>JARGCV010000253.1:797500-1232500 GCA_034064705.1 Bothrops alternatus | reverse complement strand
GTGTTGCTTTCCTTAGCAGCATTGCAGGGAGCACCTGAGGCGCAGCCGGTTGGGGTCAGATTAGATTAATTTATTTCTGGGCATTGGATTTACTACAGGTAAGTCCTCAATTTATGACCGTTCGCAGTTACAACAGCACTGAAAGAAGCGACGTACAACCGGTCCTTGCATTTATGACCATTACAGTATCCCCACAGTTGTGTGATCGCAATTTAGGCACTTGGCATGTATTTACAATCTTTGCAGTATCCTGGGATCAAGGGATCACCATTTGTGATCTTCTCTGCTGGCATAACAACAACAATAACAACAACAATAATAATAATAATAAAGTTGGAAGAGATCTTGGAGGTCATCTAGTCCAACCCCCTGCTCAGGCAGGAACAACATGGTTGTTCAGTGAATCTGGCTTCCCTCGTCGGCTTTGCTTGTCAGAAGGTCGCAAAAGGAGACCACGTGACTCCTGGACACAGCAAAGGCCATCAATACGAGCCAGTTGCCAAGTGTCTGAATTTTGATCACATGACCATAGGGGGGATGTAGCAATGGTCCTAAGTGTGAAAAAAAGGTCATAAGTCACTTTTTTTAAGTAGCGTTGTAACAGTCACTAAATGAATTGTTGTAAATCGAGGACTGCCTGTATAGTCTAGTCCAGGGGTAGGCCACCGTGGCTTTTTTATGACTCGTGGACTTCAACTCCCAGAATTCCTGAGCCAGCATGGCTCAGCTTGGAAACCTCTCCCTTTCCCCTCAGTGTGGCTGGCTCAGGAATTCTGGGAGTTGAAGTCCACGAGTCATGAGGGGGCCAAGTTTGAAGATCCCTGGTTTAAATATTTAAATATTTTTTTCCTCACGGTCACATGATCAAAATTCAGGCATTTGGGCAGGGCTAGGCAACCTTGGCTCTTTTATGACTCGTGGACTTCAACTCCCAGAATTCCTGAGCCAGCCACCCTGAGGGGAAAGGGAGGGGTTTCCAAGCTGAGCCAGGCTGACTCAGGAATTCTGGGAGTTGAAGTCCAGGAGTCATCAAAGAACCAAGGTTGCCTACCCCTGGGCTAGTGGCCCAAGCCCCTAATTTTAATTATGTGACCTCAGCGGTTGTAAATGGGAAAACCAGTCACCAATCCCATTTTTCAGTGCCATTGTAACTTCAAATACTCACTTAACGAATGACTGTAAGGCAAGGGTTACCTGTATGACACCCTTCCCGTTTGTGAGCCCGTTTGCCCACTTCCCAGGATCATGCAAACACATTGAATCGTTCACAAATTAAACTGGCTGCTTTGCGTAATGCAAGGGTCCCCAACCCCTGGTCGGTCGACCGGTACCGGCTCGCAGCATGCCAGCAACTGGTCCACACAAACAAGCAAAGCCCCATTCATGGGATGCAGGCAGCGCACAAAACCACACACCCTCCAGTCCACGGAAAAACCTTTCTCCACAGAACCGGTCCCTGGTGTCTAATGGTTGGGGACCACTGCCCTAGTTCAGAGGTCCCCAACCCCTCAGTCCATGGACCAGTACCTATCCGGGGCATGTCAGCAACCGGTCCACACAAACAAGCAAAGCCCCATCCGTGGGATGTAGGCAGCACACAAAACCACGCACCCTCCGGTCCGCGGAAAAACCTCTCTCCCCGCAATCGGTCCCTGGTGCCCAAAAGGTTGGGGACCACTGCCCTAGTTCAAGGGTCCCCAACCCCCCCGGTCCGTGGACCAGTACCAGGCCACAGCATGCTAGCAATCAGTCCACACAAACAAGCAAAGCCCCATCCGCGAGATGCAGGCAGCACACAAAACCACGCATCCTCCGGTCCGCGGAAAAACCTGTTCTATCCCAGCCTATTGCCGTCCTTGTTAAAGGCACAAGGACCAAACCCCTGCTGATGCAATAGGCTGGAGACTTTCAAACAAAACAAACCCCTTTTAATATGGGTGACAAACCTGTCAAATAGTCCAAAACACAAACAGCAAAAACTCAAGTCCAAAGGAAGGAAATAGTCCAGAGGAAAGAACAGAAGAAAAGTCACAAGCAAGACAAACAGACCAGGATTCCAAGAAGCACTTGCAAACGGTTGCCTTCAGCAACCAGCACCGCCCACACCTCCTCCCTTTATTCAGCAGTCCCAAGGCATTGCCTCTCATTGCCTTCTCCTTTTACTCTGGAGGTGCCGTATTGACTGCTGCTGATTTTCTCTTGCTAAATGACAACGTGTGCGAGCATCCATTAGCAAGTCCATCAGGTGTGAGTCTTCTGAGTCTGACTCATTCTCCTCACACAGCTGAGCTTCACCAGGAACACGACTGGAGGGCCCAGGCTCTGCATCAAACTGTGAGTCCTGTAATTCATCCGAGCCTCCCTCTGCCCCTGATAGCCCTTCAAATGCCTCCTCCACCTCCTCCTCAGATTCCTCAGACTCAGCTGTTGGGAGCACAGGCTGGCAGGGAATCACAACACAACCTCTCTCCATGGAACTGGTCCCTGTTGCCCCAAAAGTTGGGGACCTCCGGCATAATGCAGAATGCAGCCGCGTGAGCAGTGTTGGGCTTGCCCAGAAATGCCCACATTTCGGCATCACTCCGCGAGCTGCATTGGCTGCCAATTGGCCTCCGAACCCAATTCAAAGTGTTGGTTATGACCTATAAAGCCCTACATGGCATCGGACCAGGTTACTTACGGGACCGTCTGCTGCCCCATGAATCCCAGTGGCCGGTTAGGGCCCACAGAGTCGGCCTTCTCCAGGTCCCGTCAGCCAGACAGTGTCGCCTGGCGGGGCCTAGGGGAAGAGCCTTCTCTGTTGCGGCCCCGGCCCTCTGGAACCAACTTCCCCCGGAGATCCGTGTCGCCCCCACCCTCTCCGCCTTTCGTAAATTGCTTAAAACATACTTTTGCCGGCAGGCCTGGGGCAGCTAACACCTTGCTCCTAGCCAGTGTATGTTTGTGGAATGATTTGGTTTTTCTTTTTTAACTAAGGGTTTTTATATTTATGTATTTTATTGTAATTTCTATCATGTTGTGAGCTGCCCTGAGTTCTCCGGAATAGGGCGGCATAGAAGTCAAATAAATAAATAAAATAATGCATTAAGCCCCTTTCCAACCCAAAACCCAAGACTAGCCGTACTTAAAACACGCCATTAATGGAAGCAATGGTGAACCAGTGAGGCGAAGAGCTGGACGCTGCCCTAGAGGAATCGGAGGATAGCATCAGCTTGACGGGAAGAAGCCAAACAGCCAGGGCGGTGTGGCTGATTGAATGGCTGTCTGTTGCTGCTGATAAGGCAAACCAGGTTTGGGGAGGGAAAGTAGATATATATCCTTTGGGCAGACTGAGTCATTTCAAAGGAATCCAGGAAGAGATTCGATTTCTTTTTTTCTGTTTTTCCTATTTTCTATTAAAAGGTGCTTACGGTGGTTTCTGCCTGCCTGGGAATATTCCTCTGGTTCTCCCATTATTTCAGACAATCAATCCCATTTGTAACCCCAAACAGCTTGCAAGCAGGGGAGGATGCAAAGTGACTTTTCTCCCAACAGGGCTAAAAATATGGCTGCTTTGCTCTTGGCTTGTAAAAGCTGCAAAATGAAGCCATTTCTGTGTGTGTCTGTGTGTGGTGTGTGTGTTGCTTTCCTTAGCACAGTGGTTCTCAACCTTTTTCAGGTTGAGACCTCACTTGCGCTGCCCATGCGCGTTGCGACCCCGACCTGGGTGCGCGCGCGACGGGCCGATCCGTGCATGCACGGCGCGCGCGTGATGGAAAAAAAACCCAAAAAGAAACCAAAATGGCGGACCGCAACGGGCCGATCCGCGCATGCGCGGTGCGCGCGATGGGCTGATCCGTGCATGCGCGGCGTGCGCGCGGCGAAAATAAAATAAAATAAAATAAAAAAACAAAATGGCGGACCGTGACGGGCCGATCCGCGCATGCGCGGCGCGTGCATGACGAAAAAAAATTTAAAAAAATTTAAAAAAATTAAAAAAATATGGCGGACCGCGACGGGCCGATTCACGCATGCGCAGCGCATGTGCGATGGGCCGATCCGTGCATGCGCGGCACGCACGACAAAACAAAAACAAAAATAAACAAAATGGCAGACCGCGGTGTCCGGCAACCCCCGCGAAACGGTCGTTCGACCCCAAATGGTTGAGAACCGCTGCCTTAGCAGCATTGCAGGGAGCACCTGAGGAGCAGCCAGTTGGGGGTCAGATTAGATTAATTTATTTACTACAGATAAGTCCCCAGCTTACGACCATTTGAAGTTACAACAGCACTGAAAGAAGTGACTCACAACCGGTCCTCGCATTTATGACCATTACAGTATCGTGTGATTGCAATTTAGACACTTGGCATGTATTTACAAAGTTTGCAGGGTCCCGGGATCAAGGGATCACCATTTGTGATCTTATCAGCTGTCGCATTTATGACCATTACAGTATCGTGTGATTGCAATTTAGACACTTGGCATGTATTTACAAAGTTTGCAGGGTCCCGGGATCAAGGGATCACCATTTGTGATCTTATCAGCTGGCATCATCATCATCATAAAAATGATGATGATGATGAAGAAGAAGAAGAAGAAGAAGAAGAAGAAGAAGAAGAAGAAGAAGAAGAAGAAGAAGTAGTAGTAGTAGTAGTAGTAGTAGTAGTAGTAGTAGTAGTAGTAGTAGTGGTGCCGCCTATGCAAACATGTTGAAGAAACAGTGGACCACCTTGTAAGCTGCTGCAAGAAGATCGCACCGACTGACTACAAGCAGCGGCATGACAGAGTAGCAACAATGGTGCATTGGAAGATCTGCAAGAAATATCATTTGCCTGTTAGCAAGAATTGGTGGAATCATAAAATAGAGAAAGTCATAGAAAATGATAAACTGCTCTGGGACTTCAGAATTCAAACACACAAGCGCCTGCAACATAACACCTCGGACTTAACAATTGTCGATAAGAAAGACAAAAAAGTCTGGATAGTGGACGTGGCAGTGCCTGGAGACAGCAGGATAGACGAGAAAGAACTGGAAAAGATAACAAAATACAAAGACCTACAAATAGAAATAGAAAGACTGTGACAAAGGCAAGCAAGGGTAGTACCAATAGTAATAGGCACCTTGGGTGCAACCCCAAAACAATTGGAGCACCACTTGAACACCATCATCGGCATTGACAAATTCGCCATTAGTCAATTGCAAAAGGCGGCCTTACTAGGAACTGCCTCCATCCTGCGACGATATATGTAATACCCTCAAACATCCACATCTGCCTATCCCAGGTCCTTGGTAAGGACTCGATAGGTAGACAAAATGCCAAATCCAGTCGGAACATCTGGCTGACTGTGCGATGATCAATAATAATAATAATAAAGTTGGAAGAGACCTTGGAGGTCATCTAGTCCAACCCCCTGCTCAGGCAGGAAACCCTCTACCATTTCGGACAAATGACTGTCCAGTCTCTTCTTGAAAACTTCCAGTGTTGGAGCATTCAGAGCTTCTGGAGGCAGGTGGTTCCACTGGTTCATTGTTCTGACAAGCAAAACCAACTGGTGAAGCTGATTTGCAGAATGACCTCACGATTCCTTTAACAACTGCAATGATTCGCCTAAGAATCGCAGCCAGCAAGGTTGTGAAATCCGTCACAACTCACTTAACAACCGCCTTGCTTTGCAGTGGAAATTCTGGTCCCAATTGTCGTTAAGTGGAGGACTTCCTCTATAGCAGAGGTCCCCAATCCCCAGGCCATGGACTAGTACTGATCTGCAGCTTGTTGGGAAACGGGTCACACAAGCGGCTGACGAGTGCGCAAAACTTCACCTGCACATGCTCAGGATCTAGGTTGCACGTGTGTTGTAATATGTTGTAATGCATGAGGCTTGGAGAGGCTTGGGACAAAGAGACTGTGCCATGTGACTTTACCATGCTGTTTTGGAGCAACAGGAAATGGAGGCGGGGCCAAGAGGTGGCCTGGAACAAAGGAAGCAAGATGGCCATGTTATGTTGTAATGCCATAGGCCTGGAACAAAGAAGACCATGTGGCTGACCATATGGCCTTGGGACAGGAAATAAGGGGGGCTAAGAGGTGGATGGACGTTGTACCAAGATTTGAATCCATTGGCCACAGGGTGGCCCTGCAGTGTAGCCTTGTCATTGGCTGAAGAAATAACATTGTCATTGGCTGTTTGTAACCATGTGATGCATTGTGTAACCGCCCACTGTAACAGGG
The DNA here is from genome assembly GCA_034064705.1 of Bothrops alternatus. Lineage (NCBI taxonomy): Eukaryota > Metazoa > Chordata > Lepidosauria > Squamata > Viperidae > Bothrops > Bothrops alternatus. The sequence continues at coordinate 1,226,291 of JARGCV010000253.1, read as the reverse complement.
AATAAAAGGGAAGGCAGCCTTTTGTCAGTGGTCACTTCGCCCAGAGAAAATGTGGTCTGTATGTGTTGTGAGTGTCTCTCGACAGGCTGGGTACATACCGGTATCAGAGGATGACGAAGCACAACCAGGCCCCTCTGGGTATTTTCCCCTCCCGGCAGCCGAGCTAGATAATGAGGAGATTTGTATGCAGGATGAGTCAGACTCTCAAAGTGATGAGTCAGATTCGGATCAGGAAGCTAGATGGCTTGATCCGAGATTCCGAAGGTTTGATAGGCGGAGGAGTCAGTTAAGTGGAAAAAGGAAGTGACGTATTGAAAACTATATTAGAAGAGGAAGAAGGAACTAATTCTTTGTCACGAGCAACGTTAATATCAAGAGGCAGTCTGATGCATCACCGAGTTCGTTTAAACTCAGTTTTCTGGTGTTTTTGAAATCTACGGAAGATTAATGAAGTCTTGGACAATGTAAGAGATAAAGAGTGAGTTAATTGGAAGGTGGGAGAATGTTTAATCTAAATGTAAATAAATCAGACTTGGCCGGCCAACAAACTGCCAGCAGCTTGCTTTGAAGTGAATCTTTGGAAATGTGTTAAATAAAACTCTTAAAGAAATATTTATGTGGATTTCACTCAGCTGAGAAGGGCCAGATACAACAGTATGTCTCTCATTAATTCGGCTATCGTGAAGGACCCACCATGAGGATTGAAGTGGCCTGCGCAGGGCCTGACTTCACACGTGCGAAACCACCCCGGGTCCCGGTTCGTGGAAAATAATTTTTCTTCCAAAACTGGTCCACGGAATCAGAAAAGTTGGGGGATTGCTATTGTAAAAGATGGATTCCATTCCTTCCCATGTTGTGCTGGTTTTAAGGGCTCTTCCTGTCAGGCACCTGTTAAGTTCCAGTTAAGTTGATTTATTGCTCATGACTTTAATGATCAGCACTAAATTGGTGCTAGATAACAGCCAATGGCATTCAAGAGGAGTCGGACTTAGATCAGGGGTCCCCAACCCACAGTCTGTGGACCGGCATTGGGCCGTGGCATGCCAGCAACCGGGCCGCGCAAACAAGCAAATCCTCATCCGCTGAATGCAAGTAGCACACAAAACCACGCCCCCCTCCGGTCCGCAGAAAAACCTCTGTCCACGGAACCAGTCCCTGGTGCACAAAAAGTCGGGGACCACTAACTTAGATCAGAGGTCTCCAACCTTTCCAGGCCGACGGCCCGGAGGGAAGGAGAGCTGCTTCCAAATTGGCGCGTGCGCGTGCATGTAAATGGTGCCGCGCACACCATTGCAGCACTAGCGGCTTCATTTGTGCATGGACAAACGGGCCACGCACATCCGCCGGATGCTAGCAGCCCCATTTGCACATGTGCAAACAGGCCGTGCACACCCACCTAATGGCGCTAGTGGCCCCATTTGCGCCCACACGCATATGCAAATGGGGCCGCGGGTGCTAGCGCGAGTGGGGGGAGTGCGTGCATGTGCGCAGCAGTTAGCCATTTCTGCGGCCTGGTATCCAAGAGGCCACAGCCTGGTAGTGGGCCGTGGCCCATAGGTTGGGGACCCCTGACTTAGATCACTTGTGGGAATGTAATGACTCCAGGCTGATTCCTCTCTTGACTCCAGCCCTAGGCTCTGCCTCTCCTATTCTCAGAGATTCTAGCTAGGATAGTGTGTGGACCTTAGCTCAGGGCCTGCATTTGCACAAGATGCTTTAACAGAATAACAAAATTGGAAGGGACCTTGGAGGTCTTCTTGTTGTTAGTTGCAAAGTCGTGTTAGACCCATCACAACCCCATGGACAACGTTCCTCCAGGACTTCCTGTCCTCTACCATCTTCTGGACTCCATTTAAGCTCACGCCGACTGCTTCAGTGACTCCATCCAGCCACCTCATTCTCTGTCGTCCCCTTCTTCTCTTGCCCTCCATCTTTCCCAGCATCAGGCTCTTCTCCAGTGAGTCCTTCCTTCTCATTAGGTGGCCAAAGTATTTGAGTTTCAACTTCAGGATCTGAGCTTCGAAAGAGCAGTCCGGGTTGATCTCCTCTAGGACTGACCGGTTGGATCGCATTGCAGTCCAGGGGACTCGCCATAGTTCAAAGGCTTCAATTCTTTGGCCCTCAGCCTTTCTTATGGTCCAACTTTCACAACCATACGTTGCAACTGGGGAAACCATGGCCTTGACTATACGTACTTTTGTTGGCAGGGTGATGTCTCTGCTTCTTAGTATCCTGTCTAGATTTGCCATAGCTTTCCTCCCCAGGAGCAAGCGTCTTTTAATTTCTTGGCTGCAGTCCCCATCTGCGGTGATCTTGGAGCCCAGGAAGATAAAATCTGTTACTAGGAGGTCTTCTATCTAGTCCAACCTTTATTCACTTCCTGGATTAACCTCACTTTCTGGGTCCACACGACTGATTGGGCTTTAAATCAGTTGCAAAGATTCCCATAGGCTAAGCCAGACGTGTCAAACACAAGGCCCGGGGGCCGGATGCGGCCCGCAAAGTGGTTTCATGTGGCCCGCGAAGCCATCCTGGAAACAGTGAGGGAACGGCCCCCACTGTGTTGGCCCTGGCCCAGGCCGGCCGGGAGCCAATGCACAATTTTGTGGTGGCCATCTATGCTGAAACGCATTCAGTCTTAGCTCCACAAGGCCGTCTGGAAACAGCGAGGAACCAGCCCCTGGGTGCATGCTGGGGAGGGGTCACCCTTTGTGAGGAATGAAGAAATGCACCATCGCCTGGAAGTGGCCAGCAAATGGCCCTCGCCTCCTTCACATATCCAGCTTGATGGGCTCCGGCGGAGGGGTTTCAGCAGGCAATGAGGCTCCCCCAGTGGACCATGCCTTGGTGCTTGCCCTGGTCCCACCCCCTTCTGCCAGAGACCCTCAGATCTGTCCCACTCCTGCCCAGGCCCCCCACAGGCACCCTTGACGTGACCGATGTAGAGCTGGCCATGCCCACCCAGTAGGCCGCACCCACCATGGCCACACCCACCCGAGGGCAACCGCAATTCTGATGCGGCCCTCAGTGAAATGGAGTTTGACACCCTTGGGCTAAGCCAACCAAAGCTAACCAGGATTAATACCCCCACCCCACCCCCTAAGTTTGCAAACCCAGCTGTCTGATCGGCAGCAACCCCTGCAAAGCATCCTGGGCCAACGCAAGCCCCCAAAAGCCTGCCTGGTGGCCCTGATAGCGTCTTTGCAAACCTTCTTGGCAGTTGTGCATTTCTAGCCCTTTTTTTTAGCAGCCGGGATCTTATCCCCGGATTCGGTCTGGTGGATCCAACCCTTGAAACCTTGTCCTGCTCCTCCCTTGGCGCCCGCTTCATGCTTTATTGTTGCTGTCAAGAGGAAAAATGAGAAAGAGGCTGCAGCTTTTTTCTTTCAAGATGCTTCCGTAGCTTTCAGGTCAATCCTTCCCAGCGTCTTTCAGAGGCGGCGGCTCACCTTTAGCGACCGTCCTTTCTTTTCGCTTGAAGATGGTTGTTTTTTTATTTTTCTTCGCTTGAAGATGGCCTTGCCCTCCTCTCCCAAGGAAGCAGGTGAGTCCTCCTTCCCTCCTTTCTCCTCTTGGGTCTTCAACCTCTGCATCGCGGTATGGCCTGTGGGGAAAAACTGGGCGGCTTTGAATGTTTCCGCCTCCTGCGTTACAGGAGAGTCGCTGCTGCGCTGCTTCGTTGCCTGTTGAGGTGGCCGAAGGTTTTATTTGGCCCTTTTCGTCTGCTGGTTTTGGACGGTTCGCCAGGCGAATTTTTAAAAATGCATTTGGAAAATATATACTGTGTATATATAACCGGGACCACACTCTGGCATGGAAAGAGGCTCTGGGTTGGGGGAAGCTTTGCAAACCTAGGTTAATTGTTGGTCTTCTGAATTCCTTCTTTCCCCTCCTCCCTCCCTCCCTCCCTCCCTCCCTTCCTTCTTTTCCCTTCCCTTCCCCCATTCCTTCCTTTCTTTCTTTCCCTTCCCTTCCCCTTCCCTTCCTTCCTTCCTTGCTTCCTTCCTTACTTTCCCTTCCCTTCCCCTTTTCTTCTTACCTTCCTTTCCCTCCTTCCCTCCCTCCCTTCCCCTTCCTTTCCTTTCCCTACCCTACCCTCCCCTTCCTTCCCTTCCTTCCTTCCTTCCTTCTTCCCTTCCCTTCCCTTCCCTTCCTTCTTCCCTTCCTTTCCATCCCTCCCTCCCCTCCCTTTCCTTTCCTGTCCCTCCCCTAACCTTCCCTTCTTTCCTTCCTTCCTTCCTTCCTTCCTTTTTTCTTTCTTTCCCTTCCCCTTTCCTTCTTACCTTCCTTCCTTTCCCTCCTTCCCTCCCTCCTCTCCCTTTCCTTTCCCTACCCTTCCCTTCTTTTCTTCTTTCCTTCTTTCCTTTCCTTCCCTTCCCCTTTCCTTCTTAGCTTCCTTCCTTTCCCTCCTTCCCTCCCCTCCCCTCCCCTTCCTTTCCTTTCCCTACCCTAACCTTCCTTCCTTCCCCTCCCTCCCTCCCTCCCTCCTTCCCTCTCCTTCCTTCCTTCGGTTCCCTTCCCCCTTTCCTTCCTTCCTTATTTCTTTCCTTCCCTTCCCCTTTCCTTCTTACCTTCTTTCCTTTCCCTCCCTCCCTCCCTCCCTCCCCTTCCATCTCCTTCCTTCCTTCCTTCCTTCCTTCCTTCCTTCCTTCCTTCCTTCCTTCCTTCTTTCCCTTCCCCTCCCTCCCTGGCTTCTCCAGCTCTTGGCCCATAAAGGAACCACCGCATATGCTCACTTAAAAGTGAGGAAAATAAGTGGATGTTTCTGAACTTCTTTTTTTCGTTTTTGGCACTCTTAGATCTGCAAACCTTTCTAGTCCTGAGCTTCTTGCTCGAAAGAGAGTGAGTTAAGGGATCACTTTTGTTTTGCTGACCCTCTTTAGGGGCGAATGTTGATGGAGAACCTTTGCACTGCCAGAGAGGACCTGGAAATGGTTTGCTTCTTGCTTGCGGAATGCATCAAGTGGCGAACAAGCTCTGTTTTCTTTTCCCTTTTGCTGCTGGGGTTGGGAAACGGGGCTTGCTCAGAACCCAAGTGTGGCAGTGGAAAGTGCTGAGGTTTGCTAAAGAAAAGGTAAAAAAAAAAAAAAAGCAATGTAGGAGCCAAAATCAGCTGCTGAGCCCAGAAAACAGACCAGGGCGCCTTCCAAATGTAGAAGCAGCTTTATTTTATTTTATTCCTTTTTGCTTTTTTTTTTAAGGTTTCAATCGCAGGCTTTTGTTTTTCCCTGCCAAAGGGGTTCAAACCACTATGAAATCACCCTTCTGCCCCTTTTTTTGGATGTCCTAAGGCAGGGCTGGGCAAGCCACAGACTCCGCCAGCAATCCTTCCAGCAAAATTTGGCACCGGGAAGGTACAATTTAAAACCAGACCCCAAAAATGGACGCCTTCGGTTGTTCCTTTTCCTGCGGCCCTGTTCAGACCGTCGGGGGAAGGGTCCCCCCAAGTCAAAATGGCGGCTCCCTTGCCGCGGCTTTTGGCTTGGAACTGGTGTGTGTGTGTAGGTCTGTGTGTGTGTCTGTGTGAAAACAGGGCCAAACATTTCAACCTGTCTTCCTCTGCGTCCTCTCTTTACAACCAAAGGCCTCAGAAGACAGGGAAATATTTAACTGTAAACCTCTTCCCCTAACCTTTTTTACGACATGAAAAAGATGTTGAGACTCTAGAAAGAGTGCAGAGAAGAGCAACAAAGATGATTAGGGGACTGGAGGCTAAAACTTACAAGGAATTGGGTATGTCTGGTTTAATGAAGAGAAGGACAAGGGGGGACATGATAGCAGTCTTCCAATATCTCAGGGGCTGCCCCAAAGAAGAGGGAGTCAAGCTGTTCTCCAAAGCCCCTGAAGGCCGGACAAGAAGCAATGGGTGGAAACTAATCGAGGAGAGAAGCAACCTAGAACTAAGGAGAAATGTCCTGACAGTTAACCAGTGGAACAACCTGCCTCCAGAAGTTGTGAATGCTCCAACACTGGAAGTTTTTAAGAAGAGACTGGACACCCATTTGTCTGAAATGGTATAGGGTTTCCTGCCTGAGCAGGGCGGTGGACTAGATGACCTCCAAGGTCCCTTCCAACTTTATTATTATTATTATTAGTTGGATCTCCACCCATTGCTTCTCCAGATCCAAGGCCTGGAGACTAAAATATATGAAGAACGGCTGCAGGACTCGGGTTTGGCTAGTCTAAAAAAGAGAAGAAACAGGGGACATATGATAGCAGTGTTCCAGTACTTGAGGGGCTGCCACAAAGAAGAGGGAGTCAAGCTATTCTCTAAAGCACCAGAGGGCAGGACGAGAAACAATGGTTGGAAACTGATCAAAGAGAGAAGCAACCTGGAATTAAGGAGAAAGTTCCTGACAGTCAGGACAGTTAACCAGTGGAACAACCTGCCTCCAGAAATCGTGGGCGCTCCATCACTGGAGATTTTCAAGAAAAGACTGGGAAGTCAGTTGTCTGAGATGGTAAAGGTTCTCCTGCTTGAGCTGGGGGCTGGACTAGAAGACCTCCAAGGTCCCTTCCAGCTTCTATTCTATTCTATTCTATTCTAGTCTAGTCTAGTCTAGTCTAGTCTAGTCTAGTCTAGTCTAGTCTAGTCTAGTCTAGTCTAGTCTAGTCTACAATCCTATTCTACTCTACTCTACTCTACTCTACTCTATTCTATTCTCCGCCCATCTCGCTATCCAAAGCGATTTTAAAAGGGCACTGAGATGTTGAGGGGGAAAAAAACAATCAGGATAATGGAGAATCTGGAAACCAAGCCACAAGGGAAACAGAGGAAAAAGCTAGGCGTATTTATTTTACAAAAGAGAAGATTAAAGAATCACTGCATTAAACTGACTATAGAGGCTTGCATCTTATCCCACATTAGACTAAAGCGTGCTTCTCTGGCTCATCAATCAGCATACCGTGCAAAATTAATCTTTGGAAAGATGCAGGATGAATTGGCCATGTGCAGACTGTAAAATGGATTTTATACAGCACCTCTGAGGATAGCAAAAAGCTTGAAAATAATCACATGATGAATAGCGATAAAGCAGAAGGCAGGAAGTCTGACTGCAAGGTTTCCCCCCCTTATATATATATATGTATCTCTCTGTGTGTGTGTTTGTGTGTGTGTGTGTGTATGTATGTATGTATGTATGTATGTATGTATGTATGTATTTGTTTTCTGAGGTTTTCGCGGATGTTTGTATGTAGGTCTTTGGTTATTTGGGTTTTCTCCCGTGTAAAATTGGAAGTGTCTTGCTGACGTTTCGACGAAGTTCCATTCGTCATCTTCAAGCTGGTGTTTTCGGCTTCGTGCTTCTAGGAGCAATGTGTGATCGTAGCTGTTTCTTCCTTTTAACTGCCAGTGGGGGTATATACCTCTTAAAGTACCCAAGGCTGAGAAACAGTGGGTTAGGCCAGGGGTAGGCAACCTTGGCTCTTTTATGACTCGTGGACTTCAACTCCCAGAATTCCTCAGCCAGCATGGCTCAGCTTGGAAACTTCTCCCTTTCTCCTCAGCATGGCTGGCTCAGGAATTCTGGGAGTTGAAGTCCACGAGTCATAAAAGAGCCAAGGTTGCCTACCCCTGCCCAAATGCCTGAATTTTGATCACGTGACCATGAGGAAAAAATATTTAAATATTTAAACCAGGGGTCTTCAAACTTGGCTCTTTTATGACTCGTGGACTTCAACTCCCAGAATTCCTGAGCCAGCCACGCTGAGGGGAAAGGGAGAGGTTTCCAAGTTGAGCCATGCTGGCTCAGGAATTCTGGGAGTTGAAGTCCACACCTCTTAAAGTATCCAAGACTGAGAAACAATGGGCTAGGCCAGGGGTAGGCAACCTTGGCTCTTTTATGACTCGTGGACTTCAACCCCCAGAATTCCTGAGCCAGCCTGGCTCAGCTTGGAAACCTCTCCCTTTTCCCTCAGCGCGGCTGGCTCAGGAATTCTGGGAGTTGAAGTCCACGAGTCATAAAAGAGCCAAGGTTGCCTCCCCCTGTCCTAGTGATTAGCCCAAAGTCACCCAGCCAGCTTTTTTGTCTAACGTGGGACTAGAACTCACCCTCTCTGGCGATTAGCCCAAAGTCACCCAGGTAAAAGGTCAGACTAGAATTCACCCTCTTCCACTTTCCAGCCTGTTGCCTTAACCACTAGAGACCCAACTGGCTGTCAACATCTTTTTATTGGCCTTTTCCGCTATAGATTCAAGGAATGTGCATAGGATGGCGCACAGCAGGCTGGAAAGCATGAGGCTGCAGGCTCCCCATTGGAGTGCCTGCCTGTGTTTCTGGAAATCCCCACTTGACCCCGGGGTTAAGGGTCCTGACAGGGGGAAGTTGGACGTCTGCCGGGAGCTGTTTTCTAGGAATTTCCATTTGCCCATTTGCATCCTGTCCCTTGGAGCTTAATCAAAGCACAGTTGGGGGAGGAGGGATTATAGCCCCACAGCACAAAGGGAAAGAGAGCAGAGGGGGGGGGGTGTTCTGTAGCCAGCGGGTGTGGGGGGGGGCCTTAATCCTTCTTGTAATCATAGGCTGGAATCATTTCCTAGAAGGGGAAGGCAGAGGAAAGGGGCAAAGGAGAGTCTGGAGAAAACTGAGTGAGCAAATGTGCCAGTATTGGCACTCTGGCTGCTCATGCCCCCCCCCGTGGATTTTCCTTTCTCACACTTCCATCAATCAATCAATCAGAACAGAGGTGGAAGGTGTTGGAGGTGTTCTAGTCCAGCCCACAGCTCGAGCAGGCATCCCTCTATCATTTCAGACTAGTGGCTGTCCATTCTCTTTTTAAAAGCCTCCAGTGATGATGATGATGATGATGATAAAGTTGGAAGGGACCTTGGAGGTCATCTAGTCCAACCCCCTGCTGAGGCAGGAAACCCTCAGAAGAGACTAGACAGTCACCTGTCTGAAATAGTGTATGTTCTCCTGCTTGAGCAAGGGGCTGGACTAGAAGACCTCCAAGGTGCCTTCCAGCTTCTATTCTATTCTATTCCTTCCAATTCCATTCCATATTTTCTATTCTATTCTATTCTATTCTATTCTATTCTATTCTATTCTATTCTATTCTATTCTATTCTATTCTATTCTATTCTATTCTATTCCTTCCAATTCCATCCCATATTTTCTATTCTATTCTATTCTATTCTATTCTATTCTATTCTATTCTATTCCTTCCAATTCCATCCCATATTTTCTATTCTATTCTATTCCATTCCATTCCATTCCATTCCATTCCATTCCATTGTATTCTATTCCATTCCATTCCATATTTTCTATTGTGTTCTATTCCATTCTGTTCCATTCCATTCCATCTATTCTGTTCTGTTCTGTTCTGTTCTATTCCTGTTCTGTTCTATTCTGTTCTTTGGGGCAGCCCCTTAGATCAGGGCTTTTCGACCAGTGGTACGGGTACCACCTCTGGTACATTGGCACCTGGCAGGTGGTACGTGACCATCCTAGAAAAGTAGCAGGGGAGGGGAATGAACTGATGGCAGCACTGCACAAGCCTGAGCGAGAGATGGCTGGAGCCGCAGGGCTGTCAGGGCTCAGTGGAAGCGCCAGGATCAGTACCAGGCTCCAGCTGGAGCTCGATGCTGATCCTGGCGCTTCTGAGCCCAGAAGAAGCGCCGATCAGCTGGAATGTTGCAGCATCTCCAGGGTCTTGTGATTTACATTCAGATGCTTGGCAACTGATTCATATTTATGACAGTCACAGTGTCCCAGGGTCATGTGAAGTGACCAAAACCTGCTGCAACCACCCAGCAGACGGGGGGGGGGGATAAAAACCAAACACACCCACCCCACCCACCACCGCTGTCAATCCTCAACAGAAATGCTCACAACAATGAAAACCTCGGACAGGAGGAAGAGTGCCGCCGGGCGGGCAGGCAGGTGTCTTGCTCGGCTGTGGCTTGGGGGGCACTTTTTTCAGTGCCATTGTAACTTTGAACAGTCTCTAAGCAAACTGATGTAAGTCAAGGACTACCTGTACTTCATCATTTTTTCCTTTTTTTTTTGTCATCAAGTTTTTGACACCTTGCTAGGCGACTGGTGGTCCTCGGATGTTGCCATATCCTAAAAGTGGTACAGTGGGTGAAAAAGTTGAAAAGCCCTGCCTTAAAGATAGTGGAAGATGGCTATCATGTCCCCACTCGTCCTTCTCTTCATTAAACAAGACATCCCTAATTCCAGCAACCGTTCCTTATATGTTTTAGCCTCCAGTCCCCTGATCATCCTTGTCGCTCTTCTCTGTACTCTTTCTAGAGTCTCAACCTCTTTTTTACAAAACTGGATTCCAAGTGTGGCCTTACCAAAGCCTTGTAAAGCAGTATTAACACTTCACGTGATCTTGATTCTATCCCTCTGTTAATGCAGCCCAGCACTGTGTTGGCTTTTTTGGCAGCTGCAGCACACGGCTGGCTCCTATTCAAGTGATTGTCCACTAGGACTCCCAGATCCCTCTCACAGTTGCTACTCTTGAGCAAGGTACCCCCTATACTATACCGGTGCATTTGGCTTTTCCTGCCTAAGTGTGGAACCTTACTTTTTTCACCATTGAATTTCATTTTGTTATTCATTTTGATGAAGCATCCACGATTTCTGGAGACAAAGCTGTTCTACTGGTTAATTGTCCTCCCTGTCAGGAAGTTTCTCCTTAATTCCAGGTTGCTTCTCTCCTTGATTAGTTTCCATCACTGTTCCTTGTCTGGCCTTCTGGCAGCCTATTCTTCATTGCAAGACTCTATTAGTCTGTATTTCAGTGAACCGACCAATCACATGGATGCTTATTCTCCATCGCTAAGCTAAGCCAAACTCACTTTGTTTGAACCTCGTTCTTTGGATTTTGGGGTGGCTTCAGGTGTTACACGCACAAATCAGTGTAGAGCCAACATATTGCACCACCCCCTTCCTCTCCCCCACAAATATAGATTGTCCTCAATTTATGACAATTGAGCCAACATTTCTGTTGCTAAGTCAAACGGTTGTTAATCGAATTCTGCCCCATTTTATGACCTTTCTTGTCACAGTTGTTAAGTGAATCACTGCAGTTGTTAAGTTAGTAGCCCGGCTGTTAAGTGAATCTGGCTTCCCCCATTGACTTTGCTTGCCAGAAGGTCACAATAGGTGATCACGTGACCCCAGGATGCCACAACCATCATAAATAGGAGTCAGTGGCCAAGCAGTTTGAATTTTGATCACGGGACCATGGGGATGCTGCAACGGTCGCAAGTGTGAAAAACGGTCACGAGTCACGTCTTTCAGTGCTGTAACTTTGAACGGTCACTAAATGTACTGTTTGTAAGTCGAGGACTACGGACTACTTATAGATGAATTGAGGAAGCTGTAGGATTAGGTGGTAGGCAACCTTGGCTCTTTTATGACTCGTGGACTTCAACTCCCAGAATTCCTGAGCCAGCCACGCTGAGGGAAAAGAGAGGTTTCCAAGCTGAGCCATGGTGGCTCAGGAATTCTGGGAGTTGAAGTCCACAAGTCATAAAAGAGCCAAGGTTGCCTACCCCTGTCCTAGCATGCCACTGAAGGGACCCAATGTTGGATTTAGACCAGGGGTAGGCAACCTTGGCTCTTTTATGACTCGTGGACTTCAACTCCCAGAATTCCTGAGCCAGCCACGCTGAGGGAAAAGAGAGGTTTCCAAGCTGAGCCAGGCTGGCTCAGGAATTCTGGGAGTTGAAGTCCACAAGTCATGAAGGGGCCAAGGTTGCCTACCCCTGGATTAGGCAATGTTTTTTGGAAGCAGGGGCTGGGAACGCTTGGGAATTCAAACACTGCACCTGTTTGCAACTTATGAAAGCAGCCGGGTTTTTTTGCCAGGATGCCATAGCAAGAGCTTGGAAACAAGACATAGCTGCTTTCATGAATCACATACCAGGGCTGTATATTTGCACTGCTGTGTCTGGGTGCAGCTCTTTCATATGCAATCTAACGCTATCCCATGAGGATAGTTCTCAACTTAAGACGACAATAAGGATCAGAAATTCTGTTACTAAGCAAGGCAGTTGTTAAGTAAGTTACCCCTCCCCCCCCAATTTGGCCACAGTTGTTAAGTGAACCATGTAGTTATTAAGTGAAGCTGCCTCCCCCCCATCAACTCTGTCATAAATACATGCCAGTTACCAAGCGCCCAAATCTTGATCACATGACCATGGGCAGGGGTAGGCAACCTCAGCTCTTTTATGACTCGTGGACTTCAACTCCCAGAATTCCTGAGCCAGCCACACTGAGGGGAAAGGGAGAGGTTTCCATGCTGAGCCATGCTGGCTCAGGAATTCTGGGAGTTGAAGTCCACCAGTTATGAGGGGGCCATAGTTCCCCCATGCTGGCTCAGGAATTCTGGGAGTTGAAGTCCACGAGTCATGAGGGGGCCATAGTTCTCTATGCTGGCTCAGGAATTCTGGGAGTTGAAGTCCACGAGTCATGAGGGGGCCATAGTTCTCTATGCTGGCTCAGGAATTCTGGGAGTTGAAGTCCACGAGTCATGAGGGGGCCATAGTTCTCTATGCTGGCTCAGGAATTCTGGGAGTTGAAGTCCACGAGTCATAAAAGAGCCAAGGTTGCCTACCCTTGACCATGGGGATACTGAAATAGTCAGAAGTGCAAGAATCAGTCATAAGTCAGTATTTCCAGTGACATAACTTTGAATGGTCACTAAACAAACAGTTATAAGCCGAGGACTACCTGTACTGAAATAGCCTGAATTGATGTATGAGAAATTCTGAACCAGCCACCTTCTCATAAGGAATACAGAGAAGGGGGAACTCCAGCTCCCTCTCTAAGTGGGTTGCGTAAAACCTGTTCAAATGTTGAATTAAAGACTTTTTTCAGCCTTGCCCAGTTGCAGAACTACAGAGAGCTCCTGCTAGCTTGAGATGGATAGGCTTTATTATGCGAATGCAGAGATAAAAATGCATTTTTCATTGGGTTTTGTTAGTCCAGCTAGGTCCTATCTCTCCGCCTATTTATATTTTCCTCTCCCATTTTTTTAAATAAAGGCTGCCTTCGCACGATAGATTTCACAGTGGCTCCAGAGAAGCTGGCAAAAATGAATGGTTTTTCTGAATGCATTTATTCCAGAGCGCATGAAACAAATTTAAGTCAGATCCCTGGTCTACCTGTCCGTTGCAACGCAGAGAATCATATTTGTTTGTCTGGATCGATGACCAGAAATTTCTCCTTCAAGGAAGCAAGCTTGTGAAGCTCTGGGGAAGACATTTCCCCTTTTTTGACCTGTATTACAAAGGCCAGCCATGTGAATCTTGACGTTCTAAAAATCGTATTAGTGGAATCGACGTTCTAAAAATCGTATTAGTGGAATCGATTGATTCAAGGACGGGTAATCTTTGAAAAACTCTAGTACATTTCTTTGTGTGTGTGTGTGTGTGTGTGTGTGTGTGTGTTAAAAGTTTTTTTATTGATTATAAAATTGTAAATATAACAAAGAATCGATATAAAAACTCAACTGGATACAATCATCTACAACTTTTTCCAAACCCGATAAGCAAAACATATATCATACGTAAATAATACCCATACCATATTACAGTTGAGAGAATTATAAACCCCCCCTCACCCCCCCCGCCTTCCCAAAGTGAAAACAGGATAAAAGACACAAGAAAACCCACTAAACTACAACAAATTGTTATATAGATCCTATTAGAAATTTAACTATATTTTCCAGTCCATCATGTAAATATTTAATTATGGACTAAATACAATTTCTTTAATTGGTATTTCCCTTGTATATAATCTATCCATTTTTTCCAGTCCATCATATATTTTTCATTTGAGTGATCCTTCAAATATGCAGATATTTTGGCCATTTCTGCCAAGTTTATTACTTTCAAAATCCATTCTTAAATAGATGGTAATTCTGGCTTCTTCCAATATTGTCCCACTAACAGCCTTGCTGCTGTAACCAAGTTCAAAATCAAAACATTTCTGATAGAGCTTTGAAGATGTTGAATTCTGGAACTCAAAAGAGTCTTGTGGTCCAGGATCTGAAGATTGGCCCGAGCAAACACTTTCAAACTTACATTTGACCCTTCCTTATCTGGGTCACTGGATCGAGGAACTCCTTACCTGGTTGGTCAAAAATTATCAGTACAACTTCCTAAGGCAAGGAGTCCCATGATTTAAGTTCAGCTGGTTGTTTATTGCTGCAGAAAACTGAACTAGGGTACCAGTGTAGGATGCCTACTATTTGTGGATTGCTTTCCACTCTAATGGAACTCTTTTTGTTTGTCCTTCCATGCTTAAAAACCAGGGCTTCGTTCACAGAGGTCTTCAAACTTGGCCCTTTTATGACTTGTGGAGTTCAACTCCCAGAATTCCTCAGCCAGGCATGCCTGGCTGAGGAATTCTGGGAGTTGAACTCCACAAGTCATAAAAGGGCCAAGTTTGAAGACCCCTGGTTCAATGAGATCCCAGGTCCTTATAGGCTAGGCATGAAAGCTGGTTGGGTGACTTTGGGCCAATCACCAGGAGTCTATCAGTTGTAGTCCTGCCTTAGACGTGAAAACCGACTGGGTGACTCGGGGCCAATCATCTGGAGACGCTGAGTTTTAGTCCTGTCTTATGCATGAAAGCCAGCTAGGTGACTTTGGGTTGCATTCATCTCTCTCTCTCCCTCTCTCTCTCTCTCTCTCTCTCTCTCTCTCTCTCTCTCTCTCTCTCTCTCTCTCTCTCTCTCTCTCTCTCTCTCTCTCCCTCCCTCCCTCCCTCCCTCCCTCTCAAGCCAACCCACCTCACAGGGTTGTTGTTGAGGGCAAAATAGGAGGAGGGGGAGAAATAGGTACATTCATTGCCTTGAGTTACATATAAAACAATAAAAGTGGGATAAAACTCAATAAATAAATAGTATAATATGATACTAACTTCCAAAGTTGATTCGTATCAGAATCCCAAAGTCACCCAGTCGGCTTTTATGCCTAAGGTGAAACTAAAATTCATCGTCTCCTGGTGATTGGCCCAAAGTCACCTAGCTGGCTTTCATGCCTAAGGCGGCACTACAACTCACCACCTCCTGGTGATTGGCCCAAAGTCATCCAGCCAGCTTAAAGTGGGACTAGAACTCACCATTTCCTGGTTTTTTAGGCCAGTAAGTGAGTTGTTTATGCATCACAAGTTACAGTGAACCGAGTCTTGTGATTTGCTGACTTGGGTTTAGAGTTCAGACGGTTATGTGAATGCAGGCAGGAGGGAACGATCCTTTGACGCAGGAGAGAGTCAGAGAAACACTGTGGGCTCCAGTTCTCCAGCTGTGTATTCAGCTGCCCTAGGCAGACAGGGCTCCTGCCTCATTCGAGTCTGTGAACAGCGACACAGATTTATTTGAAAGGAGAAGCCCCGCCAAAATATGGCATAAATCTAGCACACGGGGTGAATAATTTGTCAGCCTCTGACACAAACGACCGTCTGTCGAGCCTATCTCTAAATTGCCAGAAGGGCTGAGCGCCTGGCCATCTCTGGCCTCCAGATTTAATTGCTCTGGAGTGAGTAAAACTCCTCCATGACCATTGGCGGCTTTGTTGGGTTCTGTGCCGAAACAAAAGAAGGAAGAGTGTGTTTGTGTGTGTGTGTGTTGGTGCGGGGGGGGGGGTCCTTGAAAAAACAAAGGTCGCTGAAATCAGGTTACATTGCTAGACTGGGAAAAAAGCAGTAAATGGAAAGTCTGGGAGAGGGGCTTTTTTCTGTCTTTAGGTCTGCAGCATAACAATATAATAATAATAATAATGATGATGATGATGATGATGATGATGATGATGATGATGATGATAATAATAATAATAATATAGTAATAGTAATGCCTGTGTTGTGTTATTGATTGCAGAGAGGGAGTTTCTGCTTCAGACATTTTTCCTGCCTCCCTCTAAAACTGGCAGGCATCCTTGTCAAGGTTCTGCCGTTCATAAGTGATTTTTCTGGACCTACAAACCAAGTGTGCAAAGCAAACAGTGTTCAGAACTCAAATGGGGAGAGCCCCATCGATTCTCTGAGGGGCCAACACTGGACCAGCTTTATTATTATTCTTTATATATTTATTAGGGTTCTATACCACCTTTATTGCTAACTCAAGATTCGCAGATTCATAGTACTCCTCCCACTTCCTCTTTTCCTGCAAATAACAACCTGTGAGTTGGTTTGGGCTGAGAGGGAGGGATTGGGCCAAAATCAGCCAGCTGGATTTCATGCCTGAGGCAGGACTAGAACTTACCGTCTCCTGGCGATTGGCTCAAAGTCACCCAGCCGGCTTTCATGCCTGAGGCGGAACTAGAACTCACTGTCTCCTGGCGATTGGTTCAAAGTCACCCAACCAATTTTCATGCTGAAGGCGGAATTAGATCTCATTGTCTCCTGGGGATTGGCTCAAAGTCCCCCAGCCGGCTTTCATGCCTGAGGCGGAACTAGAACTCATTGCCTCCTGGCGATTGGCTCAAAGTCACCCAGCCAGCTTTCATGCCTCAGGCGGAACTAGAACTCACTGTCTCCTGGCGATTGGCTTAATGTTACCCAGCTGGCTTTCATGCCTGAGGCGGAACTAGATCTCACTGTCTCCTGGTGATTGGCTCAAAGTCACCCAGCCAACTTTCATGCCCAAGATGACACTAGAACTCACCACCTCCTGGTTTCTAAGCCAGCACCTTAAACCCAACACCAAATTAAATACTTGGGGTTTTTTTTCCTGCTCAGTGTGTGTGGGGGGAGTGACCAGTAGCTAGAAGTTGACAAATTATTGTTGCCCTTTCTCTGCTCCACAGTGGCGGCAACTCACTTTGGCTTCTGCCCGAGCCTCCTGGAGCACACTGTATCCGCCGAGAATCTCAGTTACCGCCTGCAGAGGACTTCAGGCGGCAATCTCACCTGGCATGACGGACGAAGCCAGAGGACAGCTGGCGGGAGACCTGTCAAACTCCTTCAGCAACCAGGGACTGAGAACTCCCAGGTAGGTCGACACTGGGCACCTCTCCATAAATAAATAAACCAACGGTCTAGTGCTGAAGGTCTACGGAGATTCTCAGTCATCCAGGTCAGAATTGTCCCAAAGGTGTTTTTTTTTCTAGAAGCAACCGGAACTTACTTTCTTTTTCTTCGAAGATGTTTCACTTCTCATCCCAGAAGCTTCTTCCGTTCTGATGGAAGGGTGGAGAGTGGAAGGATCTATATTCCTGGCAGTCATCTATAATAATAATAATAATAATAATAATAATAATAATAATAATAATAATAATAATGATGATGATGATGATGATGATGATGATGATGATAAAGTTGGAAGGGACCTTGGAGGTCATCTAGTCCAACCCCCTGTTCAGGCAGGAAACCTTATACCATTTCGCACAAATGGCTGTCCAGTCTCTTCTTAAAAACTTCCAGTGTTGGAGCATTCACCGCTTCTGGAGGCAGGTTGTTCCACTGGTTAATTGTTCTCACTGTCAGGAAGTTTCTCCTTCGTTCTCGGTTGCTTCTCTCCTTGATCAGTTTCCATCCGTTGCTTCTTGTCCTGCCTTCAGGTGCTTTGGAGAATAGCTTGACTCCCTCTTCTTTGGGGCAGCCCCTGAGATATTGAAACACTGCTATCATGTCCCCCCTTGTCCTTCTCTTCGTTAAACTAGGCATCCCCAATTCCAGCAACCGTTCCTTATATGTTTTAGCCTCCAGTCTGGTCGTTTGTACCCTGTCTGAGAATCGTTGAGGCCACCTGGAGGTTCATCTGTCTCCTCAGGGTCACCTGAGTGGTGCAAATGAGTGTGGAGCCTTCTTGGAACTGCTGGAAGGACTGTGTGATAAACTGGAGATAGATAATGTCGTATCCCTCCCCCCCTATTGAGAGAGGGCTGAACAGGGAGGGATACGACGTCACCTGTCTCCAATGTACAACACACTCCTTCAAGCACACTCATTTGCACCACTCAGGTGAGCCTGAGGACACAGCTAAACCTCCAGGTGGCCTCAACAACTCTCTAAAAGGAGGCAAATGACCAGCTGTCTGCAAGGAGTATAAATCCTTCCGTTCCTCACCATCCAGTCAGAACTGGAGAAGCTTCTGGGATGAGAAGCGAAACGTCTTCAAAGAAAAACAAGAAAATCCAGTTGCCTCCTGAAAAAAGCACTTTTGAGACAAATAGAGTACTGCAGTGGCTGCCATGGAGCTACCGGATCAGTAAGTCCTGAAAATATTGGCAGCACTTAGCAGTCTGTGTCATTTGCAGCAGCAACTTTTGGAAGTGTCTAATTTGAGTTTTGGGCTGTACAGGTCTGCTGACCAGGCCACATGTCGCCCCAGACCGGGGGTAGGCAACCTTGGCTCTTTTATGACTCGTGGACTTCAGCTCCCAGAATTCCTCAGCCAGCATGGCTCAGTTTGGAAACCTCTCCCTTTTCCCTCAGCCTGGCTGGCTCAGGGATTCTGGGAATTGAAGTCCACGAGTCATAAAAGAGCCAAGGTTGCCTACCCCTGGTCTAAACCCAACATTGGGTCCTTCAGTGGCATCCTAGGACAGGGGTAGGCAACCTTGGCTCTTTTATGACTCGTGGACTTCAACTCCCAGAATTCCTGAGCCAGCATGGCTCAGCTTGGAAACCTCTCCCTTTTCCCTCAGCGTGGCTGGCTCAGGAATTCTGGGAATTGAAGTCCACGAGTCATAAAAGAGCCAAGGTTGCCTACCCCTGGTCTAAACCCAACATTGGGTCCTTCAGTGGCATCCTAGGACAGGGGTAGGCAACCTTGGCTCTTTTATGACTCGTGGACTTCAACTCCCAGAATTCCTGAGCCAGCATGGCTCAGCTTGGAAACCTCTCCCTTTCCCCTCAGCGTGGCTGGCTCAGGAATTCTGGGAATTGAAGTCCACGAGTCATAAAAGAGCCAAGGTTGCCTACCCCTGCCCCAGACTGTCGGTTGCGCAGGCCTGCCATAGAGAATGATCTCCATGTACGTCAAACATGACCTCCTGCCTAGATCTGAGTGAGTGAGTTTGCAAAACACGTTCCAAAGGTGCTTTTTCAAAAGGCAATTGGATGATAGGGAGGAGAGAAATGAATTCAGATTTTGGGGGGGGGGCAATTTGCAAAAAAAATAAATAAACAAACGTATCTGTTTCTAGAAAATTGCTGGTGATGCCGGCTACTTATAACTCTGTGACAAAAGGAATTCTGGAGAATGCCGTTTTCTTTCAGGAGGAGATGCTGTCACTCTTGGGCACAGATTGCTTAGATCAGTTTCCAATTTGCCTTTGGAAATAAGCCGTGAACGCCGTCCATGCAAGCTGCATTTTGCTCCAGTTTCACAAATCAGGATTAGTCAGATCCAGCCTGCTGTGAACGGCCAAGATTTAAAGGGAAAAATTATCACAGAGCAGACAAAGGAGTAAAAAAAGAATGAATTAATAGTACACAATGGAGAATAATAGATTACAGTTAGTCCTTGTTTAGCAACCACAGTTAGGACCAGCTGCTCGGTTGTTAAGCAAAGCGGTCAGTAAGTGAAACCGTGTCTTTGCTTCTGATCTTCCTTCAACTTCCCCTATTTGTTTTACAGACCTGCAAAAATCATAAATGCAAGGATTGGTCATAAAATTACTTTTTCAGCACCATCATAACTGAACAGCCGCTAAAGGAGGCAGTTGCTAAATGAGGACTCCCTGTAAAGTTACAAAAAAATCAGATTCTAATTAATAGCTAAGGATAAATTTCCTAAACTTTCTTAAACCACCTCAAAATGAGATTAGCAGCAACTGTAACAACACGTGTGCGCTTGCTTATAAAAATGTTGAATTAGGTAAAATTGTCTTTTTTTTTTAAAGAGGTGCAGTTCTGAGGTTGGAAGATTAACTCATGTAGTTTGGTCTTGTCCTATTAGGGTCATATTCTGGGGGACCCTTCACGTGATTTGAATCCTTTGCTGTGGATTAAAGATACACATGCTTGTTTTGGCTGCACCTGCAGCATTTGGAATTTATCATATTTTGAAAAATGGTGGGTATTTTGGAAACGGTCATTGACTAAAGGCAATTATCACCCTGGTCAACATCAGATTTCCAGCAGTGGGTTGTTGATATGTATTTTCTGTCAAAATTTGAATTAGATGGTTATTGAAGAGACCATGATGGAGACACTAGAGAATATGTTTCTCAAACTTGGCAACTTCAATATGTGTGGACTTTATCTTTATGACCTGTGGACTTCAACTCCCAGAATCCCTCATAGTAGGGGTGGGCAACTATGGCATCTTTATGACCTGTGGACTTCAACTCCCAGAATCCTTCATAGTAGGGGTGGGCAACTATGCCATCTTTATGACCTGTGGACTTCAACTCCCAGAATCCTTCATAGTAGGGGTGGGCAACTATGCCATCTTTATGACCTGTGGACTTCAACTCCCAGAATCCTTCATAGTAGGGGTGGGCAACTATGCCATCTTTATGACCTGTGGACTTCAACTCCCAGAATTCCCGAGCCAGCTCGGGAATTCTGGGAGTTGAAGTCCACAGGTCATAAAGATGGCATAGTTGCCCACCCCTGCTATACAGGAAGCCCATTACTGTTTTAGTTGCCTTTTTATCGCATAATTACTCCAGCCTCCTTTTAAAATTATTATTATAATTAAGTTTGCAGCGTGCATCATTAACTCTGTTTCACGTAAGTCTACTTTTATTTTGTTCATTGGTTTAAACACAGCAAAAAATATTTTTTTAAAAAAATAAAACACAAAACATAAAGCAATATTATCCTAAGGCCTAACTGCCGCTTGACAGTGAACACAAAAACAAAATCTGCAACAGCTGTGAATGAAGGTGACTTACACGCTCGCAATTCACTTGAATTGCAACATTTGCATAATGACATTGTCTCCCTGCCTTCCTCCCTCCACTGCAGATATGCAGAACTTTTGAGAATAGGGCTTCAAACGGGAAATAGTTTGGCATCTGCTGGCAATGCCTTTAGCTGGGTCCCTGCCCAGCTAGGTGTCTCCCCAATCTGTGCAATGGGTTGCGCACAACCCATTTAACCTACAGGTAGACCTCGACTTAACAACCATCCATTTAGTGCACGTTCAGTTCCAACGACACTTGACTTACTTTGCAACCTCATCGACCTTAGCGATCTTCACTTTGGAGATTCTCAATCATCCAGGTCATGGTTATCCCAAAAATGCTTTTTTTCACGAGGCAACTGGACTTTCTTGTTTTTCCTTTGAAGATGTTTCGCTTCTCATCCCAGGAGCTTCTTCAGCTCTGACCGGATGGTGGGGAAGGGAAGGATTTATACTCCTTGCAGACAGCTGGGTCCTTTGCATCCTTTTAGAGCAGCGGTTCTCAACCTGTGGGTCGCGACCCCATTTGGGGTCGAACGACCGTTTCACGGGGGTCGCAAAACACAGCAGTCTGCCATTTTTTCCCCCCATTTTTTTTCCCCATTTCCCCTCGGCCGTCACGCGCGCGCCGCGCATGCGCGATTCGGCCCATCGCGCCACGCATGCGCAGTTCGGCCTGTCGTGCCGCGCATGCGCGGTTCAGCCCGCCGTGCACGCGCTGCGCATGCGCGGTTTGGCCCGTTGCGCCGCACATGCGCAGTTTGGGACGTCGCGTGTGCGCTGCACATGCGCGATTCAGCCCGTCGCGCCGTGCATACGCAGTTCGGGCTGTCGCGTGCGCGCCGTGCATGTGCGATGTGGCCCGTTGCATCGCGCATGCGCGGTTCGGGCCGTCGTATGTGCGCTGCACATGCACGATTCAGCCCGTCGTGCCGTGCATGCGCGGGTCAGCCCGTCGCGCCGCGCATGCACGGTTCAGCCCGTCGCGCCACGCATGCGCGGCGCAGGTCAGGGTCGCACTGCGCATGGGCGGCGCAGGTGGGGTCTCGGCCTGAAAAAGGTTGAGAACCGCTGTTTTAGAGAGTCGTTGAGACTACTTGGAGGTTCATCTGTGTCCTTAAGATCACCTGAGTGGTGCAAAGGGGCGTGGAGCCTTCCTGCATCCGCTGAAAGGACTGTGTGGTAGACTGGAGATAGTTGACACCGTGTTCCTTCCGCTCTGTTGAGAGAGAGCTGTTCAGTTTTGACCCCTCTTTCAAACCGGCGGTCCTCTCTGTCCAGAATCTTTCCATTCCCCACCATCCAGTCAGAGCTGAAGAAGCTTCTTGGATGAGAAGTGAAACATCTTCAAAGAAAAACAAGGATGTCCACTTGCCTCGTGGAAAAGGATCTTTGGGCTGAAGGATAATAATAATAATAATAATAATAATAATAATAATAATAATAATAATAATAATAATAATAATAATAATAATAATAATAATAATAATAATGACGATGATGATGGAAGGGACCTTGGAGGTCATCTAGTCCAGCCTCTGCTCAGGCAGGAAACCTAGCCCAGTGATGGCGAACCTTTGAGAGACTGAGTGCCCAAACCACAACCCAAAACCCACTTATTTATTGCAAAGTGCCAGGGCCGCATCAGCATTGTGGTGCCCTCAGGGGGGGTGGGGGTGGGCAGGCTGAGTGGGCATGGCCAGGGTGGGGGTGGCCACCTTGATGTTGCTCATGGGGGGACGCCTGTGAGGGCTGGGCAGGATTGGGGATGATCCAGGGGGTCTCTGGTGGGTGGGGCTGTGGGCAGGGGGCTCGTCCTGTGGGGTGAGGTAGGGGATAGGGCAGGGGTGCCATTGCTGCAGGGCAAGGCAAGGCAGGGGCGGATGCTACATGACACCATCAGCCCCCACACACAGAGGCCAGCGAGCACATGGTCTACCACCTCTACTCAAGCTTGCTAGCCAGCTGCTTCACCTCCTTTGTGCTGGGTGGTGCTGCTGGTCCGGGTACCAGCGGTGGCCTAATGGACATGCGCGAGCTGGCAGCAGCGGTGGCAGGTGTGCCCGCAGAGAGGGCTCTGAGTGCCACCTCTGGTACGCATGCCATAGGTTCGCCATCACTGACCTAGCCTATTACGTTTTATTTGTATAAAATATAGTACCGGTAGTTCACCGCCCTGAAAAAACAGGAGTTTCTATGTAGCTGGGATGTCATTGTTCTGGGAATGTGTGTTCACACTACCCACTTAACCTGATACTCGAATCAGCCTTGAACTTCTAGTTTTGTACAATTTGTCAAACCAGAAACTCACCAGAGGCATCAGATTTGCAAAACAGATTAACACACTAAAAATTATTCACTCTTCATATCTAATGCAAATAGGTCTAGTTGCTCTCTGGTTAGCTCTCTGAGCAGGGTGCTGGACTAGATGACCTCCAAGGTCCCTTCCAACTTTATTATTTTGATGATGATGATCATCGCACAGTCAGCCAGATGTTCAAACTGGATTTGGCATTTTGTCTACCTATCGAGTCCTTACCAAGGACCTGGGATAGGCAGATGTGGATGTTTGATGGTATTACATATATCGTAGCAGGATGGAAGCAGTTCCTAGTAAGGCCGCCTTTTGCAATTGACTAATGGCGAATTTGTAAATGCCGATGATGGTGTCCAAGTGGTGCTCCAGTTGTTTTGGGATTGCACCCATGGTGCCTATGACTATTGGTACCACCCTTGCTTGCCTTTGCCACAGTCTTTCTATTTCTATTTGTAGGTCTTTGTATTTTGTTATCTTCTCCAGTTCTTTCTCGTCTATTCTGCTGTCTCCAGGCACTGCCACATCCACTATCCAGACTTTTTTGTCCTTCTTATCGACAATTGTTAAGTCCGGGGTGTTATGTTGCAGCTGCTTGTCTGTTTGAATTCTGAAGTCCCAGAGCAGTTTAATTTTATCATTTTCTGTGACTTTCTCTATTTTATGATCCCACCAGTTCTTGCTTACAGGCAAATGATATTTCTTGCAGATTATTATTATTTCAAAAATTCCATTTCTGAAGTGAACAGTGTGTTGTCTAGGTATACAAGTATTAGAATAAAACACTCATCACATTCATAATAATCATATCAAAATACAATCATATACTAGGAAGTAGCAATCACATTATTAAAAATAGTACTTCCCACATTAACATTAATTGTATATCGCTCAAAGTATTTACAAATCCATTATAAATCTTCCTCACATAATCCACATTTTCTCATATTTCCAACTTTCTGTTTTTATCAGCTACTGGTTAGCTATGTCGCATGAATTGAGTTATGATTCCAAAGGGAAAACAACCCATCAGAATAAGAAGAGTCACGAAATAACAGAATAATAATAGAATATCAAAGGTGGAAGGGACCTTGGAGGTCATCTAGTCCCACCCCCTGCTCAGGCAGGAGACCCTATACCATTTCAGACAAGTGGCTGTCCGATCTCTTCTTCAAAAGCTCCGGTGTAGGAGCATTCATAACTTGCTGACTTAAAAAAAAAGTTTTATTCAAGAATAAACATTAATGCATCAATGTTCTATTTAGGAATAAACACGGGTGCAAAATTCTTTAAAACTCCCATTTTGTAACGCTGCAAATTCCATGCTCCATAATGTTGCCGTCTGCTTTTTTCTTCCCTCCTGGATCCTTGCAGAGCCGCACTTACGAGCAGTACGGGATCTACCACACCAGCCCTACCTTGGGCAGCCTTACCAAGCCGGTGGTGCTATGGACCCAGCAGGATGTGTGCAAATGGCTGAAGAAGCACTGCCCACACAATTATCTCATCTACGTGGAGGCCTTCTCACACCACGCCATCACAGGTAGGCATCTGTCCGGGCGCGCTGAAGGGGGGGGCGCGCCGTGGACACTCAACAGGTCTCGCCCTCCTTGACCCAGGAGGACTCTGTGCTCTCAGTGTGTTTGGGTTTTTTCCCGACTGTCCCATCTTGTTTTGATCGGTCAGTTGGTTTTCATTCATTCAGTTAGGATACTGGCCTGGATTACAGTTAGAATTACAATGACAAGCAGTCCCCAACTTGCAACAGTTTGTTTAGTGACTGAAAAACTTAGTGACTTAGGATCATTTTTCACACTTACGACTATTGTATCCTCCTCCTCCACCCATTTCTCCCCTTCTCTTCCTCTCCTCCTCCTCCTCCTCCTCCCATTCCTCCCCCTCACCTCCTCCTCTTCCTCTTTCTCCTCCTCCTCCTCCTCCTCCCATTCCTCCACCTCTCCTCCTCTTCCTCCTCCTCCCCTTCTGTTCCTCTCCTCCTTCTCCTCTTCCTCTCTTTTTCCTCCTCTTCCTCCTCCTCCTCCCATTCCTCCCCCTCTCCTCCTCCTCTTCCTCTCCTCCCCTTCTCTTCCTCTCCTCCTTCTCCTCTTCCTCTCCTCTTCCTCCTTCTCCTCTTCCTCCTCCTCCTCCCATTCCTCCCTCTCCTCCTCCTCCTCTTCCTCCTTCTCCTCTTCCTCCTCCCATTCCTCTCCTCTCCTCCTCCTCTTCCTCTTCCTCTTCCTCCTCCCATTCCTCCTCTTCCTCTCCTCCCATTCCTCCTTTTCCTCTCCTCCCCCCATTCTCTTCCTCCTCCTCCTCCTCCTCCTCCTCTTCTCCTCCACTCTACAAACCCGACTCCGTTCTTGAACTGATTTTATTTATTTATTTAATTTGACTTCTATGCCGCCCTATTCCGGAGAACTAGTTACCGGTACCTAGTTGGGTAATGAAACATCTGCAAGAAAACAGCCAAGCTCGGAGAGCACCCAGGATCCCCAGTTCAACCCTGAGCTACGAATATTCCCCTTCTGTCCATCACAGGATTGTTTGTGTGTGTGTGCGCGCGTATATATATATACATATATATCAGAAGATGAGAAATCAATTGAATACTAACTTTGGATGAGGCGTGTGCCTTTGTTACATGTGCGTATGTGTCTGTGGCTTTTTTTTGTTTGTTTGTTTCTTTTAACTTTTTTCCTGCATTCACAAAGACCCAGAGCTTCCTCACTTCACTGCCCCAGGGGCAACAATAATAAAATACTAATGGAACCGCTCCTTCAGTTCCTTGGCTTGGAAATAAAGAAAGCCTCTTGAAGTGGACCCAGAGGAAGTGGAGGAAATGGAGAGGTGATAAGGCCGCTCTGCCAACGGGCCCGCTAACTTATGAGGAGCAAGGCATGATGGGAAACTCCGATGCCTTCCTTGGGGAGGGGCACGCAAGGGTGCCTGTGTCTGCCCAGGCGGCCCCGCAGAACGAGGCTGGGTGGGCGATAAAAGTTGGGGAAACTAGCAAACTCTGCCTTTGGAAGTTCATCCGTCTCGATAGACCTGGTGGTGGGCAGTTCTCAAGAGCAATGGGCTATCAAGAATGAGATGAAGAAAAACGAGATAGAGAGAAAGGAATTTAACATGTATTAGTAAGTTAAGTGTTGGAACCCAGACAAATATAGGTAGGTAGGTAGATATGTATATGTGTGTGTGTGTGTGTGTGTTTTCTGAGGTTTTCGCAGGTGTTTGTATGTAGGTATTTATTTATTTATTTATTTGTTTGTTTGTTTGTTTGTTTGTTTGTTTGTTTGTTTCGATTTCTAGGCCGCCCTATTCCGAAAACTCAGGGCGGCTTACAACATAATCAGTAGCATATAGAAATCAAATACATTATAAAACCCCTAAATTAAAACCAATCATCCGAAACAAACTCACAACAAACATACACTGGCTGGGGCAAGGTGTCAACTGCCCCAGGCCTGCCGGCAAAGATGTGTCTTTAACAGTTCGCGAAAGGCGGAGAGGGTGGGGGCAATATGGACCTCTGGGGGGAGTTGATTCCAGAGGGCCGGGGCCGCAACAGAGAAGGCTCTTCCCCTAGGCCCCGCCAGGCGACACTGTCTGGCTGACGGGACCTGGAGAAGGCCGACTCTGTGGGCCCTAACCAGCCGCTGGGTTTCATGCGGCAGCAGACGGTCCCGCAAGTAACCTGGTCCGATGCCATGTAGGGCTTTATTGGTCATAACCAACACTTTGAATTGCGTTCGGAGACCAATTGGCAGCCAATGCAGCTCGCGGAGTGATGCCGAGATGTGGGCATTTCTAGGCAGGCCCAATACTGCTCGCGCGGCTGCATTCTGCATTACCTGAAGTCTCCGAGCGTTTTTCAAAGGTAGCCCCATGTAGAGAGCATTGCAGTAGTCGAGCCTCGAGGTGATAAGGGCATGAGCGACTGTGAGAAGAGACTTTCGGTCCAAATAGGGCCGCAACAGGTGCACCAGGCGAACCTGGGCAAATGTCCTCCTCGCCACAGCCGAAAGATGATGTTCCAAATTTAGCTGTGGATCGAGGAGGACACCCAAGTTGCGGACCTTCTCTGAGGGGGTCAAAAACTCCCCCCCCCAGGATGATGGACGGACAGGTTGAATTGTCTTTGGGAGGCAAAACCCATAGCCACTCCGTCTTGTCAGGGTTGAGTTTGAGCTTGTTAGCACCCATCCAAACCCTAACAGCCTCCAGACATCGGCACATCACTTCCGCTGCTTCACTGAAGTGACACGGGGTGGAGATGTAAAGCTGGGTATCATCAGCATACTGATGATATCTCACCCCGTGTTGGCGGATGATCTGGATGATTTGGTTCTTCGGGTTTTCTCCCACGTAGAATTTGAAGTGTCTTGGCAACGTTTCGACAAAGTCCCATTCGTCATCTTCAGGCTGGTGCTTTCGGCTAGAAGCACAAAGCCGAAAGCACCAGCCTGAAGATGACGAATGGGACTTCGTCGAAACGTCGCCAAGACATTTCAAATTCTACATGGGAGAAAACCCGAAGAACCAAAGACCTACATACAAACACCCGCGAAAACCTCAGAAAACATATATATATAACATATATATATGTATATATACATATACATATATATATATATATATATATATATATATATATATATATATATATATATATATATATATATAGAGAGAGAGAGAGAGAGAGAGAGAGAGAGAGAGAGAGAGAGAGAGAGAGAGAGAGAGAGAATGATTGTGGCCCTCAATACAGCTGTGCTCCAATTATTTAGTGACATCAGATCACCGATATAATCCATTTATTTTCTTTCCATCTGGTGTGTTTCCGTTTTGCTACCAAATGTACCCTGTTATGTCTATATCCATATTAGTGTCAACCGCAATCAAGCAAACTACACATTAAAAGGTTGCTTAGAGGTACTCATGTAAACAGATGAAAATAAATAAATCCAAGTCGCCTGGGGATTGGCGCAAAGTCACCCAGCCAGCTTTCATGCCTGAGACAGGACTTGAACTCAGAGCCTTATCCACGACTACACCAAACCACAAGAGCTTTCTTTGAGCGTGAAGAGCCATTCCTTTGCTTCCTTTTTGGCAGGTCGGGCACTCTTGCGGCTGAACGGGGAGAAGCTGCAGCGCATGGGGATTATCCAGGATTCTCAGCGACAGGAAGTGCTCCAACAGGTGCTGCAGCTTCAGGTGCGGGAGGAAGTCCGCAACCTACAGCTTCTCAGCCAAGGTAGGATGACTAGAAGTAGATGTCTGTCTGTCGACACATCTTTAAAATGATCAATGCTAAAAACAGTGAATGGAATAGCTATCTTCTGCCTGTGCATCAGGCGGAAGTTCAACAGAGGGAGCTAATAACCCTGCTCTTCCCTGCCCTGATTCGTTGCAATCGTGGCTTCTCGTTTTCCCCAGATGTTGCAAGCCGCGTTCTTTCTCTCCCCTGTCCTGCCTGGTTTATTTTGGAATTTTTATTTTTTTGTGGCACGAACACGCATTCACACAAACCCAGGTAAAATCCTGTCGGCCCCACACGTCGCGCCATCTGATTATCTTGGTTAACTGTGGACCTTAAATCTTTATTTACAGCTTACACTTGACCGTTTTGGTTAGTTTATGCTTCATTGCCTAATGCAAACTCTGAAAATTGATTGATGTCAAAATTAGATTTCAGGATTCAGGATTCCAGCTGTTCTACAGGCCCCCAAAACAGTGCAGTTGTACAACAAGGCCATGCCCCTGGGATGCAAATCTGTAGATTATACAGTTCGGTCTCGGTATTTGGATTTTTTGTTTTTAGATAACCTTTATTGTCATTTTTTTACTGTGGGCAGAACGGCACGTGTTAAAAATGAAATTTAGTTGCTTGCTCTCGAAGAGTACACGTACATAACACACATTTAAAAATACTTTTTACAACATATGTACAGACCAGGGGTAGGCAACCTTGGCTCTTTTATGACTCGTGGACTTCGACTCCCAGAATTCCTGAGCCAGCCACGCAGAGGGGAAAGGGAGAGGTTTCCAAGCTGAGCCAGGCTGGCTCAGGAATTCTGGGAATTGAAGTCCACGAGTCATAAGGGGGCCATAATTCCCCCATGCTGGCTCATAAAAAGGGCCAAGTTTGAAGAGCCCTATTCTATCTAGTGCAGGGGTAGGCAACCTTGGCTGTTTTATGACTCGTGGACTTCGACTCCCAGAATTCCTGAGCCAGCCACGCTGAGGGAAAAGGGAGAGGTTTCCAAGCTGAGCCATGCTGGCTCAGGAATTCTGGGAGTTGAAGTCCACGAGTCATAAAAGAGCCAAGGTTGCCTACCCCTGGTATAGACCTACACTGTCCATTTTGAATACATAACAGAAGGAGGAAGCTTGAGAATTCACAAGGTTTAATAGCCGCAGTGCCCCACCCCAGACATGCATGGGCATTTATATCCTTGGGCCTGTTAAATTTGCTGTGATTTGCCTCTCAAAAGGAGGAGAGAGAAAAAAAAGTAGAGATTTTATTTTCCTATAGCAAGTAACATGGATCCCTAGAGATCTTAGGAAGCCATGGTTATGAGCGAGAATGGCAGTGGGACTTCCTCTGAAGGCCTTCTGCTGGGAAACTAGGAGGCTTTCTTGGGTGGTCAGTAAGAACAGCACGTTCTCAACCTTGGCAAGTTGAAGATGTGTGGACTTCAGTTCCTAGATCTGTTGGCTGGGGAATTCTAGGAGAAAGTCTAGTTGTCAACTTGCCAAGGTTGAGAAACATTGATTTAGAAAACCAGACTGTTGAACTAGGCCAGGCGTAGGCAACCTTGCCTCTTTTATGACTCATGGACTTCAACTCCCAGAATTCCTGGGAGTTGAAGTCCACAAGTCATAAAAGAGCTAAGGTTGCCTACCCCTGCACTAGATAGAATAGGGCTCTTCAAACTTGGCCCTTTTATGACTCGTGGACTTCAACTGAGCCAGCATGAGGGAACTATGGCCCCCTCATGACTCATGGACTTCAATCCCAGAATTCCTGAGCCAGCATGGCTCAGCTTGAAAACCTCTCCCTTTCTCCTCAGCGTGGCTGGCTCAGGAATTCTGGGAGTTGAAGTCCACGAGTCATAAAAGGGCCAAGGTTGCCTACCCCTGGTCTAAACCCAACATTGGTTTCTTCAGTGGCATCCTAGGACAGGGGTAGGCAACCTTGGCTCTTTTATGACTTGTGGACTTCAACTCCCAGAATTCCTGAGTCAGCCATGCTGAGGGGAAAGGGAGAGGTTTCCAAGCTGAGCCATGCTGGCTCAGGAATTCTGGGAGCTGAAGTCCAAAAGTCATAAAAGAGCCAAGTTTGAAGGCCCCTGGTTTAAATATTTAAATATTTTTTCCTCACGATCACGTGATCAAAATTCAGGCATTTGGGCAGGGGTAGGCAACCTTGGCTCTTTTATGACTCATGGACTTCAGCTCCCAGAATTCCTGAGCCAGCATGGCTCAGCTTGGAAACCTCTCCCTTTCCCCTCAGCGTGGCTGGCTCAGGAATTCTGGGAGTTGAAGTCCACGAGTCATAAAAGAGCCAAATTTGAAGACCTCTGGTTTAAATATTTAAATATTTTTTCCTCATGGTCACATGATCAAAATTCAGGCATTTGGGCAGGGCTAGGCAACCTTGACTCTTTTATGACTCGTGGTTTTCAACTTCCAGAATTCCTGAGCCAGCATAGCTCAGCTTGGAAACCTCTCCCTTTCCCCTCAGCGTGGCTGGCTCAGGAATTCTGGGAGTTGAAAACCACGAGTCATAAGAGAGCCAAGGTTGCCTACCCCTGAGCTAGATGAACCAGGTATTTGATCCAGCCGGGCACCGCTTATTCTTCTTAATTCATGGGAGGTTGGTGACTTGTGTAATGGGTAAGGAGGACGATCCCCATGTGTAACTATCTAAAAAGGTCATTAAAGAGGGCAAGAGAGTAGAAAGAATGGTATTCTTGTAGGAGGATCTTCCCCAACGCAATGTTCTCCAGATGTTTTGGACTCAATCAAGTTTCTGAGTTGAGTTTGGCTTCTGATGAGGTTACCAAGTTTTCATAACACCGCTATAGAAGTGGTTGGCCAGGATGGGTCTTTGACTTCCCCAATCTAAACTGGGAATTTCCTCGTGGTCTCCTGTCCAAGCTGATTTGGATTTCCTTGTGATCTCCTGTCCAAAGACAAACCACATCTAATCCCTTCATGCTTCATGAATTATAAAATTGTGGAAAACCAGCCCCATTGAAAGGTTTGGGGCAGCTGCCCTACACTTTTCTCTCTCTAACTCTTCTGACTTCTCTATTTCTCTGCTCCATCTCCCTCTCTCCTTTCTTCTGTCCTTCCCCCCCTTCCCCATTTTTTCCTTTCTGTTCCCCCACTCCTCGGTGTCTGCTCCCCACCTTTCTGCTGGTCCCCCACTTCCACAGCATCCATCTCCTTCTTCAAAGTTCTTTGGCCCCCCCAACTCAGAAAGCCCACTGGCTGGAGCTTTGCATCACCAGGGGGAGATGCCTGATAGTGGACTTCGATTCCCAGAATTCCCCAGGCCACACGCTCTTGCAGGGAACCCTGGGAGTTGAAGTCGATACTCATCAGGCAATCCTCCAGGTTGGGAAAGCTGGGCCAGGACCTTGGAGAGCTCCTGTAACGGCCTTGGCCGAGTATCCCATTCCTGTAGGAACGGCCGTTCGAAGGAATATCTCATCCCGCCGGCTGACCCCTCATTTTGCTTCCAACACTCGATGTCCAGCCTCCGTAATATTTCCCACACAACCCCATTCCCTTGTGTGTCTTTTTTGCATGCCCTGGTCTGTCGCTGCCGCTTCTGTACTTACTCCTTTTGTTCTTCTTTTTCCACCTTAACCCCTCTGTCCCCCACCTCCATCCCTCCACTCCACTTGGCTGTCCAGCCTCTTTTGGAAGTATCTCCTAACCCCCTGACGTGCACCGTTGCTGAGCTCTTCGTTCTGCCTGGACCGTACAGACTTTGCGCATGGCCAGCTCAGCCGCATGCTGGGGGAAATTAGAATGGGACTGACCCCAGACTGTCTCCCTTGGGGTGTATGGTACGCTCCCAATCTCCCCCTCCTCTCTTTTAACCCCTCATTGTCTATGTAGAGGCCAGCTCTTCTCTGGTTGAGAAATCTCAGCCCGCCAAGGCTCCAGCTTCGGGACTAAGGAAGTGCAACTTGGTGAACTGCGGTGTGAAATTTTCCCCCTGGCCCAACGTTGGCTTGCTAGAAGAATCTTCCAATGACGTCCTGCTGGAAGGACACCAAACGTTGGCCAAGCAAGTGGCCCAGAATTCAGGTTTGATCTCCGATCTCTGAGCTGGGCAGAAAATGACTTTCCCAGACTAATCAAGGAGTGGATCCCAACGGGCAGAGCGACTGAGCCCCGGGTTCGAAAACAGCCTTTGCTACTACGGATGAGTGCAATCAGGTGAGCAGTTCCCGGCTGGACCTCCTTCTCCCGTTGGAGTAAATCAGACCTGAGCCGCGAAGTTGTTTTAAAAAGAGCCCCTTTGCAAACTTTGGCAGGATATGGACCTGGACCATGAGGCTCACACGCGCTTCTTATGAAGGACGAGAGTGAGGAGCATGGAATGCTAAATGTTGCTACTACTCTGTGAGAAACAGGTGCATTGGGGGGGTGGGGGGGTGGAGGTGGAAATGGGGTAGGGGTGGAACTTCAACCATTGGAGGGATCCTGGAACAATCATAGAATCATAGAATCGTAGAGTTGGAGGGGACCTCCCGGGTCATCGAGTCCAACCCCCTGCTCGAGGCAGGATTCCTTAAACCATCCCAGATAGATGGCCGTCCAGTCTCTGCTTGAAGACCTCCATCGAAGGGGGAGCTCACCACCTCCCGTGGCAACCTGTTCCACTGGTCGATCCCCCTTACTGTTAGAAATTTTTTTCTAACATCTAATCTGAATCTTTTCCCCTGCAGTTTCATCCCATTATTTCTAGTCCTTCCTTGGGCAAGTGAGAACAGGGCTGATCCCTCTGCACTGTGACAGCCCTTCAGGTATTTGTAGACAGCTATCATGTCTCCTCTCAGTCTTCTTTTCTGTAGACTAAACATTCCCAATTCCTTTAACCGTTCCTCATAGGACATGGTTTGTAGACCGTTCACCATCTTGGTAGCTCTCCTTTGAACCTGCTCCAGTTTGTCAGTGTCTTCCTTGAACTGGGGTGACCAGAACTGGACACAGTACTCCAGGTGAGGTCGGACCAAGGTAGAGTAGAGGGGAATAATAACTTCACGTGATCTGGACTCTATGCTTCTCTTGATACACCCCAGGATCGTGTTTGTGATTACAATGTGATTTCTATAGACATATATAAATATTCATTCATTTCACGGAGAGCCGGAAATCAGAGGGCCTCTCCTTGTCAAACCAGGAGAATAATTAGAGAGGGGGGAGGCAGGCGGGTGGGGTCAGCAAGCCCAGGTTTCAGGGTTACAAA
This sequence comes from Bothrops alternatus, assembly GCA_034064705.1. Classification (NCBI taxonomy): domain Eukaryota; kingdom Metazoa; phylum Chordata; class Lepidosauria; order Squamata; family Viperidae; genus Bothrops; species Bothrops alternatus. Next base: position 1,192,668 of record JARGCV010000253.1, on the reverse strand, counting down.
AGAGGGCTTGATGTTCCTACTTACACTCTTTGGGGAGAACGTGGGAAGGACTTGAGTTCAGGGCTAGGATGCATTACCTTGGAAGCATTACATGTCGATCCTTGATGCTTTTGAATAAAAGCATTACATGTCTGCCTCCAAATCGTGGAAGGCTGTGTAGACCATGGGAGAAAGGAAAGCTGCGTTCACAAGACACAATGATCCCCATCAGTCAAAATGCTGGAGGCTGAATGTCCAATGAGGCTAGGATTGTTTGGGGGATAACCTCGGTTAGATTATTTCATGGATCTTCAAACTGGGCCACTTTAAGACTTGTGGACTTCAACTCCCAGAATTCCTCAGCCAGGCACGTGTGCCTGGCTGAGGAATTGTGGGAGTTGAAGTCCACAAGTCTTAAAAGTGGCCCAGTTTGAAGACCCTTGGGTTATGTGGTGGGCGAAATGCAAATCCAGTCCACCTGAGCATATGATGGTTCCGTATATTAGGAGAAATATATATATATATATATTCTGAGGTTTTCGCGGGTGTTTGTATGTAGGTCTCTGGTAATTCGGGTTTTCTCCCGCGTAAAATTTGAAGTGTCTTGGCGACGTTTCGACGAAGTTCCATTCGTCATCTTCAGGCTGGTGCTTTCGGCTTCGTGCTTCTAGGAGCAATGTGTGATTGTAGCTGTTTCTTCCTTTTAACAAGCAAGGAAAGCCAACATTACCACCAGAAAAGTCAGTGTGGCTGTTGTAACATTAGCTACAATCACACATTGCTCCTAGAAGCACGAAGCTGAAAGCACCAGCCTGAAGATGACGAATGGGACTTCGTCAAAACGTCGCCAAGACACTTCAAATTCAATGTGGGAGAAAACTCGAAGAACCAAAGACATATATTCCATCGAGATAGGAAAACGCCCCCACAGCATGAACAAACGAGATGATACCTCCCGCCTACCAGCCATTTGGAAACCCGCCCTTATTGACAAACGAATTCCTAACACAAAGATTGACACCAGAACCACACAGGATGGCACCTCCACACATCCACGCAAAAAGCAAACCCAAACCCACACCGATGATGAGGCACGACCACAGACCAGGAGACAGACCAGAGCTGCATCATTGGCCACTTTGAACCCCTCCAGCACTACAAAGCCCCCACCCAACCAGAACACTCCCCCAGCCAATCAGAACACAGCCAAACCCCCCAGCCAATCAGAGCACAGCCAAGCCCCTAACCAATCAGAACATAGCCAAGCTCCCAGCCAATCAGTTCAAACCCCCACTGGCAGTTAAAAGGAAAAAACAGCTCAGACCACACATTGCTCCTAGAAGCAGAAGCCAAAAGCACCAGCCTGAAGATGATGAATGAGACTTCATCGAAACGTCAATGATTATATATATATATAATAAACGTCATTTATTATATATATATATATATATATATATATATATATATATATATATATATATATATATATATATATATATATATATATATATATATATATATATATAATAAATGACTCACAATCACCAGGAGAATCCAAATAGGAAAGATATTAATATAGAGGGCACCAGGGTGGGGAGCGAAGGTGGAAGCGCCAAGCTGTATGATATCCAGATAAGTGCTACCCACATAGGAAAAGGGAAGAGGATAGAGAACGTAGAACAGGGAGAGACGCCCGACCCAGAATTGAAGGGAGCGGAAGGAAATATATGAGTGGAATATATGACGGCACTAAGGGAAAATCAAAATGCCCACCCCCCCCAAGACCTGTAACAAGGAGGACCGGGTGAGGAAGGGCGAGGACATTACAAAAGTAAGTGTCACCAAAGGGGAGGAAGATGAAAGGATTTCAACAGACCCAGGAGCCAGCCAGCATTGAGAGAGCAAGTAACAATGTTCAAAGGAGTGACAGAGAAGGGCTGGGTGCAAACGGCAAAGAAACAACTAGAACACAATTTAACCGGCTGGGACCGGTGATGCGGTCTAGGTGCCGGGCGCAAGCGTTAGTTAACCTTATTTAAGGCGTTTCTGTCAACTAGCTTTTAACCCTGACGATGTCGGAAGTTTCCGATGAAAGCTCGGTTTTATTAAATATCTTTCCTATTTGGATTCTCCTGGTGATCGTGAGTCATTTATTTTATAATATGAATATACCCAGGAGTCATATTTTTACAGACATTATTAATCATATATATATATTTTGAGGGATCCAGATAGGACCAGGGGGTTGGACCAGATGACCTCCAAGGTCCCTTCCAATTTGCCACCGGGGCTAAGTGGATCACTGGAGTTCTTAAATTAGCAGCACAGTTGCCACGTGTCTGCATTTTAATCACAATGCCGTGTAATGGTTGTAAGTGTGAACGACGGTCGCCTCGTTCCCCAGTGCCATCATACTTTCAAGGGGGTCGCTAAATGAACTGTTATAAGTCGAGGACCGCCCATAGGAGAACTGTTGGGTGGGCTTCTGCTTCAGTTCTCCAAAACAATCCTGGCGTGCCTCCTATCAGAAGAACACTTTTATCTTTTTCCTCTGCACTCACGCCAGTATGTTCTACGCACTGCTGGTATAAAAACAAAAGCTAGTGATCCTTTACCTTATACAGAGACCATACAGGTGGTCCTCGGTTTACAATGGTTCGTTTAGTGGCCATTCAAAGTTGCAGCATTGTAAAAAGCGACTTGCCGCATGATCCTTTTTCACACTTACGACTGTTGCAGCATCCAAATTCAAACCCTTGGCAACTGACCCATATTTATGACCGTGGCAGTGCCCCGGGGGTCACGTGATCCTCTTTTTGCGACCTTCTGCCAGTGCAAAGTCACCCTGGAAGTCAGGTCCACTTAACGACTGTGTGACAAACTGAACAAGCGCAGGAGTTCCCTTGACAAGCGTGGCGAGAAAGGCCGTAAAACGGGGCCAAGCTCGCTTAACAAGTGTCACGCTTAGCAATGGAAAAGCTGGGCTCAATTGCCGTCGTAAGTCGAGGACCGCCTGTACTGATGCATGCGCCCTGGAAGGAGAGGGCTAGGATGGGCTACTCTGAGGATAGGTTGGGAATACGATTTGAGGGACTCTCCGGGGGCAAGTCTGAAGAAAATCGGATTTCTTGAACTGTCCCAGTTGCTGTTGAGGTTTTTTTTAGTTACCGAGGGCTTCCTCTGTGCCTGTGCACCCCATGAAGATAACCCTGGTTTAAATAACAGGTCCGTAATGTTAGGAAGTGCAGATCTGCAGGTTCTGCAAAGGAACCTCCCTAAAGCTCATAGCTAAGAAAGTGAGGACAAATAAAGGGAAATATTTCTTCACCCAGAGGGTCGTTGATTTATGGAATTCACTTCCAGAAGGGGTCGTGACAGCTGTCAGCCTTGATAGCTTCAAGGCAGGGTTAGATAGATTCATGGATGCCAAGTGTATTGGTGGTTATTAAAACAGATGTCCATGTGCTGCCTCTATGTTGGTTGAGGCAGGCAGGATTCCCTTGAGTCCCATTTGTTGGGGGTCAAGGGAAAGGGAGGGTTTTGCCTTCTCTTTCTGCTCAAGATCCCCATGTACAATTGGTGGGCCACTGTGTGACACAGAAGGCTGGACTCGATGGGCTTTGGTCTGATTCAGCATGGCTCTTCTGATGTTCTTATGACCATTTCCACGTTCCTTCAAAAGAAGCCACGATAAATTTGTAGTGAAATGTAGGCATCCAAATTGATCTTTGCCAAACTTGGCCACTTGCAGATGGGTGGACTTCAACTCCCAGAATTCCCCAGCCAGCCAAGGTTGGGAAACATTGACCTACTGTATGTTGTCTTGTTTGTGTAAAAGTTAGTGTTGTTTGGGGGTGGGAGGGCAAGCTGCTGGGGGACGAAAGGGGAAAGGAGCTGGATATTGTTCATGGGATTGGGGACTGGGGAATCTTTAAAAAAAAAAAGCACTTTTTTGGGGGTTCGTTTGGTTAATTTTTTTATTTTTTTTTGTACTTGACACCAATATCAAAATTAAAAGAAGTCGTTCTTTAAAACGGAAAAGAGCATTGTGTCCTCCGGGCTGTTCTTTGAAAACTTTCTTAGAGAGCAAGTCTTGACTACTTCATCGGATCCACGTGGGACCATCCCTAGGAAGTGTACTGCTGTCTTTCTGCGGAACGGCACAGGCCGGAAACCGTTGGCTATCCCTGATCCAAAGCAGGGTCCTTGATTTACAACCCTTCATTTAGTGACTATTTAAAGTTACAACGGCACCGGAAGAAGGGACTTACGACTGCTTTTCACACTTACGACTGTTGACAGTATCCCCACAGTCCTGTGATCGAAACTTGGGCACTTGGGAACTGGTGTGTATTTATGAGAACTGCCTGGTCCCGGGGTCATGTGATCACCCTTTGCAACCTTCCCAGTCGACTTCCAATAAGCAAAGTCAGTGGGAGAAGCCAGATTCGTTTAACAACCGCATGATTCACTTAACAACGGTGGCAAAAAAGGTCATAAAATGGAGCAAGACTCACTTAACCACTGTCTTGCTCAGAAATGGAAATTTTGGATTCCAGTGTGGTCGTAAATAGAGGACTACCTCTACTGGGAGTGGGCCCATTGTGGCAATGACGTCTGCCCTACACACAGTGATTCAGTCTGGGGCTAGGATACCCATGGATAGTACTTGTTGGCGATTCATTAAAGCAGCCGCATCTCGTTCTGGGCTCATCATTTCCAAATCAGGCCTAGAATTAACACAGCTAATTTAATGAGATACTAACCCAGGGGTAGGCAACCTGGGCTCTTTTATGACTCGTGGACTTCAACTCCCAGAATTGCCTCAGCCAGCCACGCTGAGGGGAAAAGGAGAGGTTTCCAAACTGAGCCATGCTGGCTCGGGAATTCTGGGAGTTGAAGTCCACGAGTCATGAGGGGGCCATAGTTCTCCCATGCTGGCTCAGGAATTCTGGGAGTTGAAGTCCACGAATCATAAAAGAGCCCAGGTTGCCTACCCCTGCCCAAATGCCTGAATTTTGATTATGTGACCATGAGGAAAAAATATTTAAATATTTAAACCAGGGGTCTTCAAATTTGGCTCTTTTATGACTCGTGGACTTCAACTCCCAGAATTCCTGAACCAGCCTGGCTCAGCTTGGAAACCTCTCCCTTTTCCCTCAACATGGCTGGCTCAGGAATTCTGGGAGTTGAAGTCCACGAGTCATAAAAGAGCCAAATTTGAAGACCCCTGGTTTAAATATTTAAATATTTGGTCCACCAGTCATAAAAGAGCCAAGGTTTCCTATCCCTGGATTAACCGGTCTGTATTCACACTCTGGCATACTCCAACTTTCCCCCATCCTTTCACAATGCTATATCCGGAGTGGTTTTTTTTTTTTCTCTTAAGCCTGGAGACTCATTGTTTCCTAAGATTAAAAGAAACAATAAAGCAACAAAGATGATTAGAGGACTGGAGGCTAAAATGTATAAGGAACGGTTGCTGGAATTGGGTCTGTCTAGTTTAATGAAGAGAAGACGAGGGGGGACAGGATAGCAGTCTTCCAATCTCTCAGGGGCTGCCCCAAAGAAGAGGGAGTCAAGCTATTTTCCAAAGCGCCTGAAGGCAGGACAAGAAGCAACGGATGGAAACTAATCAAGGAGAGAAGCAACCTAGAACTAAGGAGAAACTTCCTGACAGTGAGAACAATTAACCAGTGGAGCAACCTGCCTCCAGAAGCGGTGAATGCTCCAACACTGGAAGTTTTTAAGAAGAGACTGGACAGCCATTTGTCTGAAATGGTATAGGACAGGGGTAGGCAACCTGGGTTCTTTTATGACTCGTGGAGTTCAACTCCCAGAATTCCTGAGCCAGCAGGGCTTAGCTTGGAAACCTCTCCATTTCTCCTCAGCATCACTGACTCATCACTGACTCAGGAATTCTGGGAGTTGAAGTCCACGAGTCAAAAAAGAGCCCAGGTTGCCTACCCCTGGTACAGGGTTTCCTGCCTGAGCAGGAGGTTGGACTAGATGACCTCCAAGGTCCCTTCCAACTTATTATTATTATTGTTGTTGTTATTATTATTATTATTATTAAAACTTCTTAATGCCTTTTGTCAAAAAAAAAAAACCCAAAACAAAATGGTCCCTGCTTCCTTCAAAAGAGGAAATGAGATGAGGCTGCTGAAATAGCCCCACCAAGGTTTGCAAAATACGACATTCATTTTTTTCCTTCAGTTTTGACCTTTCCCCCCCCCCGCCCTAAAAACAGCACTTGGCATCTGTCTTAAGAGGCCCTAAACAACTGGGCAATGTTTTGCTCTGTTCATCTCTATAGAATTTTTCTTTCATTTGGTTTTATGCTGAAAAGCAGTGAAAGCTCTCAGCAGGAGTCCTTTTCCGAAGACAACAAAGATGGCCGTGTATTTACTAGCTGTCTATTGTGCAAGACATTCCCTGCGGGAAGGAAGTGCATTTCTTTCACACCACCGATGCGACTCTCATTCTTGGCCTTGCTCTACAGACATTAACAAGGGGGGGGGGTACGAGTTGCACAGAGATAGAGCACACAATACAAAAACTGCAGACCAAGGAGGCACGGGGAACACAAACACACACAAACCAATTGAGATGGCCCAATTCATATTTGCTCATCGCTCGGAGGCTTTCTGGATTGGACAATGTAGGAGACACATAAACACATAAAAACAAAAATCGATAATAAACATCTGCAAAAAAGGGCTCTCTTTTTCATTTCCACTTTAGCCTTGATCAGCTGCCATCAAGCTGGATCTAACCCTTGGAGACACCACAGATGGGTGTCTGCCATTTTAACCTCTCTTCGCTGATAATCCATAACAATTCCATGGACACTTCAGCAATTCCCTTTCTTTCGGTTGTCCCTTCTTTGTTTATGTCTCTTGACTGCCCAGTTCTGCCCATTTTTTTCTAGCCCATCATCCATTCCCATCAACTGGGAATCTGTTCTGATGTTTACCATGGTTTCAAAGAAGCAATCTGCCGTTATATCCTGCGGCAGTGTTTCTAAAACTTGGCAACTTTAAGCTGTGTGAACCAACTCCCAGAAATCCCCAGCCACATGTATGAACATATATCTACCAGAATTCTCCCACTGGCATGTGTGGACTTCAACTCCCAGAATTCCTGTCAGCATGTGTAGATGTTAACTCAGGAGTCTTCAAACTTGGCCCTTTTATTTATTTTATTTATTTATTTATTAGACTTATAAGCCGCTCTTCTCCAGGCATGCTAGCTGAGGAATTCTGGGAGTTGAAGTCCACAAGTCATAAAAGGGCTAAGTTTGAAGACCTCTGCATTAACTCCTAGAATTCCTCAGCCGGTATGTGTGGGTTTCCTCCCCCAGAATTCCTCAGCCATCATGTGTGGGCTTCAACTCCTAGAATTCCTCAGCCATCATGTGTAGGCTTCAACTCCCAGAATTCCTCAGCCATCATGTGTGGGCTTCAACTCCTAGAATTCCTCAGCCATCATGTGTGGGCTTCAACTCCCAGAATTCCTCAGCCATCATGTGTGGGCTTCAACTCCTAGAATTTCTCAGCCATCATGTGTGGGCTTCAACTCCCAGAATTCCTCAGCCATCATGCGTGGGCTTCAACTCCCAGAATTCCTCAGCCATCATGTGTGGGCTTCAACTCCCAGAATTCCTCAGCCATCATGTGTGGGCTTCAACTCCTAGAATTTCTCAGCCATCATGTGTGGGCTTCAACTCCCAGAATTCCTCAGCCATCATTTGTGGACTTCCTCCCCCAGAATTCCTCAGCCATCATTTGTGGACTTCCTCCCCCAGAATTCCTCAGCCAGTATGTGTGGACAACTCCCAGAATTCCTCAGCCGGTATGTGTGGGCTTCCTCCCCCAGAATTCCTCAGCCATCATGTGTGGGCTTCAACTCCCAGAATTCCACAGCCATCATATGTGGGCTTCAATTCCCAGAATTCCTCAGCCATCATGTGTGGGCTTCAACTCCCAGAATTCTTCAGTCATCATGTGTGGGCTTCAACTCCCAGAATTCTTCTACCAGATGCTGGTGGGGAATTCTGGGAGTTGAAGTCCACACAAAAAGCACGAAGGTTGAGAAACACAGAGCATACAGCACTGATGGATCAGTTCTTGCTTCTCATAGGATCTCCCTCAGAGCCATCATTCAAAGGGAACCTTTCTTTTTTTGTACTTTTTCCAGCCTACATTATCACTTCCTTTAATTATTCCACACTTTGTTTTCCTTGAAATCTCCTTCATGTCTGTTACCTGCAATCTCCAGCACACTGTCTCGTCTCCATCTGTTCTTGCGCCCATTAAATTAAATTACATGTCAGTCTCAGTCCTTTGAGATTGGCTGCCAGTCCAGTGAGTCTGCTGGCTGACGTTATCTTTGTCCTCTTTATTCTTTTGCATTAACCCAGATTTTCCATTTTCCATTTGTACTTTTCTAATGGGCTCTCTGACAGTTCCTTTTCGCTTTCCGTTTTCTAAGGAAGGTTATCTGCCTGCCATAGATAGCATTTTGATCCCAGGTTTCTTCTCTTCTAATCCTGCCATTTTTACATTATATTTATAGTATACCTTCAATAGGCCAGAATCCACATCAGGAGGTTTAACCTGGATGTGCCTGAGAAGTTAGTGGCGTTCTGTAAGAAACGAAACCTGAAAAAAAAATACTTAATGTTTCCATCACTAAAACTTTCTCTCTTGGGTTTAATTTTAATTGGTTTCTGTAGCCTGCAAAAATTTGAAAATCAAATGCTAGTCCATTTATAAAGCAAAGCAGATAAAATCAATAAAACACTAAACCAAAAGGAAGCCCTCTTCCCACTCATTCATTCATAGCGTTTATATAACTGCCCCTCTCAAATAAGTGACTCTGTCTGATGTACAAAAATCAGCTATAAATACAAGTAGTCCTTGACTTACAACAGTTCGTTTAGTGACTGTTCAAAGTTACAGCAGCATTGAAAAAAGTTTTTTATTTATTTATTTATTATTAAATTTCTATACCGCCCCTCTCCTGAAGGACTCGGGGCGGTGTACAGCCTTAAAATTTAAAAAACATATAAATATACAAAATTAAAATATTTAAAAATAAATTAAACAAATTAGGCCATAAAATCCCATATAAAACCCAATATGTGCGAATCCTAAAATCCTAAAATTACACAATCCCCCTAAAACATTTTCACCCGGTTGGAGCCGGAGCTTCTATGCCAGGCCGGCCTGTTGAAAAAGGAAAGTTTTCAGTTCCCGACGGAAGGTGCGTAAGTCCGTCATCGTACGGAGTTCGGGGGGGGAGCTCGTTCCATAGCGTGGGAGCTCCCACAGAGAAGGCTCTCCCCCTGGGGGTTGCCAGTCGACATTGTCTGGCCGACGGCACCCTGAGGAGGCCCGCTCTGTGGGAGCGTACCAGACGGCGGGAGGTATTTGCTAGCAGTAGGCGGTCCTGTAAGTATCCGGGTCCGATGCCATGGAGCGCTTTAAAGGTGGTCACTAACACCTTGAACCGCACCTGGAAGACCACCGGCAACCAGTGCAGCTCGCGCAGGAGCGGTGTTACATGGGAGCGCCACGACGCTCCTGTTACTACCCGCGTGGCCGCATTCTGGGCCAGTTGGCGCCTCCGGGTGCACCTCAAGGGGAGCCCCATGTAGAGAGCATTACAGCAGTCCAGCCTGGAGGTAATGAAGGCATGTGACTTACGATCATTTTTCACACTTTACGACCATTGCAGCAGCCCCGTGGTGATGTGATCAAAATTCTGACGCTTGGCCACTGACTCATATTTACGACGGTTGCAGCGTCTTGGGGGGGTCACGTGATCCCCCTTTGCGACCTTCTGGATAGCAAAGTCAATGGGGAAACCAGATTCATTTAACAACCATGTTACTAATTTAACAACTGCAGTGATTCACAGTAAGAACTGTGGCCAGAAAGGTCGTAAAATGGGGCAAAGCTTACTTAACATCTTGGATAGACACAGAAATTTTGGGCTCGGTTGTGGTCACAAGCTGAGGACTGTCTGAACTCTCCCTCTGATCCCTGTGTTTGAAAAACCAGGTTAAGACTGGGGGCTCCTTCCTATTTTCTTGCCTAGTAATTTAAGCTTTTTTTCCTCCCAAATGTGGATTCAAAAGAAACAGTTCGGTTGCCATCTAGAGGGCTTTTATTTCCCTGAATCCAAATATTTCTTTCCGATCTTGGAGATCCTTGCCGGCAAAGACAGATCACTGCAATTTGAGAGAAATCGTGTTGATCATCCATAAGTTGGAAGGATGGCATTTTCTTCAAAAAGTCCATTTCCCTCGCTGGCTGAGGAATTCTGGGAGTTGAAGTCCACGAGTCATAAAAGAGCCAAGGTTGCCTACCCCTGTCCTATTTTGCTATATATAAAATACAGGCCAGGGTTTACTGATTTATTGATTGTTGATTTACATGTGGTCTACCTGATTGTTTTGAAACTGGTAACAGAAAATCAGTAAACTTACTTTAAAACAGTGGTTCTCAACCTTTTTCAGGTTGAGACCCCACTTGCCCCGCCCATGGGCGGCGCAACCCCGGCGCGCGCGCGTGCACGTCGGGCCAATCCACGCATGCGCGGCGTGCGCGCGACAAAAAAAAACAACCAAAAACAAAATGGCGGACCGCGACAGGCCGATCTGCGCATGCGTGGCGCGCGCGCGACGGCCTGAACCGTGCATGCGCAGTGCACACGCGACAAAAAAAACAAAAAATAAATAAAAACAAAACAAAAAAAACAAAAACAAAACAAAATGGCGGACTGCGCGGGCCAATCTGCGCATGCGCGGCGCGCATGTGACGGCCCGATCCGCGCATGCGCAGCGCACACGCGATGAAAAAAAATGGCGGACTGTGACGGCCCGAACCGCGCAAGCGCGGCGCGCGTGCGACGAAAAAAAAACAAAAACAAAATGCGGACCACGGTGTCCGGCAACCCCCGCGAAACGGTCGTTCGACCCCAAATGGGGTCGCGACCCATAGGTTGAGAACCGCTGCTCTAAAACCTTTTCACTTAAAAAGTAGCAACACAACTGTGTAGGATAAGAAACTAGAAACCAAAGGAGAGATTTATTTTAAAATAAGGCACATCTGAAGGCTTTCCCTGCATGAAAGTCATATTTGCAAAATACTACCGGGCAAACTGTTTTAGCTGGCACCTCTCCATGGTGTTTCCGTCACCCAGCAGAGACCGACTTAAGTCATCCTTAGCTGTATTAAAACTACAATTTCCCCCATCTGGTGGCATAGCTTCAAGATGTAAAAAAAAAACCACCTCTTTCAGTTGGTACCAAACAGATGAGCAGGAAGAGAAGTAGTTTAAGATTCCCTCTAACGCCCTTTAATTTTAATTTGTTAATTATGCTGCAGAGGAAGAAGGAGGGGGTGGAAGACCCATACGGAATGAAAATGCTATTTTTGCTGCCGATAAACGGACAAATTAATTGCTCTTTTCTGTTCAAGCACCACCAGCATCTTGATTCTCACCCGTGATTTAAATGGCAGTGGCAGGGAAAGAAAAAAAAATAAAATAAATGGTTTGGCGCTGGCTTTATGGTTCTGCTGAGATGAGGTTGCGAGCCCACTCACAAAATGGCTGCCAAAGCCTCTCTTATTCACAGAACTACCGTGGTCTTCAGCGTAAATTGCAAAGCATTGACTGTGTTTTCAAGAAATGACACGGAGAGAAAGGTTTTGCTCTCTGATTTGGCAAAATCTGCTTCCTTTGGCAAAGGAAGAGTGTAGGATACAACGAATGGAAACTGATCAAGGAGAGATGCAACCTGGAACTAAGGAGAAACTTCCTGACAGTGAGAACAATTAACCAGTGGAACAACCTGCCTCCAGAAGCGGTGAATGCTCCAACACTGGAAGTTTTTAAGAAGAGACTGGATAGCCATTAGTCTGAAATGACACAGGGTCTCCTGGTTGAGCAAGGGGTTGGACTAGGTGACCTCCAAGGTCCCTTTCCAGATCCATTCTATTCTAATCCTTATTAAAACTCACTCCCCCTGTACCCAGCCCCAAGGAGACCACAGACTCAACCATTTAAGTTGTGCCATTTTGTTGTATACCACCCAGACTCACTTGATTTATGATTGCAACCGTTATAAATAAGAGTCAGTTGCTAAGCCTCTGAATTTTGATCATTTGACCATGGAGACGCCATAGGTCAAGATCAATTCGCTTACTGACTGTGGTGCAGGCTGCATGCTGGCTGAGGAATTCTAGGAGTTGAAGTCCACAAGTCCTAAAAGGGCCAAGTTTGAAGACTCCTGCCGTAGGTGGTTGTTAAATTGAAAAACGATCATAAGTCCCTTTTTTCAGCGCTGTTGTAACTTTGAGCGGTCACTAAACGAACTATTGTAAGTTGAGGACTACCTCTACAGAGTATCTGATCTCAGAGGTCGTCTAGTCCAAGGGTCTTCAAAACTTGGCCCTTTTATGACTCCTGGACTTCAACTCCCAGAATTCCTGAGCCAGCCTGGCTCAGCTTGGAAACCTCTCCCTTTCCCCAGCATGGCTGGCTCAGGAATCCTGGGAGTTGAAGTCCACAAGTCATAAAAGAGCCAAGGTTGCCTACCCGTCCTAGTGATTAGCCCAAAGTCACCCAGCCTGGGTGGGGAATTCTGGGAGTTGTAGTCCACAAGTCTTAAAGTGGCCTAGTTTTGGAAACATTGCATTAGGTCAGGGGGGTCTTTAAACTTGGCCCTTTTATGACTCGTGGACTTCAACTCCCAGAATTCCTCAGCCAGACACGCTGGCTGAGGAATTCTGGGAGTTGAAGTCCACAAGTCATAAAAGGGCCAAGTTTGAAGGCCCCTGGACTAGTCCAACCCTCTGCAAGCGCTATCAGTATCCACAGATGGAAGAGCCTCCTTTATGGATCCGGTCGGCAGAAACCCGATGCTGAGCAGCCGGAGAAGAACGAGCCGCCTCGGACCCGCCCACGAGCGCTGCCGAAGAAGCCAGAGATTGATGGAAAGGCTAGAGCGGCCGAAAGAGCAGTAGAGACGAAGGGGGAGAGGCCAGAAAGGGAGGGGGCGGGGTGAGTAGAACCCAGCCCACGTGGTGGAGGGGAGCGTTTTCTGGTGTTTTTTTTTTGCAAGGAAGGAAGGAACCGATGGTGCCAATTGCGTTTGAATCTCTCTCTCTCTCTCTCTCTCTCTCTCTCCATTTTATAAAATACAACGAAAAATGAAAATAAGGGGAAAATAAGGTAGGAAAAAGGGAGAAGGAAGAAGCGCAGGGCAAAAGAGGAGAGAAAAAGAAAAGCATTGACCTCCGACTCTTTAGTGCCCTAGAAAAGGTAATAACATACAGCCTCAACTTTTTACTTTTACGGGTAATAATAATAATAATAATAAATAATAATAATAAAGTTGAAAGGGACCTTAGAGGTCATCTAGTCCAACCCCCGGCTCAGGCAGGAAACCCTATACCATTTCAGACAAATGGCTGTCCAGTCTCTTCTTGAAAACTTCCAGTGTTGGAGCATTCACCGCTTCTGGAGGCAAGTAGTTCCACTGGTTAATTGTTCTCACTGTCAGGAAGTTTCTCCTTAGTTCTAGGTTGCTTCTCTCCTTGGTGAGTTTCCATCCGTTGCTTCTTGTCCTGCCTTCAGGCGCTTTGGAGAATAGCTTGACTCCCTCTTCTTTGGGGCAGCCCCTGAGATAGTGGAAGACTGCTATCATGTCCCCCCTCGTCCTTCTCTTTATTAGACTAGACATACCCAATTCCAGCAGCCGTTCCTGATATGCTTTAGCCTCCAGTCCAGGTTAATATACATGTAGTCCTCAACTTATAACACCTCATTTAGTGACCGTTAAAACGGCACTGGAAAAAAAGTGACTTATGCCTTAACTACCATTGCAGCATTCCCAGAGTCACATGATCAAAGTTCAGCCGTTTGGCAACTGACTGGCATTTATGACAGTCACAGTGTCCCGGGGTCATGTGATCCCCTTTTGCAACCTTCTGACAAACAAAAGTCAATGGGGAAGCCAGAGTCATTTAACAACCAGGATACAATGGGCCAGGATACTTGCGGGACCGTCTTCTGCCCCATGAATCCCAGCGACTGGTTAGGGCGCATAGGGTTGGCCTCCTATGGGTCCTGACTGTTAGACAGTGTCATCTGGTGGGGCCTAGGGTTAGGGCCTTCTCTGTTGCTGCCCCAGCCCTCTGGAACCAACCTCCCTCAGGTTCGTACTGCTCCCTCCGTCCTGGCTTTTCGAAAACTCTTAAAAACACATTTATGCAGGCAGGTTTGGGGCGTGTGAGTTGTACTCTGCTCCGGGGCCTCTGATTGTGACTGTGTGTTGTATGAGTGGAAATAGTTTTATAGTTTTTACATTGTTCATTAGTATTTTAATTGAGTTATACTATATTTTTGTACTTGTATTTTTGCTGTGAGCCGCCCTGAGTCTTGGGAGAAGGGCGGCATATAAGTCAAATAAATAAATAAATAAATAAATAACCGTGTTCCTAACTTAACATCCGCAGTGATTCCCTTAACAATTGGGGCAAGAAACGTAAAATGGGGCAAAACAACTGCCTCGCTTAGCAACAGCAATTTTGGGCTCAAGAGGGCTCGTATGTTAAGGACTACCTGCCTACTAGTCGTTCTATAACAACAAACCTATCTAAATAATCAGCAAAACCCAAACTCAAAGTTTCGTTTTTTTCCCCTCACCTCGAGCAGTAAGTCCATAAGCGGTTTCCAAGCAAAAAAAAAAAAAACTTACATGCTTTTGAGTGGATTTTCCAAATTATTGACCCACAATAACTCCAATCCCGCCCTACGTTGGTTCACCCACCAGCACAGATGCCCTGCTAAGTGGCATACCGAAAGGAGGATGAGTTATGGGATGGAAGTGCAGAGGTTAACCTACCCTGCAAGCTGTGTGGATAATTGTTGGAAAATGAACTGTCTGTCTGCCTTGTGGACATGAATCACCCCGGGGCTGTTGGGATAAATGGTGTTTGAGCCCTGGGCTGCTGGGTGCCCCCCTCAACAACGGTTTAACGTTGCCATGAATCAACCACCAAGCTTCTTAAGTAAGAGAGAAAAAGGCCGACTGTTTAATTAAGATTTATGGGGCAGAAAACTTGGTCTGGAACTTATTCCAGGGACAAAGGGCTCCTTCCAGGCGTGAAAAGCCCTTGGTGTTTTTTTGACTCCTGGTCATCATTTCTGAGCATTGCAGACAGTCAGTCACATCTTGGACCACCTGTGCATTTTCCCACATGGTGAGCACCAAGCTGGTGTGCTGCTATTTAAAATTAGAAGCTGGAGGTAAAGCGAGCCCTGAAATGTTAACTCTGACAGAACAAGTGGGGCTTTTAATCTTCCCAGAGACTTATTTATATTTATTAGTTACATGTATTACTTTATAAATCTCAAGGTGGTGAACATACCTACTACTACTCCTTCCTCTTAATTTCCCCACAACAATAACCCTGTGGGCTGGGTTGGGTGAGAGAAAGACTGGTCCAAAGTCAGCCAGCCAAGCTTATTTGTAAAACTAGAACTCACTGTCTCCTGGTGATTGGCCCAAAGTCACCCAGCCGGCTTTCATGCCTAAGGTAGGACTAGAACTCACCGTCTCCTAGTGAGTATCCCAAATTTACCCAGCTGCCTTTCAGGCCTAAGGCAGGACTAGAACTCAATGTTTCCTGGTAACTGGCCCAAACTCTCCCGGCTAGCTTTTATATCTAAGAAGCTAGAACTCACTGTCTCCTGGTTTCTCGGCCAACAACCTTAACCACTACACCAAACTGGTTATTGTTGGAATGCTTCTGTCCTTTGACCCCAAATTTTGAAAGAGTGTCTCCAACATGGATCAAATGTTGCAGATTAATAATAATAATAATAATAATAATAATAATAATAATAATATAATCGTAACGTTGGAAGGGACCTTGGAGGTCATCTAGTCCAACCCCCTGCTCAGGCAGGAAATACTATACCATTTCGGACAAATGGCTGTCCAGTCTCTTCTTAAAAGCCTCCGTGTTGGAGCATTCACCACTTCTGGAGGCAGGTTGTTCCACTGGTTAATTGTTCTCACTGTCAGGAAGTTTCTCCTTAGTGCTAGGTTGCTTCTCCCCTTGATTAGTTTCCACCCGTTGCTTCTTGTCCTGCTTTCAGGCGCTTTGGAGAATAGCTTGACTGCCTCTTCTTTGGGGCAGCCCCTGAGATCATTTTGATCATTTTGTCCTCTATTAGAGGACAAAATGCAAGATTCAGTACTACGCAGCTGTGTGGGTCAATAATTTAATTATTTTTCAGAAAGTGGGGAAAAATTGACCTCTTGGTTATAACAATAAGCAATTTATGCACCATTAAGTGGGCAGAGCAATTTTGCAGATCAGGGTGAATGACTCTTTAACCCCTGAAGTGCAATATTTCTGGCATCGTGCCGGCAGGGGTGAGTGTAATTGCAGAAAATTCTCATTACTCGCCCACAATTTGTGAGCTATTAATCTCTTGGGTCAGATTTTTAAAATTCAGCAAGCAAGCAAGGCTGTCAAAGGCCAAGAAGAGGCCAAATTGTTATGAAGAAAGTCAGTTTAGGTCAGGGGTGGGCAACTATGGTGCCTTCACGACCTGTGGACTTCAACTCCCAGAATTCCTGAGCCAGCCATGTTGGCTCAGGAATTCTGGGAGTTGAAGTCCACAGGTCGTGAAGGGACTATAGTTGCCCTTGCCTGCTCTAGCTGGTTGCTAGGAGACAATGGCGCCTTGATGGCGCATAAGCATACAACCGGGTTAAGTGGGAAGGTGAAGAAGAACAAGCATTCCCTTTATTTTTAACAAATGTATTTATTTATTTTATGTAAGGTCTCAGCTTACAAGCATAATTGAGCCCAACATTTCTGTTGCTAAGCGAGACGTTTGTTACGTGCGTTTTGCCCCATTTTATGACTTTTCTTGCTGCAGTTGTTAAGTGAATCACTGCAGTTAAGTCAGTAACACGGTTCTTAAGTGAATCTGCCCTTCCTACTGACTTTGCTTGTCAGAAGGTCACAAAAGGGGATAATGTGACGCAGGGACACTGCGACCGTCATAAATATGAACTGGTTGCCAAGCGTCCGAATTTTGATCAGGTGACCAGGGGGATGCTGCAACGGTCGTAAGTGTGAAAAAACGGTCACTAAATGAACTGTTGTAAGTGAAGGAGTACCTGTATTTTTTAATTAAATTTAGTGGCTGCCTAACAGGGTAACTCTGGGATAACTCTGGGCGACTTACAATATGAAAAGATAAAATTATATAAATAAAATACTACAAAAATATAAACATTCCAAATACAATACAATACACGTAGTCCTCAACTTATGGCCATTCCAAGTTATGACAAACTTACTTGGGGGCTACTGACAAAACCCAGATTCAAAGTTTCAACCATCGGAAACACACACACACAAACACACACACACACACGGTTATATGACCGATCCTCAGATGCTTTGCAGGGTCCCTTTGTTTTGCAGTTTTTATTTCCATTTTTTGGCCAAACTGCGCTCATATCAAATCATTGGTTCATGCAACAGACTTTGGCAGTCGCTTAACAATTGCCACAAAAAGAGTTGTCAAACTGGGTTGATTATATTACGATGCATTTTATGACCAGAATGGGCACGCCCGTAGAAGAAACGTGGGTGACATGATCGTAGTATTCCAGTATTTGAGGGGCTGCCCCAAAGAAGAGGGAGTCAAGCTATTCTCCAAAGCACCTCAAGGCAGGACAAGTAACAACGGATGGAAACTGATCAAAGAAAGAAACAACCTGGAGTTAAGGAGAAACTTCCTGACAGTGAGGACAATCAACCAGTGGAACAGCTTGCCACCAGAAATCGTGGGTGCTCCATTGTTGGAAGTTTTTAAGAAGAGGCTAGACCAATGATGGCGAACATTTCAGAGACCGAGTGCCCAAACTACAACCCAAAACCCACTTATTTATCACCGGGTGCCAGGTGAGCGTTGCCCCCTCGATGGGCGTGGCTGAGTGGGTGGGTGTGGGCAAGGTGGGTGTAGTCACCTCGCTGCTGCTCGTGGGGAGGGATGCCTGTGGCAGCCAGGCAGGTTGGGGGAGATCCAAGGGGTCTCTGGCAGGTGGGCGGTGGGCAGGAGGCTCATTCTGTGGAGTGAGGCAAGGCAAGGCAGGGTGGGGCTGCCATTGTCACAGGGCAAGGTGAGGCAGGGGCCGGGGCAGCTGCTGTCTGACACCATCGGCCCCCCGGACACAGAGGCCAGCGAGCGCATGGGGGCCGATGGTGTCCGTCAGCAGCCACAGCCTGCTGGCCCCTTGACCGGCACCCTCTGGGGCTCCACAGCCCGCCCCCAGCAGTTCAGAGAAGCTGCCTCTGAGCTGGACGGCCGGCTGACAGCTGAGGAGGCGATGCAGTGGGTCGTGCCCGGGAAAAGGAGAGCATGCGAGGCCAGGAGGGATTGGACAGCGGGGGAGGGAAACCAGCCATGCTGGGGTGCATCTGGCCACGTGGGACCTTGGTGAGTTAGTGGGCGGATGGTTGAAGAAGGACAGTTGCCATCTCCAGGGCATAGTGCGTGTGCCCACAGAGAGGGCTCTGAGTGCCGCCTCTGGCACATGTGCCATGGGTTCGCCACCACTGGGCTAGACAATCACCTGTCTGAGACGGTTCTCCTGCTTGAGCAGGGGGCTGGACTAGAAGACCTCCAAGGTCCCTTCCAGCTCCTATTCTATTCTATTCTATTCTATTCTATTTCTTCTATTCTATATTCTCTTCTCTTCTATATTCCTATTCTATTCTATATTCCTATTCTATTCTATTCTCTTCCCTTCCCTTCCTTTCGATTCCATATATTCTATTCTATTCTATTCTATTCTATTCTATTCTATTCTATTCTATTCTATTCTATTCTATTCTATTCTATTCTATTCCATTCCATTCTACAATTATTCTATTCCATTCCATTCCATTCCGTTCGGTTCTACAATTATTCTATTCTATTCTATCACTATATCTACTTATGTTGCATAGAAACCTGCAAAGCTATTTTGAGCTATTCCAGTGATGTTGTTGCTTGGTGTTTAATGAAAACCAACAAAGCATTTTTCTTCTTAAAATGAATCCCCCCCCCATGCTTCTGAAGGTTGTCAGGCGAGGTTAAAAGAGAAAGCTTTCTGTGAAGATTTTTTTAAAAAGGACTTCATTAAAAAAAAAAACTAAGATCCAAGCCAGTCTTTTAATAGGAGGAATTAGTTTTGTCTCAATGCTTTTCAATTAAAAAAAATTCACCTGTATTATCGGCCAATTAAGAAAGTCTAATAAATAAAGTGCTAAGGAGCGATCAAGGGAAGACACAGCTCATTTTGCAGTCTTAGTCTTGGCTTAAAGAGACCTTGGCACTTTTATAAATGAAAGAAAATTTATGCATGAGCCTAGCTTCTTAGCCTGGGACGTACACCAGCCTTTAACTTGCTGCTTTGAGCTGGATTTCCTTAACTGCCAAAAGATTTAGCTGCTTGGGAGGGTGCCAGTTTTATAGATTACAGGTAGTCCACCACAGTTCAGCCCAAAATGTTTGTTGCAAGGCAAAACATTTCTTAAGTGAATTTTGCCCATGATTGTTAAGCGAATCATTGCCATTGCATCCAGATCCAAAGCAGAACATCCAGATTCATTCATTCTTTTGTCGGAAAAATTAAAATTTAACACAGAAATAGTTGCCGCAGAAGCGACTGACTGTGAAGGCTCCTAGATTGGGGCAGAATGGCAAAAGCACTACGTCCCATATTTGGGTGGATCAGGTTGCTCTGATAAAACACACACACACACACACACACACACACACACACACACACAGACATTTTGCTGGAATTGGTTGCTGGAGATGGTTGCTGGAATTGGGTATGTCTAGTTTAACGAAGAGAAGGACGAGGGGGGACATGATAGCAGCCTTCCAATCTCTCAGGGGCTGCCCCAAAGAAGAGGGAGTCAAGCTATTCTCCAAAGCGCCTGAAGGCAGGACAAGAAGCAACGGATGGAAACTCACCAAGGAGAGAAGCAACCTGGAACTAAGGAGAAACTTCCTGACAGTGAGAACAATTAATCAGTGGAACAACCTGCCTCCAGAAGCAGTGAATGCTCCAACACTGGAAGTTTTTAAGAAGAGACTGGACAGCCATGGTATAGGGTTACCTGTCTGAGCAGGGGGTTGGATTTGATGACCTCCAAGGTCCCTTCCAACTTTATTATTATTATTATTAATAATAATAATAATATACATGTACATGCACATGTGTGTGTGTGTGTGTATAGCTTGCGTATATGTGTGTCATGTATGGGTATGGGTAATATACTTCCTTCTGAGAGCAGGCAACAGAATTTCATTCTTAATGTGGGCCAGTGTGCTCATATTAAAAAAATCACAATAAAGGCTATCATATCTTTAATTGTTAAGTGACTATTATTTATTTATTTATTTATTTATTATTTTGACTTAATATGCCACCCTTCTCCTCAGACTCAGGGCGGCTTACAGCAAATAATACAAGTACAAAATATAAATCAGTTAAAATAGTAGTATACAATATAAAAAAACTATAAAACTATACCCACTCATACAACATACAGTCCCAATCAAAGGCCCAGGGGCAGAGCGCAGCTCACACGCCCCAAGCCTGTCTGCATAGATGTGTTTTTAAAAGGTTTACATGTACAAATATATATCTATCGATTAATGGAAGATAAATAGACTAAGAATGTACTTGTGTTGAAGGGATGGGTATATTGACATGAAAAATATTAATTTTAATAAGATGACTTGTTTGTTTGATGTCCAATGGATTGATCTGAAAAGAAGTGAAATTTAAAACTGGTAAAATGTAGTTGGCTTATAGTTAAACTTGGACATACGGAGTGAAGAAGGTCTACAAATTTAAAATGATTGTATTAAGTTGAATGGCTTTAACTTGAACTTTTTCATCGTTTACATGTACAAAAGGATATCTAATAATAAAAAAAATTATATAAAGAAAAAGTTTTCGGAAAGCTAGGAGGGAAGGAGCAGTACGAATCTCTGAGAGAAGTTGGTTCCAGAGGGCTGGGGCAGCAACAGAGAAGGCCCTAGCCCTAGGTCCCGCCAAACGGCATTGTCCAACAGACGGGACCCGTAGGAGGCCAACCCTGTGTGCCCTAACCGGTCGCTAGGATTCATGGACTAACACGGTTGTTAAGTAAATCTCATTTCCCCACTGACTTTCCTCGTCAGAACGTCGCAAAAAAGTGACGAGACATGATCCTGGGACAAGGCATCCGTCATACATATGAGCCGGTTGCCAGGCGCCGGAATTTTTGATCATAAGACATCAGTGATGCTGCAGGGGTCGTCCGTATGAAAAAATGGTCATCAGTCACTTCTTTCAGTGCCGTTGTAACTTCAAACCGTCACTAAATGAATTGCTGTCAATTGAGGACTACCTGTGTTCTCAAATAAATTGTTTACCATCAGATGAAGTAGGTTGCCTTTTTTAAAAAAACAAAACCAAACCCTGGCATTTATTGCACTGCTAGGAGTTAAATAGGTTTGATGGTTTCTGTTGAAAATGTCTGGAAAGCTAATGGAAAAGAAAGGGAGGAAACCCCCAGCATGACTTTATTTGATTTCTTGGCATTTTCTGATGTCTTTATATTCAAAATGAATGCTGAGGGGCGATTGCAACTTATGCAAAAAAAAAAAACTAGAAAGCACAAGGTCCCTTCCCAACTCTGTTATTTCTATTCTATTCTATTCTATTCTATTCTATTCTATTCTATTCTATTCTATTCTATTCTATTCTATTCTATTCTATTCTATTCTATTCTATTCTATTCCATTCCATTCCATTCCACTCTATTCTATTCTACAATCTGTTTATTCTATTCTATTCTACTCTATTCTATTCTATTCTACAATCTGTTTATTCTACAATCTGTTTATTCTATTCTACTCTACTTTACTCTACTCTATTCTATTCTACAATCTGTTTATTCTAGAATCTGTTTATTCTACTCTACTCTACTCCTATTCTATTCTATTCTATTCTACAATCTGTTTATTCTACTCTACTCTACTTTACTCTACTTTATTCTACTCTACTCTATTCTATTCTATTCTACAATATTCTATTCTACAATCTGTTTATTCTATTCTATTCTACTCTATTCTATTCTATTCTATTCTACAATCTGTTTATTCTACAATCTGTTTATTCTATTCTACTCTACTCTACTTTATTCTATTCTACAATCTGTTTATTCCACAATCTGTTTATTCTACTCTACTCCTATTCTATTCTATTCTATTCTATTCTATTCTACAATCTGTTTATTCTACTCTACTCTACTTTACTCTACTTTATTCTACTCTACTCTATTCTATTCTATTCTACAATATTCTATTCTACAATCTGTTTATTCTATTCTATTCTACTCTATTCTATTCTATTCTACAATCTGTTTATTCTACAATCTGTTTATTCTATTCTATTCTACTCTACTCTACTCTACTTTATTCTATTCTACAATCTGTTTATTCTACAATCTATTTATCCTACTCTACTCTACTCTACTCTACTCCTATTCTATTCTATAATCTGTTTATTCTACTCTACTTTACTCTACTCTACCTTATTCTACTCTATTCTATTCTATTCTATTATCTGTTTATTTTCTTCTGTTCTATTCTATTCCATTCCATTCATTAAATCAAAAGAAACAAATTACAGCAAATAATGCCATTGCTAGTCCCTGGAGCCCCATGAGAACAATAAATCTTTGCAGAATTTGTAAAGGCTAAACACAATTGCTTGGGGGGTGGGGGGGAACATTGCACAGACTAGGACAGTGTTTCTCAACCTTGGCAAGTTGAAGATGTGTGGACTTTGTCAACTCCCAGAATTCCCCAGCCAGCGTGCAGCCAACCGCACAGTCAGTAAGTGAATCAATCTTCCCCACTGACTTTGCTTGTCAGAAGCCAGCTGATCAGGTGACGCCATGATGCTGCAATCAACGCATGCCGTTTGCCAAGTGCTCCAATTTTGATCCCGTGACCGTGTGGATGTTCCAATGGTTGTAAGTGTGAGGACCAGTTATAATAAAAAAACAGTGTTTGGTGCCATTGTAACTTTGAATGATCCCTAAACGGCTGGTTGTAAATTGAGCAGTTCCTATAGTACAGCCTCCAACAATGCTTTCTATACTTAGTGAAGATCCAAAGGGTTTTCTCTATCTCACGGCTGCCATCTATTGGTGGCCCAGCCTTGTTACTCCTAAAGATAGGAGATAGGATAGGATAGGACAGCGGTTCTCAACCTGTGGGTCGGGACCCCATTTGGGGTCGAACGACCATTTCACGGGGGTCGCCAAACAACGCATTCCGCCATTTTTTTCTCCTTTTCCTTAGCTGTGCTACTCCCTCTTATTCTATTGGCTTTTGAAAGCCAATAGAATAAACTCTCTTGAATAGAGTCTAATTCTATTGGCTTTCAGAAGCCAATAGGAATTGTCCAGGCTGTCTCTGCCCTGCTGAGACCGCCAAAAGTCCCAGTCTGCAGACGGTGCTGCAAGTTGTCTGCAGCGAAGGCGAGTTGTCTGGAAGTTTCCACCCCTCTCTGCTGAGCAACTACTAAAACTGTAAGTGAAAGAGGGCCAGGGGTGAGAGGTGGGAGGCCGGCGGGTGCAGGGAGGGTTGCTGGCGCATGTGGGGCCCGGCGGGTGCCTTACCTCCCTTGGGCTGGGCCAGTTGGTGGCCCAGCCAGTGGTCTCCCTGCGCCATCGCTGCCCCTTGCCAGCTACGCCTCGGCCAGCACAGGGGGCGGCACCACACATGCGTGGCGCTCCCGGGCAGGGAAAGTCCTCAACTTACGACCGGTTGGGTCCTCGACTTACGACCAGTTGGGTAGTCCTCAACTTACGACCGGTTGGGGGTCGCAGCATTAAAAAGGTTGAGAACCACTGGGATAGGATAGGATAGGATAGGATAGGATAGGATAGGATAGGATAGGATAGGATAGGATAGGACAGTGGTGGTGAACCTAGGGCACGCGTGCCAGAGGCGGCACTCAGAGCCCTCTCTGTGGGAACGTGCGCCATTGCCCCAGCCCTGCCTCCTCCCACGGCCCCCTCCTCACCAGCAGACCCCCTGGAGGAGAGTTGCCCCTGGGTGCAGCCCGTGTGGAGCAGCGCAGCCAAGGACATGGCAGCTAGGCAAGACTCCACCCTCGTGCCCCATCGTGTGCAGGTGATGCTGCGGGGCGCAGGCAGGGAGGCATGGCTGCCATGGTGCTGCTGGGCCGCCTGGGAAATCTCCGGTGGACCGTGGAGGCGGTGGGTGGCCCTGAGGGTGGGGGGCGGAGCAGGGGGCAGGGTGGGGGGCGGGGCGGTTTTGGGGCACTTAGTCTCTAAAAGGCTTGCCATCACTGGGATAGGATAGGATAGGATACATAAACAGATTGTAGGATAGGATAGGATAGGATACATAAACATAGGATAGGATACACAAACAGATTGTAGGATAGGATACATAAACAGATTATAGGATAGGATAGGATACATAAACAGGATAGGATAGGATACATAAACATTGTAGGATAGGATAGGATACATAAACAGATTGTAGGATAGGATAGAATAGGATAGGATACATAAACAGATTATAGGATAGGATAGGATACATAAACAGGATAGGATAGGATACATAAACATTGTAGGATAGGATAGGATACATAAACAGATTGTAGGATAGGATAGAATAGGATAGGATACATAAACAGATTATAGGATAGGATAGGATACATAAACAGGATAGGATAGGATACATAAACATTGTAGGATAGGATAGGATACATAAACAGATTATAGGATAGGATACATAAACAGACTATAGGATAGGATAGGATACATAAACAGGATAGGATAGGATAGGATACACAAACAGATTATAGGATAGGATAGGATAGATAAACATTGTAGAATAGAATAGAGTTATTATTATTATCATCATCATCGTCCTCTTCCTTCTCTCCGCTTCCGCTGGGCCCTGTCCCAAATTTATTTACTGTTTATTTATTTGTTGAATATATTTCCCGCCTATCTTGCCGGGGGAACTACAGGTAGTCCTCGAGTTGACCCCAAAATTTATCTCACCAAGGGAGATAAGTTGTTAAGTTGAGTTTTGCCCCATTTTATGACTTGTCTTACCCCAGTTGTTAAGTGAATCATTGCATTGATTAAATTAGTCACATGATTGTTAAGTGAATCTGGCTTCCCCCTGTGGTCTTTGCTGGTCAGGAGGTCGCACAAACGGACCACGTGACACCTGGGACATGGCAACCATCATAAATAATAATAATAATAATAATAATAATAATAATAATAATAATAATAATAATAATAATAAAGTTGGAAGGGACCTTGGGGGTCATCTAGTCCAACCCCCTTTTCGGGCAGGAAACCCTATACCATTTCAGACAAACGGCTGTCCAGTCTCTTAATTTTGATCAGGTGACCAACGGTCATTAAGCGTGAAAAGCGGTCTTAAGTCCCATTTTTGAATGGTCACTAAATGCACTGTTGTGAGTTGAGGATTACCTGTAGTCCCCTCGCAACTACAGGTTTACTCTAGGTAAGAAAGGAAGACATGAAAAGTGCTCCAACAGAAGTGAAGATGGTGGAACGATAAAATAAACTACAAAAAAAGAACACAGTGAGACATGCACGTAGTCCTCGACTTACGACCGCAGTTGAGGGCCCAGATTTCTGTTGCTAAGTGAGACAGTTGTTCAGGGGGGCTTTGCCCCATTTTACGACCTTTCACGGTACAGTTGTTAAGTGAATCGGGCTTCCCCATTGACCCAGTTGGACTTTCCTGGGGATGGCTTGGTGTTCTCCCAATCAAGGGCTAACCAGGTTTAATAAAGATGATGATTAACTGTTGTAAGATGCCTACGTGTGAGTTGAGCAGCTAGGTAATTTTTTTTAAAATAAATACATACTGTAAGTATCAATAGCATCTCGGTTCTGCAGTTTCCTCGAAGTCAAAACAAGCCAAGTGGGTGTGATGTGGTTACGTGGCCGTGCAAGGACCACAACTGAGCACAAATGTTTCTGTTGCTAAGCCAGATGGTTGTTAAGTGAGCTGTGCCCCATTTTATGACCTTTTTTGCCACCATTGTTAAGCGAATCCCTGCGTTTGTTAAGTGAACCATACCATCATTACACAATTTTGGCTTCCTGCATTGACTTGGCTTGTCGGAAGCCGGCTGGGAAGGGGGGAGGGGGCAAATAGTGGTCACATGACCCCGGGACAGTGCAACTGTCATAAATATCACATCTGTCAGTTGTGGTCAGAATTTGGATCACATGGCCTGGCTGGGGAATTCTGGGAGTTGAGGTCCACCAGTCTTATTATTTATTTATTTATTTTATTAATCAAATTTCTATACCGCCCCTCTCCCGAAGGACTCGGGGCGGTGCACAGCCTTAAAATTTAAAAAAACATATAAATATACAAAATTTAAAATAATTAAAAATGAATTAAATAATTTGGCCGAAATCCCCATTTAAAACCCAAGACATACAAAGCTTAAAATCTTAAAAAATACTCAGTCCCCCTAAAACATTTTGACCCTATTGGAACCGAAGCTTCTATGCCAGGCCGGCCTGTCGAAAAAGGAATGTTTTTAGTTCCCGACGGAAGGTGCGTAAGTCCGTCAACGTACGGAGTTTGGGGGGGGGGTGGGAGCTCGTTCCAAAGCGTTGGAGCTCCCACAGAGAAGGCTCTCCCCCTGGGGGTCGCCAGCCAGCACTGTCTGGCCGACGGCACCCTGAGAAGGCCCATTCTGTCGGAGCGTACCGGACGGCGGGAGGTATTTGCTGGCAGTAGACGGTCCTGTAAGTATCCGGGTCCGATGCCATGGAGCGCTTTAAAAGTGGTCACTAACACCTTGAAGTTGCCAACTGATCTAAAAGGATATTATTATTATTATTATTATTATTATTATTATTTATTTATTTATTTATTTATTTATTTTGCAAAAATCTCAACGAAGCTACCAGATCAAATAGGAGTATTCACTCATTCTGTCTCGCAGAGGAAGTGGTGGGTTTGTGGGAAAGGAAATGCCTCCGGACCCAACCCAGCAGCCAAGGCTGCTTGTGGCTGAACAACAAGTCACACTTTTTTCTTAGCAACTGAAAGAAGGTTGTTCAAATTTGGTTCCAAGGAACCGACACG
This sequence comes from Bothrops alternatus, assembly GCA_034064705.1. NCBI lineage: Eukaryota > Metazoa > Chordata > Lepidosauria > Squamata > Viperidae > Bothrops > Bothrops alternatus. The sequence goes on along the minus strand of JARGCV010000253.1, from coordinate 1,165,398 downwards.
GGCCAAGGATGAAGTTCAAGAGAGCTTTCTAAGTGGGCCCTAAGAAGGCCACCAGATGGAAGGAACGATAATCAGGGCATGAACGCTACGGAGTGGCCATTGATTGTTTGATTGACTGATCTGATTTCATTTATCTGAAAGGGTATAGGTTCTCCTGCTTGAGTAGGGGGCTGGACTAGAAGACCTCCAAGGTCCCTTCCAGCAATATTCTATTCTATTCTATTTTTATTCTATTCTATTCTATTCCATTCCATTCCATTCCTTTTTTCTATTCTATTCTGTTCTATTCCATTTTTCTATTCTATTCTATTCTGTTCTGTTCCATTCCTTTTTTTCTATTCTATTCTATTCTATTCTATTCTATTCTATTCTATTCTATTCTATTCTATTCTATTCTATTCTATTCCATATTTCATATTCTATTCTATATTCTATTCTATTCTATTCTATTCTATTTCTATTCTATTTCTATTTCTATTCCATTCCATTCTATTCTATTCCATTCCTTTTTTCTATTCTGTTCTGTTCTATTCCTTTTTTCTATTCTATTCTATTCTATTCTATTCTATTCTATTCTATTCTATTCTATTCTATTCTATTCTATTCTATTCTATTCTATTCTATTCTACTTTACTCTACTCTACTCTACTCTACTCTACTCTACTCTATTCCTTTTTTTATTCTATTCTATTCTGTTCTGTTCTAATCATTATTCTATTCTGTTCTGTTCACCTTTATTATTTTTATGAGTAACTCAAGGTGGCGAACATATCCAAATCTCCTTCCTCCTCCTATTTTCCCCACAACAGCAACCCTGTGAGGTGGGCTGGGCTGGGCTGAGAGACGGTGATTGATCCAAAGTCACCCAGCCGGTTTCAGGCCTAAGGTGAGACTAGAACTCGCCATCTGCTGGTGAGTGGCCCAAAGTCACCCAGTCAGTTTTCAGACCTAAGTCGGGACTAAAACTTATGGTTTCCTGGTGACTGCCTAGACTAGTCACCCAGTCGGCTTTCATGCCTAAAGTGGGACTAGAACTCACAATCTCCTAGTGATCGGCCCAAAGTCACCCAATTGGCTTTCATGCCTTAAAGTGGGACTAGAATTCAGGATTTCCCAGTTTCTAGCCTGGTGCCTTAACCACTAGACCGAACTGCCTCTCTTGAATTGCATTTCATAATCAGCTGAATTCCTAGGGTGGGGAATTCCATGGCTGTTTAGCTCCTTTCAATTTTTATCCTTCTGACTGAGACAGAAGATGTATACCTTCAGATCACATTCTCCCAACAGCTCTACCTCATTCCTTGTCATTGCAAATTTTCCATTTTTAAAAGCTTGAGGTTTCTGCCTCTGGTTTCTTTCCAGAAAATCCCAGATGGCGGGTCAAAGGTCACGGCTGGTTTTGCAATGTCCCTCCGTGGGTGCATCCAGGCAAGGCCAGGGCGAGAAAATACGCATTTCCAGGGCCACAGTGCAAAATTACACTGTTTTATTCCTTGCAGAGTTTGCGTCTGGACGACATCCCGCAGAATGCTGTCCTTTTGGTGTTATTGTGGTTAGGATGATGGTTAGGAACTGTAACATCCTATCCCGGGGTAGGCAACCTTGGCTCTTTTATGACTCGTGGATTTCAACTCCCAGAATTCCTGAGCCAGCATGGCTCAGCTTGGAAACCTCTCTCTTTCCCCTCAGCATGGCTGGCTCAGGAATTCTGGGAGTTGAAGTCTACAAGTCATGAGGGGGCCATAGTTCCCCCATGCTGGCTCAGGAATTCTGGGAGTTGAAGTCCACAAGTCATAAAAGAGCCAAGGTTGCCTACCCCTGTCCTATCCTATTGCAACTCTATGGTTGCGATTTTATCATGGTTGTAACTTAATTTATCCCGTCTACGGTATTTGTGTGTGTATGTATAATGTGTTCGTTTAGTCATCAGGTGTCCGATCCAGCCGGACACCGCTTATTTGTCTTAATTCATGGGAGTTTCATGATGGGACTTGTGCAATGGATAAGCAGGATGATCCCCATGTGTAACTCACTAAAAAGGTCATTAAAGAGGGCAAGAGAGGAGAAAGAATGGTATTCTTGTAGGAGGATCTTCCCCGATGCAATGTTCTCCAGATGTTTTGGACTCAGTCAAGCTTTTAAGTTGAGTTGGGCTTCTGATGAGGTTATTGAGTTTTCACAACAGCACCATAGAAGTGGTTGGCCAAGGATGGCTCTTTGACGTCCCCAATCTAAACTGGGAATTTCCTCGTGGTCTCCTGTCCAAGCTGATTTGGATTTCCTTGTGGTCTCCTGTCCAAAGACAAACCACATCTAGTCCCTGAATCCTTCACGAATTATAAAATTGTGGAAAGGTTGCCGACCCCTGGTTTAGTGGCTGCTCAAAGTTTCAGTGGCGCTGAAAAAAGGGGACTTATGACCGTTTTTCACACTTACGACCATTGCAGCATCCCACACTTTATGTGGCCAAAAATCGGGCATTGGGTAGCTGGTTCATATTTATGACCGTTGCAGCGTCCGGGGGGGGTGTCATGTGATCACCTTTTGTGACCTTCTGACAAGCAAATTCGATGGGGAGGCCAGATTCACTTAACATCTGTGTTACTAATTTAACAACTGCAGTGATTCATTTCACAGAGGTGGCCAGAAAAGTCGTAAAATGGGGCAAAACTCACTTAACAGGTTTCTCACTTAGCAACCTCAATTTTCAGCTCAATTTTGGTTGTAAGCCAAGGGCTATCATTGATTGCACGACATTTGTAGATGCGATACACCAGGGGTCTGCAACCTTGACAAGTTTAAGACTTGTGGACTTCAGCTCCCAGAATTCCTCAGCCAGCTATGCTGGCTGAGGAATTCTGGGAGCTGAAGTCCACAAGTCTTAAACTTGTCAAGGTTGCAGACCCCTGCTATACAGCAAATAAATAAAATGGTTAGGAACAGATACCTATGTTTGGCCCAACTATGGAAGCAAAGATTTTTAAAAAATGCTGCCCTCTTTTTGGCTAGAGTCCTCGACTTATAACCATTCGTTTAGTGACTACTCAAAGTTACAACAGCACTGAAAACATGTGGCCAGTCCTCATGCTGGCTGGGGGATTCTGGGAATTGAAGTCCTCACTTCTTCAAGCGGCCAAGTTTGGCTACGGAATTCTGGGAGTTGAAGTCCCTGTGTTTTTAAGATGCCCAGTCTGGGTGGGGAATTCTGGGTAGTTGCAAGTCCCCCAGATCTTCAAGATGCCCAGGCTGGGCAGGGGATTCTGGGAGCCGAAGTCCCCCACATCTTCAATCTGCGAAGGTTGAGAAACCCTGGAGTGGAAATGGTGGGCTTTTGAGAAGTCACACCGGCCCAGTTGGACTGTCTTTTTCCAGCAAAGTTCTCCAGGGTGAACTGGCCTGCTAATTATGTGGATTCAAGATTAGCAGGTTCCTCGGACTGACCCCAATCTGAAAATATTGGGGTCAATAAATGACAATAAAAGATTATCTTATCTGGGTTTGTAGAAGAAGCCCACAACCATCAACTGAGGGAAGGAAAGAAGGGAGGAAGGAAATGGGAGGAAAGAAGGATGAGGGAGGAAGGAAATGGGAGGGAAGGAGGGAGGGAGGAAGGAAATGGGAGGGAGGGAGGGAGGGAGGGAGGGAAGAAATAGGAAAGGATGAGAGGGAGGGAGGGAGGGAGGAAATGGGAGGGAAGGAGGAAATAGGAAAGGAGGATGAGAGGGAGGGAGGGAGGAAATGGGAGGGAAGGAGGGAGGGAGGAAATAGGAAAGGAGGATGAGAGGGAGGGAGGGAGGAAATGGGAGAGAGGAAGGAAGGAAATGGGAGGGAGGGAGGAAAGGAGGAAAGGAGGATTGAGAGAGGGAGGGAGAAAAGAAGGAAGGAAATGGGAGGGAAGAAGGAAATGGGAGGGAGGGAGGACAGGAGGAAATGGGAGAAAAGGAGGATGAGAGGAAGGAAATGGGAGGAAAGGAGGATGAGAGGGAGGGAGCGAGGGAGGAAGAAATGTAAGGGAAAGAGGGAGGGAGGGAGGAAATGGGAGGGAGGAAGGAAATGGGAGGGAGGAAGGAAAGGAGGATGAGAGGGAGGGAGGAGAAAAGGAAGGAAATGGGAGGGAGAAAGGAAATGGGAAAGAGGAAGGAAGGAAATGGGAGGGAGGGAGGAAAGGAGGAAATGGGAGAAAAGGAGGATGAGAGGGAGGGAGGAAGGAAGGAAATGGGAGGGAGGGAGGGAGGGAGGGAGGAAGGAAGGAAGGAAGGAAAGAAAGTTGGCTCTGGGGTCAAGCCAAGCCAAGCTATGGAAGCCCAACCCAAGTTCACCCCTAGAGCGGACTAACCCTGGCCAAAGCAACCATTAATTGGGGCTTATAGGTCGCCCCTAACCTGTCGTGGGAACACGACCTCCGACTTGTCGTGCGCTACCGATCCGAGTTAGCCTATCCGCAGACCCAAGTCCCCCTCTCTCCCACGCGCCTCCCTTTCCCCCAAGGTCTGTGTGTCTGTGTGTGCGTGGGGGGGGAGAAACACCTCCCCTCCTCCTCTCCCGACCCCCCCCCCGGGAATCTCTCCCACCGCCCCCCCTCCCCCGGGATCCCTTCCCCCGCTCCGGAGGGGCCGATCCCCGCTGGCCGATTAAAATAATACCGCGAGAATTGCGAGCGTCGAGGGCGAAACTGTCAAAGGGAGAAGGAGAGGAGGAGGAGGAGGAGGAGGAGGAAGAAGGGAAGGAAGAAGAAGAAGAGGAGGAGGAGAGAAGGAAAGGAAGGGGGGGTCTCCGCGCATGATCCGGCGGTGCTTTGGCCGGGCGCGTCGCGGCGGCTGCGGGCTGGCTGGGCTCGCGGGGAACCCCACGAGTGGAAGTGGAGGAGGAGGAAGAGGAAGAGGAGGAGGAGAGCTGGCCGCACGCTCGGAGGTAAGCGAGGCCGGCCAGCCAGGCACCCCGGCTCGGCCAGCCCCGTCCCTTCTCCCCCTGCCCGGGCCGCCCGCTTCCACCGCCCCAGCGCCCCCGGCCCGGCTCGCCTCTGCCTGCCTGCCTGCCTGCCTGGCTGGCTGGCTGGCTGCGTCCCCGGGGTTCGGCGCCTTCCCTCGCGCGGAGGCTTTGCAAAGCCGCTCTCCTCCTCCCTTCCTCCCTTCCTCCTTCCTTCCTTCCTTCCTTCCTCCCTTCTCTCTGCCATCCCTCCTTCTGCATAAAAAGTCGCCATTTTGCTTCATTGCTTTCCCGGGGCGTTTCAGGATTGAGTTGGCCCGCCCGGGCTGCCCCCCCCTCCCCTCGCCTTGGCCCGAAGCCCTCCCTTCCCCCCCACCCACTCGTGTTTTTTGGGGGGGAGCACCGCGAGACCCCCCCTCCCCTCTCCCGCCTGGGGGGGGAGAGAACAGCGGGAGAAGGTGTGGGGGCTGCTGGGCTGGCGCGGGAGGGAGGGAGGGAGGGAGGTGCGGGCGTGTTTGTGCAATAGGGGGTGCAATTGGGGGGGTCGGGTTGTTTATGGGGAGGGGGATGCCCCCCTTTTTTTGCAAGGGAGAGAAACACTCGGCTTCTCCTCCTCTCTCCCCCCCTTCTCTCTCTCTCCCCCCCCTCACCCCAATTCCAGGCTCCTCCGTTTTGCTTTTCGGCAGCGAACCGGGCGGAGCGTTTGCAAAAGGGGGGGGGGAGGTAGGGAGAGAAAGGGAAAGGGAAGAAGAAAGCGAAAGTGAGGGGAGGGGAGGGGGAGAGAAAGCACTTTTAGGAAATGTTAGGGAAAGGCCGGGCGGGGGGGGGAGAGGAAGGGGGAATTCCCCCCCCCGCTGGGCCACCCGCGTCCCTTCAGCGACAGGTGGTGGGACTGTCGCCCCCTACTCTCCCCCTCCCTTGGCCGCGTCTGGCACGCGCGTGGAGACCCCCCCAGGAGTGGGGTGGGGTGTCAGAGGGACTCAGGCACGCGTGGGGCTGTCTGAGAGGGTCACCTCGAGGTCACTGGTGGGGGGGACAGGCTCTGGCCACTAGGTTCTGGTGCCCCTCAAGGGCGGGCGGGCGGGGGGGGGGGGTCCCAATCAAGTTTGCCAAAGTTTGGGTGGGAATTGAGACCTTCCTCCTGGAAAGGCAGGAACTGCTGTGGGGAGGGGGGAGTGCTGGATATCTTGGTGATGCCCTGGCCTGGATATTGGGGTAGCCCCACGGGCAGCAGGGTCTGGGGGGTGGGGGGCATGCAGGTAGAGCGGTTTGTCGAGAGCCTTTGGAGGTAGTCCTTGACTTAACGGCGTTTCCGTTGCTAAGCGAGACAGTTTGTTGAGGGCGCCGCGACCTGTTTTCGCCACAGTTGTTAAGCCAATGGCTGCTGGTTGTTAAAGTGAGTCATGCGACCGTTAAGCGAAGCCGTCGACTTCGCTCTGTGGAAGCCGGCCCGGGAAGGTTAGGAATGGTGATCACAAGGAATGGTGATCACATGACACACACACACACCCGGACAGCATAGCCGTAATAAACACACGCCTGTTGGCAAGCGTCCGAATTTTGATCACGTGACCCTGCGGAGGGTGAAACCGTCATAAGTGTGAACGATGGTCATAAATCACTTTTTTTCAGGGCATGTTCCCAGGAATGGGGCATTGCTTCCTGATTGTAGGAAAGGCTGCCACATGAAATTGTGACTGCACCTTGCTTGAAAGCTTCTTGACAAGGGAACCTAGATTCATAGAGCTGGAAGGGACCCTTGGAGGTCATCTAGACCAACCCTTCTCTGATGTAGGCAGGCAGGCAGGGGATGCTCTGGTGGAGTCTGCCCTTAGCAGACGAGGTGACATGAGGTCGCTTTGAGGGCTGTGCTACCTTTTGATTCCCGAAGCTGAACGGTTAGTCCGCGACTTAACCACCACAATCGAGCCCAAATTTTCCGTTCTTAAATGAGACATTTGTGAAGTGAGTTTTGCTCCGTTTGACGACCTTTCTTGCCGCGGTTTTTAAGCGAATCCCTGCAGTTGTTAAAGTTAATAGCATGGTTGTTAAGTGACTCTGGCTTCCCCATTGACTTTGCTGATCAGACGTTTACCAAGGGGATCACATGATCCCAGGACGCTGTGACCGTCATACATATGAATCAGTTGCCAAGCGTCTGAATTTTGATCACTTGACCACTTTTCATCACTTGCAATGATCGCCTGTGTGAAAAACTGTTATAAGTCACCTTTTTCAATGCCGTTGTAACTTCGAATCGTCACTAAATGAACTGTCGTAAGTCAAGGACTTCCTATATAGGTAACATGTTCAATGTACAGGAAGTCATGTTCGGGTTCAAGCAAGGGGGAAGAGCAATCAACATCCTTCTCCCCAACTTTACAGCACATTTATATTTTGGAAATGGGAAAGGAGTGGGCCTGTGTTCACACAACCCGAGACTGGATGGGTTTGAAAAGGGCTTAGCTAGTGAGTGCTTAGCTGCACTCACAAAACGCGGTTAAGCTTGTCAAGTGAGGATCCAGCAGAGACATTTGAATGGCATACTAAGCTGGAGGTTAACCTTGGTTAAGTTTTCACCTGGCTTTGGATGAATCTAGCTTGTTTAGTTTGCTTTAAGGTTCAGTGTGTTGTGTGAATCTAAACGTAACTGGAATTACACCATGGATGGCTAGGTAAACTATGATTCAGTGAACCATGGAAAATTTATAGGTAAAGGCAACCTGGAAAAATATAGGAAGTCCTCAACTAACAACAGTTCATTTAATGACCGTTTAAAATTATAATGGCACTGAAAATAGTGAGTTATGAATGTTTTTCACACTTAACGACGGTTGCAGCAGCCAGCCCCAGGGTGACGTGATCGAAATTCAGACACTGGGCAAGCGACTCGTATTTATGACGGTTGCAGTGTCCTGGGGTCATGTGATCCCCTTTTGCGACCTTCTGGGGGACTCAGATTCACTTAAGAACTGGGTGGTTAGCTCAACAACGACCGTGGCCAGGAAAAACATGTAGATTTTAAACCTGAGCTTTTTTTTATTAGCTATTATGCCAGAAAAGATTGATAAGCAAAGCCTATGTTTGATTTTGCATGTCACAACAGTGGCAAGAATCCTATTTGCCCAATATTGGGAAAAGGAAGAAATGCCATCAGAGGAAGAAAGAATTAAAAAAATACTCGAATGTGCAGAAATGGACAGACTAACTATGAGGTTGAAAAAAAAAAGAAGAAACAGAATAATGTCAGGCTTGGGATTTGTGTTATCAATGGCTGGAGAAAGGAATAAAGGATTAGGAATTAAATTTGTGTTAGTGAATGATAAACTCAGGCAACACGTTGTTGATTAAGTACTGTTGAATTGCATGGAAAAAATTAATAAAAAATTTATTTGGGGCTCAGTTGTGGTCGTACGTCGAGGACTACCTGTCTTTATATATGGTTTGATTGTCTTTGTCCTTTCGGGAATCAATGAACGGAAAGGCCACTGTTGTTTTCCGTTCCCCAGGCCAAGTGATTTTAAAAGAATCTCGCTCCCAAGTTGTGCAGTTTGCTGGGGATCTGTCCAGAAATTCTTTGCAAGGCTGATCTCCGGACTGAAGAACAGCTGGAGCGAGGTGGCCATTGCTGAAGTTTAGAGGCTTTTGAGGAAAAGACCGGCGGGGAGCATTTAGCATCCTTTCAAACGATGATGGTTTGTGCAGATCGCATTTGCCCTTAATGCTCGTTGGCAGGTGGAGAATAGCAGCGTCATTAATCTTTCGTAATAGCAACCTGCCTCGGTGAAAGTGGAGTTTATCCTCATTGGCAATCTGATCCTGTTTGCCGCAAAAATGGTTCGGCAGGTAGTCCTCGCCTTAAAAACTGGTCACTTCGTGAGCATTTGAAGTCAGGGGTCCCCAATCTGTGGGACACGACTCACTGCCAGGTTACAGCTTGGTCACCGGGCCATGTGAGTGGCTGGCTGGTGTGCATGTGTGCGTGCGTGCACAGCCCCGCTCGTCGCGAGAGTTGTGGCCACTCACGGCCCCCGTGAGTGTTCACTTCACCACAAAACCATCCCTTCTTTCTCCCCTTGCCCTGCTCCGGGCCACCAATCCCAAAAGTTTGGGGAACTCTGTTTTATTTATTTTATTTTATTTTATTTTATTTGGACTTATATGCCGCTCCTCTCCGAAGACTCGGAGCGGCTTACAACATATATATAAAACAACAATTACAATCTAAGTCCAAGCAAAAAATATATAAAAAATAAAACCCCACACATATTCATCAGTCACACAATCATCCCCAGGCCTGCCGGCAAAGATAGGTTTTAAGATTTTAAGATTAAGTTACCATGAGACTCTCCAGGGTTGGGTTACCACTTGATTGTGAAGTTTGGATGGCCGCCTCCCCCCCCCGTCCGTGGTTGTGTTTGGGTGTTCGGGCACAGTCACAAAACTGCGTCTTCTGTTGTTGTTTACCAAAAGCAGCACCATTGCTTTGCTTAAGGATTGTGATATTTGCTTAACGACGGCCAACAGAAATAAAATCAGGTGAATCACCTGCTCAGGCTCCATTATGGGTCTAAACTGAGGACTACCTGTAGGGATTACGGCAGTACTCTAGATAACAGGAGATGGTGAGTTCTAATTCTGGTTTGAGCCAATCACCAGGAGACGGTGAGTTCTAGTCCCGCCTTAGGCGTGAAAGCTGGCTGGGTGACTTTGATCCAATCAATAGATGGTGAGTTCTAGTCCCGCCTTGGCGTGAAAGCCGGCTGGGTGACTTTGGGCCAATCACCAGGAGATGGTGAGTTCTAGTCCCGCCTTAGGCGTGAAAGCCGGCTGGGTGACTTTGGGCCAATCACCAGGAGATGGTGAGTTCTAGTCCCGCCTTAGGTGTGAAAGCTGGCTGGCTAACTTTGGTCCAATCACCAGGAGATGGTGAGTTCTGGTCCCGCCTTAGGCGTGAAAGCCGGCTGGGTGACTTTGATCCAATCAATAGGAGATGGTGAGTTCTAGTCCCGCCTTAGGTGTAAAAGCTGGCTGGCTGGCTGACTTTGGTCCAATCACCAGGAGACGGTGAGTTCTAGTCCAGTTTAGGCAGGTGATTTGGGCCAGTCACTCTCTCTTACCCCAACCCACGTCACAGGGTTGTTGTGATGAAAGTAGGAGGCAGAATATATGTTGGATATCCAAATATATGTTGGATACGTATCTGCTGCCTTATGTAGGTGGGATTTCTTAAAAAAAAATATCTTTGAAAAAAATTCAAACACTATTACTTACTTTCTCCTCTCTCTCTTTTTTTTTAAAAAAAAATATTAAATCATAATGCTTGCAACAGCAAGATGAGGAAAAGTGTCTGTTTTCACTTAATCCTCCTTCCTTAATCCTTGTACTGTGGGCGTAGGAATACAGCGTTTTCAAGTTGTGAAGTGGGAGAAGTCTGCTGTAGAGAAATTAACAAAAAACGAACCTCCATTTGTACAGGAAGAGAAATGAAAAAAAGGTTGGTCGGTGCTGCGCTGAGGGGAACACAACAGCAAAAATGTAGGGCAGGGGGCAGGGGAATTCTGGGAGTTGAAGTCTGCAAGTCTTAAAATTGCCAAGCTTGGACACCCATGGGAGAGATACATTTGCCTGATAATTCTAATTTGGGGGTGTTTTTTCTTTGCAACTAATTGACTTCCCAGCTGTTTTTTTTTTTTCATTTCCAGGGAAATAACCTAAAGCAGGGGTCTTCTACGTCAGCCCTTTTATGACTTGTGGACTTCAACTCCCAGAATTCCTCAGCCAGCATGCCTGGCTGAGGAATTCTGGGAGTTGAAGTCCACAAGTCTTAAAGTGGCCAAGTTTGAAGACCCCTGGGATAGGGTTTCGTGCCTGCGCAGGGGGTTGGACTAGAAGACCTCCAAGATCCCTTCCAGCTCTGCTATTCTGTTCTATATTTAACCAGATCAGTCAGAGCAGCTGCTTTCATGCAACGTGCTAAACCTGCTTTTAAGTTGACTTGGATTCTTTGGTGGCTTAATGTGCGATGCCTGTTGAATGCATCACTTATGTTATGATTCAGCAGAAGCCTGGCAAAGAATGATAATCCTGGTAACCTGGTTAAGTCTGGGGTGGATGGTAGCTGGTTTGATCCCATGGAGTGATTTGGATGTTACCCAGATTCTCAAGAGGCAGTTGATATTTTCCAACAACCCCCCTGCCCACCCCACCCTCCCCCACCCAGCATGAATTCCACAAGCAAACTGTTTAATTGGCGTTCTCCATGGAAAGGTAGAAAATTGTGTTGAGAAAAAAACAGATGCGGGACAAAATAAAAAGAAACACTTCCTCACTCAGCTTGTTTGTATGTTGTGTTCATAGACACACTTTGCCCTACCAGTTGAAGATCTTGCAGTGTGCTCACCCAACAAGCTAACTTTAATTAGTGTTAACCTTAGTTAGATTCCTTCCTTTTTTTCCCTCCCTCTCTCCTTCTTTCCTTCCTTCCCTCCCTTCCTTCCTTCCCTCCTTTCTCCCTCCCTCCTTTTTCCTTCCTTCTTTCTTCCCTTCCTTCCTTCCTTCTCTTTCCTTCCTTCTCTTTCCTTCCTTCCCTCCCTCCCTCCCTTCCTTCCCTCCTTTCTCCCTCCTCCATCCTTTTTCCTTCCTTCTTTCTTTTTCCTTCCCTTCCCTTCCTCCTTCCTTCCTTCTTTCCTCCCTCTCTCCATCCTTTTTCCTTCCTTCCTTCTCTTTCCTTCCTTCACTTCCCTCCCTCCCTTCCTTCCTTCTCTTTCCTTCCTTCCCTCCCTCCCTTCCCTTCTTTCTTCCTCCTCCATCCTTTTTCCTTCCTTCTTTCCTCCCTCCCTCCTTTTCCCTTCCTTCCTTCCTTTCTCCTTTCTACTTCCTCCCTCCGTTTTCCTTTCTTCCCTCGTTTTGCCTTCCTCCCTCTCTTTTCCTGTCCTCCCTTCTTTTCCCTTCCTTCCTCCCTCCCTCCTACTTCCTCCCTTCCATTTCCTTTCATCCCTCCCTCTTTTTTCACTTCTTCCCTCCCTCCCTTCTTTTTCTCCCTCCCTTCCTCCCTTCTACTTCCTCCCTTTTCCTTTCCTCCCTCCCTCTCTTTTTTCACTTCTTCCCTCCCTCCCTTCCTTCCTTCTTTTCCCTCCCTCCCTCCCTTCCCTCCTGTGAAACCAGCCAATTTGCTTATCCATTGTTTGTACCAACCAGATACCAACTTGATCAGTGAAGCCCAGAAAACGAGTTAAAACTAAGCAGTCAGATCTTCGGAGTTTGTGTGAATGGGACGCATGTAAACTAAGGCTAAAGAAAAGCGCTTAAGATTCTGTTATTTACCTTGAAACCGGTGTGTGCTTCCTTTCCGAAGCTCCCTTGATTTAAACTCCGTTACCATTTCATGTTAAGGTGACCCCACTGAACAATTTGCTAAGTTAATAAAAAGCCAGATGAAATGTGCCAAAACTAAAGCAACGCAGAAAGGTTGACTGGGTGGCAACAGGAATAGACTGCAAGTAGGAGTGGAGCACTGGCAATTATGCATTATTTTATACTTAAGTGCAAAATCAAAAAAAAAATCCATTTTTTTTATGAAGTGCAAAAATCAAAAAGCTACTGCCGTGATGCACTACAATTCTCCAAGTTGGGTGCAAAACTGGAAATGCACACATCTGTAGAATTCCACCTAGAATCATAGAATGCTAGGGCTGGAAGAGACTTTGGAGGGCATCTAGTCCAACCCCCTCCACAAGGCAAAGAGACCTTATACCATCCTGGCCAACTGGTTCTCCAGTCTCTTCTTGAAAAGCTCCAGTGAGGGACACCCACAACTCCGAGAGGCAAGGCTTTCCAATGATGGTTCCTTGTTCTCAGTCCTGCCTCTGGTTCTAACACTTTACACCTGGCAAGGCACCCCTGGGCCACAGGACAGAGGTAAAAAAAACTCAAAATAGTGGCCACAACCACACGATCACAGCCCCTCCGTTTGTGTGGGAAAGAGGGAGGGCTTTGATCACAAGATCGCGGCTGCCATCTTGACTTTTTTGACCATCCTGCCAGTGTCCCATAAGGCAGAATGTTATTTTCAAGCTGCAGATGGCTTCCTTCCTTCCTTCCTTCCTTCCTTCCTTCCTTCCTTCCTTCCTTCCTTCCTTCCTTCCTTCCTTCGTCTTTCCTTCCTTCTTTCCTTACTCCCTTCCTTCCTTCCCAACCCTAATCCACTCCTCCCTCCCTCTCTCCTTCTCTCCCTCCCTCCCTTCCTTCCTTCTCAGCCCTAATCCACTCCTTCCTTCCTCCCTCTCTCCCTCCCTCCCTTCCTTCCTTCCCATTTTCCTTCCCATTTTCTTTTTTCTTCCTTCCTTCCTCCCTTCCTTCCTCCCTTTTTTCTTCCTTCTTTCCTTCCTTCCTTCCTTCCTACCTTCCTTCCTTCCTCTTTCCTTACTCCCTTCCTTCCTTCCTTCCTCTTTCCTTACTCCCTTCCTTCCTTCCCAACCCTAATCCACTACTCCCTCCCTCTCTCCTCCCTCCCTCCCTCCCTCCCTCCCTCCCTTCCTTCCTTCCCATTTTTCTTCCTTCCCATTTTTCTTCCTTCCCATTTTCTTTCCTTCCTTCCTTCCTTCCTTCCTCTTTCCTTACTCCCTTCCTTCCCAACCCTAATCCACTCCTCCCTCCCTCCCTCCCTCCCTCCCTTCCTTCCTTCCCATTTTTCTTCCTTCCCATTTTTCTTCCTTCCCATTTTCCTTCCTTCCTTCCTTCCTTCCTTCCTTCCTTCCTTCCTTCCTTCCTTCCTTCCTCTCCTCTCTCTCGTCCATCTCCCTGTTTCTCCTTCCTTCCTTTTTCTCTCATTTTCTCTACTAGAACAATCTCATCACAGGTAGTCCTCGACTTGCAACCGTTCGCTTAATGACCATACGACAACCCTGAAAAAAGTGACTTCTGACCATTTTTCACACTTAACGACCATTGCAGCATCCCCTTGGTCACGGGTTCGAAATTCGGACGCTTGACCGCTGACTCGTAGAGTCGGTCCCTTCCAACTCTGTTCACAGGTAGTCCTCGACTTACGACCACAATGGAGCCCAAATTTCTGTCACTGAGACATTTTTTCAGTGAGCTACGACCTTGATTGCCAGCGTTGTTAAATGAATCACTGCAGATGTTAAGATGCTTACACAGTCGTTAAGTGAATCTGGCTTCCCCCGTTGATTTTGCCTGTCAGAAGGTCGCAAAAGGGGATCGCGTGACCCTGGGACACACTGCAACTGTCCTAAGTACATGCCAGTTACCAAGCATCTGAATTTTGATCACCTGGCCAGGGCGGTGCTGCAACGGTCGTAAGTGTGAAAAACGGTCATAAGTCCCTTTTTTCCAGTGCTGATGTAACTTTGAACAGTCACTAAACAAACTGTTGTAGGTTGAGGGCTACCTGGTATTCTGTTAAAACTTTTTTTTTAATAATATTTTATTAATTTTCCATTTTTCCATTTGAATATTTAAAAAGCAACGTGGTGACTGGGTTAAAATAGTTCTATAACAAAATCTTAGTGCAAATCTCAGGTTAGAACATCGAATATTTCTTCTCTTTTTTCCTAAACATTTATTGTCTCGCATTCAAACCAGTACATTTCTAATTATATCAACTCAATAAGAACATCATTATTACATTCATCAATACATATTTAGCTTATACATATCTTAATTACATTCAATCTTCATAAACAATCCATAGCCTGTTATTAATTTTTGCTCAATTTTTAGTTTCTTATCAAGGAGAGAAGCAACCTGGAATTAAGTGAGAACAATTAACCAGTGGAACCACCTGCCTCCAGAAGCGGTGAATGCTCCAACACTGGAAGTTTTTAAGAAGAGACTGGACAGCCATTTGTCTGAAATGGTATAGGGTTTCCTGCCTGAGCAGGGGGTTGGACTAGATGATCTCCAAAGTCCCTTCCAACTTTACTATTATTACTATTACTATTACTACTACTAGTAGTAGTAGTAGTACTACTATTATTATTATTATTCCAATTTAATCTTTGATATTTATAATTTTCAGGCTTCGGGTAACCAAAATTTCCCTTATCTCACTTCATAACAAACTATAATATCCAAAATACATATTTTATCTATTTGAATATAATCTTGTTCTATTTCCTAAGAGTTATCTGCCTCACCAGGTCTGTAGTATGGGTATAATTCTGGCCTTTCTCATGCCCTTCTAGTTTGCCATCTTTATGCCCGCTCCAGGAATCAGATCTAGGAGAAAGGAGTCTGCAGTTTTTGCATAGTTTGGATGCACAAATTTAATAATAATAATAATAATAATAATAAGAAGAAGAAGAAGAAGAACAAGAACAAGAACAAGAACAAGAACAAGAACAAGAACAAGAACAAGAATAACAATAACAAGAATAACAATAACAATAACAATAACAATAACAATAACAATAATAATAAAATTGGAAGGTACTTTGGAGGTCATCTAGTCCAAACCCCTGCTCAGGCAGTAAACCCTACACCATTTCAGACAAATGGCTGTCCAGTCTCTTCTTAAAAACTTCCAGTGTTGGAGCATTCACTGCTTCTGGAGGCAGGTTGTTCCACTGGTTAATTGTTCTCACTGTCAGGAAGTTTCTCCTTAATTCCAGGTTGCTTCTCTCCTTGATTAGTTGGCATCCATTTTTTTGTTCCCCCTAAAATAATTTTACTGCTTGTCTTTGGGTGGCATGACCCTAGTTACAGGTGTTTTTTTGTGTTTTTTTATTTTGATCTTTCAGTCTTTAAAACGATGGCTGTGTTCAAACGGTGTCGCCTCAGGTCAGATTGTACCAGATGTATTTCTATTTGATCTTTTTTTTTCTTTGAGGGCTTAACTTTTTGTGCAAAACTGGACCGGCTAATTTATTGCTCAATGTGCAGCTTTGGAAAAGGAGTTAATTCAGAAACTGGGTTGAGAGTATTGTGCAAACGTAGGTAATGTTGTCTCTTCTCTGGCAAATTGCTCACAGCCTGCAGTAAAGGATGCGTTGCGTCAACATATTTAGAATTGAATATTAATAAAGGAGAATATTTGCAGCTCGGGGTTGAAATGACGGGTCCTTGATGCTCTCTTGAGTTTGGATTTTTTTTTTTTTTTTTTGCAGATCTTTCATTATCTAAACTAGGTAACCTCATCAGTGCCGGAAAGGATTGGCATTTGCTCTCCTTCCATTCTAGCCCTGATGATGTTACCTAGTTTGGTAGTGAAACGCCTGCAAGAAAACGACTAAGCTCAGAGAGCACCAAGGACCCCTCAGAATTGAGTACAGATAGTCCTCAACTTACAACTGTTCACTTACTGACTGAAGGTACAACGGCATTTGGAAAAAATTACAGCCTTTTTTCACACTTATTGGCGTTGCAGCATCCCCAGGGTCACCTGAACAGAATTCAGATGCTTGGCAACTGACTTGAATTTATGACGGTTGCAGTGTCCCGTGTGTGTGTGTGTGTGTGTCATGTGATCCCCTTTTGCGACCTTCCGATGAGCAAGGTCAATGGGCAAGCCAGATTCCCTTAACACCCATGTGACGAACTTAACCACTGCAATGATCCGCTTAACAACGGAAGCAAGAAAGGTCGTAAAATGAGGCAAAACTCACTTAGCAGCTGTCTTGCTTAACAACAGAAATTTTGAGCTCAGTTGTGGTTGTAAGTTGAGAACTACAGTACCTGTATACCTTAGGCCAGGGGGGTCTTCAAACCTGGCCCTTTTATGACTTGTGGACGTCACCTCGAGGATCGACTACTGCAATGCTCTCTACATGGGGCTACCCTTGAAGAGTGTTCGGAGACTACAACTAGTGCAAAATGCAGCTGCGCGAGCAGTTGTGGGTCTTCCTCGTTGTGCCCACATTTCATCAACTCTCCGCATGCTGCATTGGTTGCCTATTGGTCTCCAAGCCCAATTCAAGGTGTTGGTTATTACCTATAAAGCCCTTCATGGCACGGGACCAGGATACTTACGGGACCGCCTTCTGCCACATACTTCTCTACGACCGGTGAGAGCGCACAGGGTCAGCCTCCTCTGGGTCCCATCAGCGAAACAATGTCGTCTGGCGGGCCCTAGGGGGAGGGCCTTCTCTGTTGTGGCGCCCGCCCTCTGGAACCAACTGCCTCCTGAAGTCTGCATTTCCCCGACTCCCGGCCTTCCGAAAGAATTTAAAAACCTACCTCTGCCGGCAGGCCTGGGGATGATTGTTGATTGTGGTGTGACTGAGGAGTATGTGTGGGGTTTTATTTTTAATGTTTTTAGTTCGGATTTAGTCGAAATTGTTTTATATATATGCTGTGAGCCGCTCCGAGTCCTCGGAGAGGAGCGGCATACAAATCCGAATAAAATAAATAAATAAATAAACTCCCAGAATTCCTGGCTGGTGAATTCTGGGAGTTGAAGTCCACAAGTCATAAAAGGGCCCAGTTTGAAGACCCCTGCCTTAGGCTTTGCCACTTTCATGGCTGGACTTCAGCTCCCAGAATTCCCCCTGCCAGGCGTGCTGGCTGGGGAATTCTGGGAGTTGAAGTCCACACATCTTAAAGTGGCTAAGCTTGAGAAACCCTCCTTCATAGGGATGCATTACTGGTGACCAGCCTATCAAGACTTTTTCGTCTAAGACACACCAACATTTCTTGGTTGGGTGTTCAGATGGTCTTTAGAGGAGCAACCTGGGAGACCTGTATCTTCACCCCTGGCTTGGAAGTTGCTCAAAAACTGCTGGGTCATTACAAGAGACCTGATTCTGGTCTAAGATTGATCCAACAGGGCTATTACGAAGTTCTGAAGAAGCTGCAGTGGGTTAAGGTCCAACTTTTTGACCTCCATGCCAGAAGGTTAAACCAACCCCTTCCCCCCTTGTTTGAATTATTATTATTATTGTTATTAGTATTATTATTATTAATATTATTATTATTATTAATTAGATTTCTATGCCACCCTATTCCAAGAACTCAGGGCGGCTCACAACATGAATACTACCGTAACATAAGGAAATCTAATATTAAAATGCATTATAAAACCCATTAATTAAAAACAACCAATCATCCAGAAACAGACATGCAAACAAACATACACTGGCTGGGGCAAGGAGTTAACTGCCCCAGGCCTGCCGGCAAAAATGGGTCTTCAATAATTTGCAAAAGGCGGAAAGGGTGGGGGCAATACGGATCTCCGGGGGGAGTTGATTCCAGAGGGCCGGGGCCGCAACAGAGAAGGCTCTTCCCCTAGGCCCCGCCAGGCGACGGGACCTGGAGAAGGCCGACTCTGTGGGCCCTGACCGGTCGCTGGGTTTCATGGGGCAGCAGAGGGTCCCGCAAATGCCCAGGTTCGTTGAGATGATGCCCTTTCTTCTTTCTTTCAGCAATGGCAGACCCCTATACCTACAGAGTTGGAAAAAAGCTCGCAGGATCCAGCAGGACCAGCACGGAGAGAGAAAGCAACAAGACAGAACTGAAGGTTCATACAGCCTACGAACAGTCTAACCTGGGTAGGCATTAAGTCTTCCAAGTGGGATCAAGGAAGGTCAACTTTTGAACCCAGGGATGGGCATTTGCAACCCCCATACATTTTTTGCCAATTTTTCTCAGCAAGTCCACCATTTGCCCAGGAAATTCTATGGAAACAGTCTCAAAGATTTCAGGTAGGGTGCCCAACAATAAGAATACCAGTTGCTGAGGCAGCCAATAGCAATAGCCCTTAGACCAGTGGTTCTCAACCTGTGGGTCGCGACCCCATTTGGGGTCGAACGACCATTTCACGGGGGTCGCCAAACAATGCAATCCGCCATTTTTTCCTTAGCTGTGCTACTCCCTCTTATTCTATTGGCTTTTGAAAGCCAATAGAATCGACTCTCTTGAATAGAGTCTAATTCTATTGGCTTTCAAAAGCCAATAGGAATTGTCCAGGCTGTCTCTGCCTTGCTGAGCCCGCCAAAAGTCCCAGTCTGCAAACGGTGCTGCAAGTTGTCTGCAGCGAAGGCGAGCTCTCCGGAAGTTCCCACCCCTCCCTGCTGAGCAACTACTAAAAATGCAAGTAAAAGAGGGCCAGGGGTGGGAGGTGGGAGGCCAGCGGGCACAGGGAGGGTTTTTGGCACGCGTGGGGCCCGGCGGGTGCCTTACCTCCCTTGGGCTGGGCCAGCTGGTGGCCCAGCCGGTGGTCACCCTGCGCCGTCGCTGCCCCTTGCGGCGCAGGGGGCGGCACCATGCATGTGCGGCGCTCCCAGGCAGGGAAAGTCCTCGACTTACGACCGGTGGGGGGTCGCGGCATTAAAAAGGTTGAGAACCACTGCCTTAGACTTATATACCGCTTCACAGTGCTTTACAGACCTCTCTAAGCGGTTGACAGAGTGAGCCTGTTTGCCCCCAACAATCTGGGTCCTCGTTTTTACTGACCTGGGAAGGATGGAAGGCTGAGTCAACCTTGAGCCGGTCAGGGTCGAACACCTGGCAGTGGGCAGAGTCAACCTGCAATACTGCCTTCTAACCTTAATCCAGGTTGCTTCTCTCCTTGATTGGTTGGCATCCATTTTTTTGTTCCCCCTAAAATAATTTTACTGCTTGTCTTTGGGTGGTATGAAGCTAGATACAGGTTGTTTTTTTTAAAATTATTTTATTTTGATCTTTCAGTCTTTAAAACGATGGCTGTGTTCAAACAGTGTCGCCTCAGGTCAGATCATACCAGATGTATTTCTATTTGGGTTTTTGTTTTTTGTTTTTTGAGGGCTTCACTGGCTAATTTATTGCTCAATGTGCAGCTTTGGAAAAGGAGTCAATTCAGAAACTGGGTTAAGAGTATTGTGCAAACGTAGGTAATGTTGTCTCTTCTCTGGCAAAGCGCTCACAGTCTGCAGTAAAGGATGCGTTGTGTCAACATATTTAGAATTGAATATTAATAAAGGAGAATATTTGCAGCTCAGAGTTGAAATGACAGGTCCTTGATGCTCTCTGAGCTTGGATTTTTTTTTTTTTTTTTTTTTTGCAGATCCTTCATTCCCTAAACTAGGTAATCCCATCAGTGCCGGAAGGGATTGGCGTTTGCTCTCCTTCCATTCTAGCCCTGATGATGTTACCTAGTTTGGTAGTGAAACGTCTGCAAGAAAACAACTAAGCTCAGAGAGTACCAAGGACCCCTCAGAATTAAATACAGATAGTTCTCAACTTATAACAGTTCACTTATTGACTGAAGTTACAATGGGATTGGAAACAATTACGGCCTTTTTTCGCACTTATTGGCGTTGCAGCATCCCCAGGGTCACGTGAACAGAATTCAGACGCTTGGCAGCTGACTCGAATATAACTTTGGTCACTGTTGTAAGCCGAGGATGACCTGTAGTGCAAGATCAGAAGATAGGAGAGTCCTGGGTCATAGAATCAGCGAGGGTCAACACAACTGAATGGGTGTCATCGTAATTGTCATCCTCAATAAACCTCTTGTGGAACCTCAAGAGAACGTTGCGTTCCCCAACCATTGTCTTGCCACAATGCAGATTACATTCTCACATGAAAACTTATACATCATTGATCACTGATGTTGATTTCAACATTTTTTTTTTCTCTCCCTTTCTTGGCAGGAAATGCAATGCACGACAAAACAGAAAGCAAACGGAAAGGAAGGCCCAAGACGGAAAACCAGGCCTTGAGAGATATTCCTGTAAGATTTTAATAGTAAACGGGAGAAAAAAAGAACGGCCTTGAATGGCTGAGCATTCCTTTTCACATAGGATGGCTCAGGAGACGGGGAGTTTAAATTTGTTAGGACATAGAGTCATAGGGCTGAAAGGGAACCCAGAGGTCTTCTAGTCCAACCCACTGCTTAAAACAGTGGTCTTTATACCACCCCAGTTAAATGGTTGTCCAATTTTTCCTTGTAAACCTCCAAGCGGTGAGTTGTAATCTCGCCTTAGGCACAAAAGCCTGCTGGGTGATTTTAGGCCAATCCCCAAAAGACGGTGAATTCTAGTCTTGCCTTAGGCATGAAAGCTGTCTGGCGACTTTGGGCCAGTCTCTCCACCCAACCCACCTCTCAGGATTGTTTTGCATGGAAAATAGGAGAAGAATAGAGTATTAGGTATGTTCGCTGCCTGGAGTCACTTATGAAGTAATAAATGTGGGATAAAACTGGAAGAAAAGAAGAAAAGGCAGGAAGGAAGGAAGGAAAGGAAGGAAGGAAGGAAGGAAGGAAGGAAGGAAGGAAGGAAGGAAGGAAGGAAGGAAGGAAAAAAAAGATTGACCGCAGCAGCATCCAATGTTCAGAAGAAAATAGAAAAACACAGACACTTAAGTAGTACCCAGTCCCACTTGCCCAATCTGTCATGTTCCACATATGATGGACTCCCATTCCCATTTCCCCTAGGCAGGATGAGGATGATCGAACTTGTAGTGCACCACTGCTGAGGGAGTCCAGCTGCTTTTAAGTTGCAGCAGAGGAAACACGCTATTTAGATTCCTGTGTGATGATTAATTTCATGGATTACGATGAGCCCTTGGATTGCTTAAAGCCTGTAGCTGTTGGATAAAAAAAAAAAATCTTCTCTTTAACCCACTTTTGTTTATTTGCTCCCTGGTGGAAAAAGCCATTTTTCCCTCCTGCTTCTGCTGTGGATCTGTCGCTCATTCCCGGTGAAGAGAATTCTAGAGCCCTGTTTCTCAACCATGACAACTTGAAAAGGTGCGGACTTCAACTCCCACAATTCCTCAGTCAGCCAAGCAGGCTGAGGAATTCTGGGAGTTGAAGTCCGCACCTTTTCGGGTCCTCCTGGACAGGAAACATCGTGTTGCATCTTGTGGCGACATTGAACCTCAGGATCTTAAGCAATAATTAAATGCTCAGAGGAACTCCCACCTATTAAAACTTTATTAACGACAATTGTGTAAGCGGATAGAATATTTGTAGCTCAAGGTTGAACTGTGGGCCATTGGTGCTCTGAAAACTTGGTTGGGGTTTTTTGGTTTTTTTTTTTGTTTTTTTTTTTTTGCAGATGTTTCATGACCCAACTAGGTAGCATCATCCCAGTGGTGGGATTCAAATATGCGAACAACAGGTTCTCTGTGTGGATGCCGCTTCCGGAAGTCCATTCTGGCCTGGACAACAAAAAATTAGCTGCCGGTTCTGCCGAAGTGGTGCAAACCGGCTGAATCCCACCACTGCATCATCCGTACTAGAAGGGAGTGGGTTTTGCTGTCTGTTTTCAGGCTTGCCCTGTCAGTGTTGGTGGGTATAAACCAGGGGTAGGCAACCTTGGCTCTTTTATGACTTGTGGATTTCAACTCCCAGAATTCCTGAGCCAGCATAGCTCAGCTTGGAAACCTCTCTCTTTTCCCTCAGCATGGCTGGCTCAGGAATTCTGGGAGTTGAAGTCCACACCTGTTAAAGTTGCTGAGGTGGAGAAACAATGGACTAGGCCAGGTGTAGGCAACCTTGACTCTTTTATGACTCCTGGACTTCAACTCCCAGAATTCCTGAGCCAGCCATGGTGCAGCATGGAAACCTCTCCCTTTCCCCTCAGCGTGGCTGACTCAGGAATTCTGGGAGTTGGAATCCACACATCTTAAAGTTGCTGAGGTGGAGAAACAATGGACTAAGCCAGGTGTAGGCAACCCTGGTTCTTTAATGACTCCTGGACTTCAACTCCCAGAATTCCTGAGCCAGCCTGGCTCAGCTTGGAAACCTCTCCCTTTTCCCTCAGCGTGGCTGGCTCAGGAATTCTGGGAGTTGAAGTCCACCAGTCATAAAAGAGCCAAGGCTGCCTACCCCTGGTATAAACCAAACAACCAAAACACCTTCTTGCCTGCAATCAATGCCCCGATAAGCAGAGGTTAACACCAAGTTTATTACTAGATCAACTATCATGAATTAAACAACACCCCAATCAAGGAACTACCAAAGCAGACAACCAGTCAAACAGCAAACAACAGCTTAATCGAACGGCCACCAAGAACAGACCCACCAAAACTAACAAGGCAAGCCACTAGAGAGAGCAAAGCCCACTCCTGTCTAGCACTGATGATGTTACCTAGTTGGATAACGAAACATCTGCCAACCCCATTCCCTTCTAACACTGATGAAATTACCTAATCGGGTAATGAAATGTCTGCAAGAAAAGAACCACGCTCAGAGAGCACCAAGGACCCCACAGTCCTCCTCCTCCTCTTCCTCCTCCTCTCCCCACTAGCTTCTAGCACTGATGATGTTACCTATTTGGGTAATGAAATGTCTGCAAGAAAACAACCAAGCTCAGAGAGCAACAAGGACCCCACAGTCGTCGTCGTCCTCCCCCTCCCCAAATCCCACTACGTTCTAGCACTGATGTTGTTACCTATTTGGGTCATCAAATGTCTGCAAGAAAACAACCAAGCCCAGAGAGCATCAAGGACTCCACAATTGCTTAAACATTACCCACAGACACACACAGTCATATTGTTCCATTGCCAGATAGCCAGGTAGTTAATGGCATTTGGGAAAGACAGAACGGTTGCTGGAATTGGGTCTGTCTAGTTTAATGAAGAGAAGGACGAGGGGGGACATGATAGCAGTCTTCCAATATCTCAGGGGCTGCCCCCAAAAAGAGGGAGTCAAGCTATTCTCCAAAGCCCCTGAAGGCAGGACAAGAAGCAACGGATGGAAACTAATCAAGGAGAGAAGCAATCTAGCACTAAGGAGAAATTTCCTGACAGTGAGAACAATTAACCAGTGGAACAACCTGCCTCCAGAAGCGGTGAATGCTCCAACACTGGAAGTTTTTAAGAAGAGACTAGACAGCCATTTGTCTGAAATGGTATAGGGTTTCCTGCCTGAGCAGGGGGTTGGACTAGATGGCCTCTAAGGTCCCTTCCATCTTTTTATTATTATTATTATTATTATTATTATTATTATTATTATTATTATAGTGGATAGTTGTGTACACAGGTAGTTGTGTCCTCCAATAGCTTTTCCTTTATCTCCCCCCCCCATTCCATTGGCCCTCCATCTCACATCAAGTTGCTGGTTCAAACATGACTTTCTGTATCTAATTGCTTTTTCAAAATTCATCTTTGAAGACTTCTTTTCGTCTTGCTTATTCTCACACCCACCTAATTTCTCAAGGGCAATATTTCTCAACCTTGGCAAACTTTAGGGCATGTGGACTTTAGTTCCCAGGAATTCCCCTCCAATAGGTACGGACTTTTATGGAAGTCCCCACATTCCCTCGCCAGCATAGGTAGACTTCAACTCCCAGAATTCCCTTCTAGCATGTGTGAACTTCCAATTCCTAGAATTTACCCACCTGCGGAATTCTGGGAGTTGAAGTCCATGCACCTTAAAGTTGCAAAGATTCAGCTAGCTAGGGTGAAGTTTTAGTCATTCGGCTTCTTGCAAGATTTGAGTTTGTGTAATTATCCCTGCATGAGTCTCTGTTCTTGGGTTGCCTCCCCAGGAATCTTTACCTTTCAAGGCCAGAATTCCCCCCACTAGCATATGTAGGCTACAACAGGGCTTTTCAACCTGTGGTCCGGGTACCAGGCAGGTGGTACGCAACCAACCTAGAAAAGTGGTAGCGGCAGAGGGGAATGAGCTGAACCGGTGGCAGCACCGCACAAGCCTGAGCAAGAGACGGCTGGAGCTGCAGGGCTGTCAGGGCTCAGCGGAAGCGCCAGGATCAGCGCCAGGCTCCAGCTGGAGCTCGGCGCTGATCCTGGTGCTTCTGCTGAGCCCAGAAGAAGCGCCAATCAGCTGGAATGTTGCAGCCTCTCCAGGGTCTTGTGATTTACATTCAGATGCTTGGCAACTGATTCATATTTATGACGGTCACAGTGTCCCAGGGTCATGTGAAGTGACCAAAACCTGCTGCAACCACCCAGCAGACGGGGGGGGGGATAAAAACCAAACACCCCCCACCCCACCCCCGCTGCCAATCCTCAACAGAAAGGCTCACAATAATGAAAACCTCGGACAGGAGGAAGAGCGCCGCTAGGTGGGCAGGCAGGTGTCTTCCTCAGTTGTGGCTTGGGGGGCACTTTTTTCAGTGCCATTTAACTTCGAACAGTCACTAAACTAACTGTTGTAAGTCGAGGACTACCTGTACTTTATCACTTTTTTTCCTTTGGGGGGGGTCATCAAGTTTTTGACACCTTGCTAGGCAACTGGTGGTACTCGGATGTTGCCATATCCTAAAAGTGGTACAATGGGTGAAAAGGTTGAAAAGCCCTGGACTACAACTCCCAGAATTTGCCCAGCTGTGGAACATCTTAAAGTTATGAAGATTGAACTAGGGTGAAGTTTTAGCCATTCTCTTTCCTCCCAGATTTTAGTTTGTGTAATTTATCTCCGCATGAGTCTCTGTTCTTGAGTTTATTTATTTATTTTATTTATTTATTTCTTAAATTTCTATACCGCCCTTCTCCCGTAGGACTCAGGGCAGTTTACAGCCCAATTAAAACAGATAATAATAAATATTTAAAAATAAATTAAATTAATACATGGCTGTTACTAAAAACCTGTTAAAATCCCAATTCTAAAACCCGAACAACCTTGTTTAAAAAATGTACATAAAGATTTACATAAAAACCCGAGGAGGTCTAGGCCAGGCCGGCTTGATTGAAGAGATGAGTCTTCAATCCAAGAGTTGGCTCCTTCTGTTCCTCCAAGATTTTAGTTTGTGTAATTTATCTCTGCATAAGTCTCTGTTCTTGAGTTGGCTCCTTCTGTTCCCTGGAACGAAAATATTTACCCTTCATGGCTCAGTGGAAAGCCTTGGGTTAGCTAGAGATCAACCTGAGGAAGGCTTTTTTTTAATCTGTCCGCTCCTCTTTTCTTTATTTTTTAAATTCCTTTTTTGTCTCTTTCCCCGCCCTTCATTTTCTGGACTTTCTCCTCTCAGCTGCCTCTGATGAATCAATGGAAGGATGAATTTAAGGCTCACTCCAGGGTGAAGTGTCCTAATTCGGGCTGCTGGCTGGAGTTCCCAAGCATCTACGGCTTGAAATACCACTTCCAGCGGTGCCAGGGGGTAAGAAAAGTCAGACCTGCTCTCCTAGTTTGGGGGCCACCTTCGTTGCAACTCTGGGGATGTGTACAGGTGGTCCTTGATTTACGACCAAAACTGGGATTAGATTTTCTGTTGCTGAGCAAAGCGGTTCTTAGCGAGACACCCAATTTTTACCACCTTTTCTCAAACCGGGGCAATCTGAAGACGGGTGGACTTCAATTCCCAGAATTCCCCAGTCTAGAAATGTTGAGAAACACTGGTCTAAAATTGTTGAGAAACACTGGCCTAGAAAGGGTTTTGCTTGGGCTTCAGTTCCCAGAGTTCCCCAGCCAACATTGCTGACTTGGGAACTCTGGGAGTTGAAGTCTAGAAAGCTTAAGGTTGCCAAGATTGAAAAATGCTGGTCTAGATAGGCCAAAGGAAGGGTCAGCGGCTTTGACCTGCTAATTAATCTTAACATTAACACTAGGTTTTAAACTCAACTGTTTAAGTGTGCTGTATGAACTCATCCTCAAGTAAAGTAGAACGCTATGGATGTCTCAAAACCGTTTTATTTTTACGCAAGGGCTTGCAGACTATGCTTAGTAAAATTCATGCTGTTAGCCAAATTGGATTATCAAAATTGGACAGCAATTTTGTCTAGAACAGCTTCCTCCCGCAACCTGGCGGCCCTCTACATACGGAAACTTCAAGTCCCAGAATTCTCAGCAGCAGCAGTAGTGACAGCAGAAGAGAATTCTGGGACTTGAAGTCCACCTGAGGTTACCCAGGTTAAGAGAATTAACCCAATCTAAAAGATGGATATTTTATTTTATTTTATTATTATTTTATTTTATTTTATTTTATTTCTTTTATTATTTTATTTTATTATTTTATTTTTTATTATATTATATTATATTATATTATTTTATTTTATTATTTTTTATTTTATGTCATGTTATTTTATTTTATTTTATTTTATTTTATTATTTTATTTTATTATTTCATTTTTTTATTTTATTTTATTTTTCTATTTTATTTTATTATTTTTTATTTTATCTTATGTTATTTATTTTATTATTTTATTTTATTTTTATATTATTATTTTTTTTTTATTTTATTTTATTATTTTATTATATTATTATATTATATTATTTTATTATATTATTTTATTGTTTTTTATTATATTTTATTTTATTATTTTATTATTTTATTTTGTTTTATTTTACATGCATTTTATTATTTTGTTTTTGTTTTTTATTATTTATATTTCATATTTTCTTAGCCACCCACTTCTCTCAGAGAGGGGCTGTGGGCGGTATACAATAGAATCCATAAAATTACATTAAAATCAGAATTAAGATCAGAACATTTTGAAATTGTAAAAATAACTTTGTAAAATTTCAAAAGGGCACAGATTCCAAAATGGCGGAGGGGGGGAGGTTTAGCAGTTATTAATAGAGGCGGGAGCTCGCCGCGCTTAGCCCCATGGAAGTCTGGGCCTCTGTGTTCCTCACACAAGGCCGCACAGCCACGTTTTGACCCCTTTGCAGAAGCCAAGAGGTATATTGCGTTTCCCCCCCCTCTTTTGCTCTATTTCCACTGCCTTCTTTCTCTTTTTCTCTCTTTCTTACAGGGCGCCATTGTTGAGAAACGCACCTTCCCCTGCCTGTACTGTGAAGCTGTCTTCACATCAAAAACCCAGCTGGAGAAACATTGTCTCTGGAACCATTTGGAAAGACCGTTGCCGGCGGCCGGCCCCCCAGCAGAAAACAAAATGCAGAAGGCAACCAGCAAGGGGGCAGGGAAGAAAAGGTAGGGGCCAGGACTCAGAGTTTCCGATTGCTACCTAATAATTGACCCGTATCTAACGCTAACCTTAGCGGAGAAGATTCCTGCGAATGGGCTTTTAGCAATAGAGCAGCTTCACTGGACCTGGTTTTTCGCACCCGACTCTTGCCTGGCTTGACTTCTCCTTCAACCTGCCTTTTGCCCTAGAGCTGCCGAACGGACCATGACCCCCTCCCTTCACCCCAAACAAGCCAAGGTGGAGAAGGCTGTCGCCTTACAACACCCCGAGAACGGAGAGCATGCAGCCGTGAGCCAAGGCATCCGGGTTTTGCAGACTGCTGCAGCTGGAGGCGGGGAAGGGGCTGCAACCCCGCTGGGCCAGACGCCAGGCAGCCGCGGCTCTAAACATCAGGCCAGCAGACAGGCCCATAAGCAAGAGGAAGACCCCGAAAGGATGAAGCACAGTAAGATTAGAGCAGCATTTCTCAAACTTTTTTGGGGGGTGGGCAGAGGCACCCCATTTCCTCTGAGTTTAAAATTAGAAGGACGTGTGGTGTGGGGTTGCTTGTGTTGTGGAATGGAACCATCTAAATTCTAAACTGACCAATCATCTCTGCATCAGCAGAACTGCCTACCTTTAGCCCAGGGGTAGGCAACCTTGGCTCTTTTATGACTCGTGGACTTCAACTCCCAGAATTCCTGAGCCAGCGTGGCTCAGCTTGGAAACCTCTCCCTTTCCCCTCAGCGTGGCTGGCTCAGGAATTCTGGGCGTTGAAGTCCACGAGTCATAAAAGAGCCAAGGTTGCCTACCCCTGTCCTAGGATGCCACTGAAGGACCCAATGTTGGGTTTAGACCAGGGGTCTTCAAATTTGGCTCTCTTATGACTTGTGGACTTCAACTCCCAGAATTCCTGAGCCAGCCACGCTGAGGGGAAAGGTAGAGGTTTCCAAGCTGAGCCAGGCTGGCTCAGGAATTCTGGGAGTTGAAGTCCACGAGTCATAAAAGAGCCAAGGTTGCCTACCCCTGGTCTAAACCCAACATTGGGTCCTTCAGTGGCATCCTAGGACAGGGGTAGGCAACCTTGGCTTTTTAGGACTCGTGGACTTCAACTCCCAGAATTCCTGAGCCAGCTTGACTCAGCTTGGAAACCTCTCCCTTTTCCCTCAGCCTGGCTGGCTCAGGAATTCTGGGAGCTGAAGTCCACAAGTCATAAAAGAGCCAAGGTTGCCTACCCCTGCTTTAGCCAAAGCCATTGCAGGTGATCCTCAACTTACAGCGATTTGTTTAGTGACCATTCAGGGTTACAACGGCATTGAAAAAAGCAACTGGTGACCGTTTTTCACACTTATTAGAAAAAAATCCCCAGGATCACGTGATCAAAATTTGGGCAACTGGCATGTATTTATGACAGTTGCCCTTACCCGGGGTCATGTGATCCCCTTTTGCAACTTTCTAATGGGGAATCCAGATTCAGTTAACAACCATGTTACTAATTTAACAGCTGCAGTGATTCACTTAGCGAGGGTGGAAAGAAAGGCCGTAAAATGGGAGCCAAACTCATTTAACAATTGATTTGCTTAGCAGCAGTCATTTCGGGCTCGATTGTGGTCATAAATCGAGGACTTCCTGTATACCTTTATTGTAAAAGTAAACTCTGCTGGTTGATTTTGCAGTATCTTCCTTATTTGGGGGGTGGAGGGGCATCCTTGAAATTATCCTGCCTGGATCACCAGCATTTGGAAGTCTCAGCTCCAAACATTTGCGGAAAGATTATGCATTCTCTCTTGTGTTGTTATTTTCTAAACCCAAGATTCTAGTCCTTATGTTAATGAAGACAAATTTGGAACCTGTATGGATAGTAACTTGTGAAACCTCAGAAGTTCAAGAAGGCTAAGGAGAGATTTCTGGGCTGGGGGTGAGGGTAGGAATTGTGCACCCCATTTTATTTATTAATTGATTTATTTATTGAATTGCCGAATTTCTACTCAAATGTGAGCCAAGGACTTGAACAGCCCAAGGAAACAAATTAGAATTAGAATTAGAAGAATTAGAATTAGAAAGGACGAGAAGCAAAGGGATGGAAACTAATCAAGGAGAGAAGCAACCTAGAACTAAGGAGAAATTTCCTAACAATTAGAACAATTAACCAGTGGAACCACCTGCCTCCAGAAGCTGTGAATGCTCCAACACTGGAAGTTTTTAAGAAGAGATTGGAAGCCATTTGTCTGAAATGGTATATAGGGTTTCCTGCCTAAGCAGGGGGTTGGACTAGATAGCCTCCAAGGTCCCTTCCAACTTTGTTGTTGTTGTTGTTGTTATTATTAATTAGAATTAGAATTAAAATTATTAGAATTAGAATTAGATTTAGAATTATTTGGCCAAGTGTGATTAGACACACAAGGAATTGGTCACTATAAAAAGAGTAAAACCACAAAAAAAAAACAATAAAAATAGAGAACGGAGAGGGCATGATAAAAGTCAGGAGAAGTCAAACCGGATTTATTGAATCTAATAATTAGATTTAATGCTGGTTATTTTGCTCTCTCTCTTCAAGGCCATCAGTTGAGGAATCAATTATGCAAAACCATGTGCTAATTGCAGAAAAGCCACTCAACACCCAGGGGTTTGACCAAAGTTTTATTTCTGTTTTCTCCTTTTTGAGTTAGGAAGGAAACAGAAAACGCCTAAGAAGTTCACTGGAGAGCAGCCATCCATCTCAGGAACGTTTGGATTAAAAGGTAAAAACAAAATAATGTCTCTGTTTTTTTATCCCTCGCCAATAATCCTAAATAATAACTCAGTAACACGGGAATGTTTGAACTCTTTTATCTGCAAAGGTGAGAGGGTGGGTCCCTCTTCGTCCATTTTTCTGGCACAAAATTCTTTGTATCTTTGGTTCATGTGGACTAGAAACCTATCTCGTTTGGGGGCTGTTCGCTGTTTCTTGCATGTGGCTGGTAGAAAGTTTTTCAGCACCTGCTGCTTCTCTCTCTCCTTCCCCGTTTCTGAATTTGGCATTGGGCCCTTTCTTGAGCAAGTCCCTCATATCTCGGTCACTTCCCGCAGCTGGACAACTGCTGTGCGCAGTGCATGGGGCTATCCTTGAAGACTATCTGGAAGTAACAACTGGGGCAGAATCTTCCAGTATGCTCAAACGTTTGGTGCCCTTTGGTGCAGATCAAAGTGCTGGTTATTACAGACCTCTATAGATAGTCCTCAGCTTATGACGAGTCTCCAAAAGCTAGGTACATTTGGCCCTGGTTAATGTCTGGAAAGGAGACCACCAGGAGATCCCCATTGCTATCAGCCAGGCTGGGAGAACAAAAGCAAAGATGCCACTGGTTGAGCCCTACTGGAAAACATCTTACGGGGTTGATATTGGACCAGGGGGACTCAGAGTTTCCGATTGCTAGGCTTTTGCTTTGCAGCAGACACGTTCTGTTTAAATTTGGTTTAAATTTTAAGAAAAATGGAGTGAATTAGGCCCTTTTTTCTTGCAGAGAGACCTAGAGGTCAGCGTGCAGCCATGTGTGCCCTGCTGGGACCTTCCTAGGAGATTATACCTGGTTCTTCTAAGCCAGAGACTGGCCGGGGGGCGGGCGGGGTCTTTGTTGCTCTCTGAGCTAGCTTGTTTTCTTGCAGACGTTTCATGAGCAAACTAGGTAACATCATCAGCACTGAAGAAGTCAGCTAGTTTGATTTGCAAGAAAACCACCAAGCTAAGAGAGCACAAAGGAAGCCACAATCATTGGCCTTCCTCCTCCTCTTCCTCCTCCTCCTCCTCCTCCTCTCCACATCCCACACTCCCTTCTAGCCCTGATGATCTTAACCTAGTCTGGGTCGTGAAACGTCTGCAAGAAAACCCACCAAGCTCAGAGAGCAGCGCATTCCAGCCCGCAGCCAGAAACTGCCCAACGCTCACCCCTTCCAAAATTAATTTCTCCTTTTCAACAGGGCTGGCGAAAGCAGAGGACAAGGCTAAAGCACACCGCGCAAAGAAGTTGGAAGCTTCCCTCCTCAGCGGTAATGCCGAAGATCGTAAGAAAAAGCTGACAGGATCCAGTGTGAAAAAAGAAACCACCACCGTATCAATAGCTCATTCAGCTACAGGTAAGATTGACCTGGATGCTCTGTTAGTAGCAATTTCCTTATTTTGCTGGTTGGTGTTTTGAAGCTTGAGCACTTTAAGATTTGTGGACTTCAACTCCCAGAATTCCCCAGCCAGCATGGCTGGCTGGGGAATTCTGGGAGTTGAAGTCCACAAATCTTAAAGTAGCCAAGTTTCAGAAACATTGCGTTAGGACTTGATGGTAGCTTGTAAACTACCGGTATTTGATTCCCCCCCCCCCCCGTGGCTTTTATGGCCCGTGAGCACTTTAACCTTGATTCCTAACCAGGTTAATCCCCAAATCATAGGACTGTACCGTCAAATGGGCAGCGTTGGGAGATACCCAGTCCTCCCTCCCCAAACCTTTATAAAGATATCTGATTTTAACAGCTCTGTGCAGTTACAAGTATTCCTCGACTTACAACCATTTGTTTAGTGACCGTTCAAAGTTACAACGGCACCAAAAAAGGTGACTTATGATCATTTGTCACATGACTGTGGCAGCATTCCCCAGAATCAAGTGTTTCAGATGCTTGTTGACTGGCTCATAATCCCGGTTCACCTTTTCACCTAAGATATACTCCGTAAAAATATCCAAATATATATAACAACAGCAAAATTACTCCCAAGCAGCCTGTCAAGATTGCTGTCTGCTTTTCAACAGGCACCAAATGGGTAGAAGCAATTAAACCTGACATCTATGTGGATATATCCTTTACTATGAATTTTGTCTGCACACTGAAAACTTGGTTATTTTTCTTTTGCTGCCTTGGAAAACTATAAAGTTCCTTGGTTCGTTGGCCCTCAGATTCCTCCCTTGCTGCCTTTTGAAATTTTGGCAAATAATCTGTAGACCTTTAAAAGTCAAAATATCTTTCTCTGGGATCAGCCCAAAATATATTTCTCTGGAAAATCTCTTACTGAACTGAAGACAGCTGGATTTTCCAAATAAACACATCAGCAACTTCTCCTAGCTAGCTAATTCATTTTCCCAGATTTTGTATCTGAAACTGATGTCATGAATAACTCCACAAGCCGACATTGATCCACGGATGGGAGTTAAGCCAACACCATATTTAGTGCTGCTACTTCATAATTTCTGTAACTGCTCGCCTGCCATTGATTATTGTGTTTTTCAAGAACGTTGTGATTCAAAGCAGAATTATGTCAAGAGTTTTCTTTCCTTTGTAGGGGTTGTGTTACAGCAGGGGTCTTCAAATTCGGCCCTTTTATGACTCATGGACTTCAACTCCCAGAATTCCTCAGCCTGGCATGCTAGCTGAGGGATTCTGGCAGTTGAAGTCCATGAGTAAGGGCCAAGTTTGAACACCCCTGTGTTACAGGAATGATTGTTTTGATTTTCAGATGCTTAAGTGACTTCTAATCCAGCCAGACAATTTGGTTATTGACTAAGTTAACCTAGAAGTAAGGAGAAACAGGGGTCTTCAAACTTGGCCCTTTTATGACTTGTGGACTTCAACTCCCAGAATTCCTCAGCCAGGCACGCTGGCTGAGGAATTCTGGGAATTGAAGTCCACAAGTCATAAAAGAGCCAAGTTTGAAGACCCCGAGGAGAAACTTCCTAATAGTAAGGACAGTTAACCAGTGGAACAGCTGGCCTCCAGAGGTTGAGGGTGCTTCATCATTGGAGGTTTTTACAAAGAGACTTGTGAGAAATGGTATATAGGGTGTCCTGTTTGAGCAGGGGGTTGGACTAGATGACCTACAAGGTCCCTTCCAGTTCTGTTATTTTAAGTTAAATAAGAACTTCAGCTAGTCCTCGATTGATAACAATTCATTTAGTGACTGTCCAAAGTTACAATGGCACTGAAAAAAATGACTTATAACTGGTTTTTACACATGACCATTGTAGCATTTCCATGGTCACCAGGAGACAATGAGTTCTAGTCCCGCCTTAGGCATGAAAGCTGGCTGGGTGACTTTGGGCCAGTCACTAGGAGACAGTGAGTTCTAGTCCCGCCTTAAGCATGAAAGCTGGCTGGGTGACTTTAGGCCAGTCACCAGGAGATGGTGAGTTCTAGTCCCACCTTAAGCATGAAAGCTGGCTGGGTGACTTTGGGCCAGTCACCAGGAGATGGTGAGTTCTAGTCCCGCTTTAGGCATGAAAGCTGGCTGGGTGACTTTGGGCCAGTCACCAGGAGACAGTGAGTTCTAGTCCCGCCTTAAGCATGAAAGCTGGCTGGGTGACTTTGGGCCAATCACTGGAGACAGTGAGTTCTAGTCCCGCTTTAGCCATGAAAGCTGGCTGACTGACTTTGGGCCAGTCACCAGGAGACGGTGAGTTCTAGTCTCGCTTTAGGCATGAAAGCTGGCTGGGTGACTTTGGGCCAGTCACCAGGAGACAGTGAGTTCTAATCCCGCCTTAAGCATGAAAGCTGGCTGGGTGACTTTGGGTCAGTCACCAGGAGATGGTGAGTTCTAGTCCCGCCTTAGGCATGAAAGCTGGCTGGGTGACTTTGGGCCAATCACTGGAGACAGTGAGTTCTAGTCCCGCTTTAGGCATGAAAGCTGGCTGGCTGACTTTGGGCCAGTCACCAGGAGACGGTGAGTTCTAGTCCCGCCTTGGGCCAGTCACTCTCTCTCTGAACCCAACCCACCTCACAGGGTTGTTATGGGGAAAATAGGAGGAGGAAAGAGTATTAAGTATGTTAGCTGTTATAAGTATGTTATTAAAATAACAAAGGCAGGGAAATAAATAAATAGAAACAAACGAGAACGAAAGTTAACAATATACTACATATTGGTCCTGAAAAGTCAAAATGGAGCTCTCGAATAAAACCAAAACTGAGCTTCCTCACTGTTGAGCCTGACCAGCATTCATGGCTTGTCTTTTTCTCTTCTCCAGCAAGCCCTGAGGAGCAGTGGCAGCGGACAATCAATGAGAAGGGAGAAGTCGCTTGCCCGACCTGTGGCATGATCACCCGGAAGACGGTCCTGGGTCTCAAGAAGCATATGGAAGTCTGCCAAAAAGTAGGGAGCTGCACACTCCCCATTAAAATGTCGAAGAACGAAACCCGTGTTCTGCAGCTGCGGATTGCTTTCAATGGGCCCACTGTGGCCCAACACCAGCTTTTGCCCTGTTCCTTTGGGCTACACCAAGTTTTACTCCTGGGCCACTGACTCTGAATTCCAGGCCCCTGGAATGGGCATTACAATTGCTGGGTTGCAGCAGTTTAATATACGAGTAGTCCTCGACTTAACAATAGTTCATTTAGTGACCGTTCAAAGTGACAATGGCACTGGGGGAAAAGAGACTTATGACCATTTTTCATACTTATGACCAGGGGTCTTCAAACTTGGCCAATTTAAGACTTGTGGACTTCAACTCCCAGAATTCCTCACCAGGCACGCTGGCTGAGGAATTCTGGGAGTTGAAGTCCACAAGTCATAAAAGGGCCCAGTTTGAAGACCCCTGGTTTAGGACTACATACCTGTATTACATTCTTTATGAGGGGGAAAAAAGCAGAAATCTTACCCTTGTTCTACATTTAGTGATAATTACCTACCTTCCAGCCACAGAGCCACAAAGCAGCCAACAAAAATCTGAGCTAGACCTCTATCTACTCTTTTTTTTCCAGAATGTTCCTTCAAGATTTCCTCAAAATACTACTCATACCTGCCTTATATATTCTATAGCAGGGGTCTTCAAACTTCGCCCTTTTATGACTTGTGGACTTCAACTTCCAGAATTCCTCAGCCAGCGTGCCTGCCTGAGGAGTTCTGGGAGTTGAAGTCGCAAGTCACAAAAGGGCCAAATTTGAAGACCCTTGCTTATGACCATTGCAGCATCCCCATGGTCTTTCGATCGAAATTCAGTGGGCTTGGCAACTGACTCATATTTATGACGGTTGCAGTGTCCCGACTTACCACCCCAACTGAGCCCCAAATTTCTGTTGCTAAGTGAGACATTTGTAAAGTGAATTTTGCCTCATTTTATGACTTTCCTTGCCACAGCTGTTAAGTGAATCACTGCAGTTGTTAAGTTAGTAACACGGTTGTTAAGTGAATCTGGCTTCCCCTATTGACTTTGCTGGTAAGAAGGCCACAAAAGTGGATCACGTGATCCCAGGGCACTGCGACCGTCATAAATACGGGTCAGTTGCCAAGCACCTGAGTTTTGATCATGTGACTACAGAGATGCTGCCATGGTCATAAGTGTGAAAAACAGCCCAAAGTCACTTTTTTCAGTGTCGTCGTAACTTTGAACGGTCACTAAATGAAGTGTAGTACCTGCATTTTTATTATTTCACTAGGATCCTAAGCTATTCCCCATTTTGAGCAACTCCGAATAGCATTCATAAGTTGGCTTAAAAACAAAAAGAGGATAAGCAAAAAACAGATGTACAACAGAGTCACGTATGCCAATTAGTAGTGCTAGGTGTAGTTTGAGAAAAGGAAAATCAAATCCGCTCTAGATTTCTCGATCTGAAATATATGTATTTTTCTCCTTTGTTTTAGCTGCAGGATGCCTTGAAATGCCAGCACTGTAAAAAACAGTTCAAGTCCAAAGCAGGGCTGAATTATCACACGATGGCAGAGCACATGAACAAGGTATGGAGTTTCTGCACTCTTTTATGACTCTTGGACTTCAACTCCCAGAATTCCTGAGCCAGCCACGCTGAGGGGAAAGGGAAAGGTTTCCAAGCTGAGCCATGCTGGATCAGGAATTCTGGGAGTTGAAGTCCGTGAGTCATGAGGGGGCCATAGTTCCCCCATTCTGGCTCAGGAATTCTGGGAGTTGAAGTCCACGAGTCATGAGGGGGCCATAGTTCCCCCATGCTGGCTCAGGAATTCTGGGAGTTGAAGTCCACGAGTCATAAAGCAGCCTAGGCCTAGGCCAAGGGTAGGCAACCTTGGCTCTTTTATGACTCGTGGACTTCAACTCCCAGAATTCCTGAGCCAGCCACGCTGAGGGGAAAGGGAGAGGTTTCCAAGCTGAGCCATGTTGGCTCAGGAATTCTGGGAGTTGAACTCCACGAGTCATAAAAGAGCCAAGGTTGCCTACCCCTGATCTATGTACAATGCAGACAGTGCATGTAGAAGGAAGGACATGAAGTAATGGGGGGAAGCTCATCAGAGGGAGACCCAGCCTGGATATGAGGAATTTTTGGACAATGAGCATGATTAATCAATGGAACAAGTTGACTGGGGAATTTGGGAGTGGAAGTCAACATTATCGTCAGAGTTGGAAGGGACCTTGCAGGTCATCTAGTCCAACCCCCTGCTCAGGCAGGAAGCCCTACACCGTTTCGGCCAAATGGCTGTCCAGTCTCTTTTTAAAAACTTCCAGGGTTGGAGCATTCAGAGCTTCTGGAGGCAGGTTGTTCCACTGGTTAATTGTTCTGACTGTCAGGAAATTTCTCCTTAGTTCTAGGTTGCTTCTCTCCTTGATTAGTTTCTACCCGTTGCTTCTTGTCCTGCCATCAGGCGCTTTGGAAAACAGCTTGACTCCCTCTTCTCTGTGGAAGCCCCTTGTAGCAGGAACACTACTATCATGTCCCCCCTCGTCCTTCTCGTCATTAAATTCGACATACCCAATTCCTGCAACCATTTTTCAAACCTTTTAGCCTCCAGTCCCCTAATCATCTTTGTTGCCCTTCTCTGCACTCTTTCTAGAGTCTCAACATCTTTTGTATATCGTGGTGACTAAAACTGGATGTAATATTCCAAGTATGGTCTTACCAAGCCATTTTAAAGAGGTATTAACACTTCCCATTATCTTGATTCTATCCCTCTGTTAAGATCGTATTGGCTTTTTTGATGGCTGTAACACACGGCTAGCTCATATTTAAGTGATTTTCCACTAGGACCCCAACATCCACACATCTTAAGGATGCAGGGTTGAGAAATACTGCTCCAATCCAACGTTTCCCAACTGGGACAACCTCTGAGTGACTGGACTTCACTTCCCAGAATTCTCATGAGTAGCCAAGCTGCTTGAGGAATTCTGAGATTTGAAGTCCATGTACATGGAAATTTGAAGTTAGGAAATTCAATGCTAATTTTAGTCTTCGACTCTAGAGCAGGTTGTTGCAAACCGGTACAGTTGAGCCAGCACTGTGCTGCAGCTGCCAAAAAAATCCAACACAGTGCTGGGCTGCATTAACAGAGGGATAGAATCAAGATCACGTGAAGTGTTAATACCACTTTACAATGCCTTAGGAAGGCCACACTTGGAATACTGCATCCAGTTTTGGTCACCACGATGTAAAAAAGATGTTGAGACTCTAGAAAGAGTGCAGAGAAGAGCAACAAAGATGATTAAGGGACTGGAGGCTAAAGCATATAAGGAATGGCTACTGGAATTGGGTGTGTCTAGTTTAATGAAGAGAAGGACGAGGGGGGACATGATAGCAGTGCTCCAATATCTCAGGGGCTGCCCCAAAGAAGAGGGAGTCAAGCTAGTTTCCAAAGGGCCAAAGGCAGGACAAGAAGCACCGGATGGAAACTAACCAAGGAGAGAAGCAACCTAGAACTAAGGAGAAACTTCCTGACAGTAAGAACAATTAACCAGTGGAACAACCTGCCTTCAGAAGCGGTGAATGCTCCAACACTGGAGGTTTTTAAGAAGAGACTGGACAGCCATTTGTCCGAAATGGGTAGGGTTTTCTGCCTGAGCAGGGGGTTGGACTGGATGACCTCCAAGGTCCCTTCCAACATCATCATCATTATCATCATTATTATTATTACCATCATTATTATTATTATTATTATCATTATCATTATCATTAGAATGTCTAATTTTTGCCCCCTTATTTCTTCTTTCTAGAATGCTCCTGTGGAAGCTGCTGTCCCTCTCAGTGAACTGGGAGACAGGGAAAGGCTGAGGAAAGTGCTAAAGCAGATGGGAAAACTCAAATGCCCAAATGAGGTATTGCTTTTGCTGTCTGCCAGAATGTTTGCCTCACCTGTATGGATGGAAGAAAATATGTGTAGCTCAGGGCTGAACTGTGGGGTCCTTGGTACTCTCTGAACTTGGTGGTTTTATTGCAGACATTTCATGACCCAACTAGGTGGCGTCATCAGTGCTGGAAGGGAGGAGGAGAGGAGGACTATGGGGTCCTTGGTGCTCTCTGAACTTGGTGGTTTTATTGCAGACATTTCATGACCCAACTAGATAGCGTCATCAGTGCTGGAAGGGAGTGGGGTTTATGGAGAGGAGGAGGATTTTTTTTTTAAAAAAATGTTTTTTATTTATTTTAGACTTTTCCCCCAGTCTTTATTATTTTTAAAAATAACTCAAGGTGGTGAACATACCTATTCCTTCCTCCTATTTTCCCCATAACAACCCTGTGAGGTCGGTTGGGCAGAGAGGGAATAACCGGCCTAAAGTCACCCAGCTGGCTTTCACGCCTGAGGCAGAACTAGAATTTACTCTCACCTAATTTCTAATCTAGTGCCTTAACCATTAAACCAAAGTGGCTCTTTGGCTTGGGAGGCAAATTTTGGCCTGCCCTTTGTAAAAGGGCACCCTCACAGTTCTCAAGCCAAACGGATAACCCCGCTCTCCCTTAAAAAGTGGTTGTGCCAAATAACCACTATGTCAACGCTGCTAACATCGGATGTTCTTGCTTTGACAACATATGGAGATGCAGCCATTTTCCTTCTTATGTTTTACTCTTAGAATTAGAGTTAGGATTAGATGAAGGGGGGGGAGAAGGAGGAGGAATGTGCATGGGAGTTTAGTTAGACATAACAATGTTGTAACTAGGGTGAGAACCAAGGTTTTTTTTTATATATATAAAATTCTTTTATTAAAACAATCAACATTGAACATAAAAACATATTGTGCAGCAATCATCATGGCACCTGATATACAATACTAAGTATTAGTCATTGAAAATGTCTGAGTTAGTAAGCCTTGTTCCACCCCTCGCGTCTAGCCTCAACTATACTCCTGTTACACTTTGTTTGATTGGTGTTTCTCTTATCTGGTTCCATATTAATGTGGTCAACATTAAACCAAAGATCCTGTTGCTAAACAATCATCCTAGAACATAGCATACAACATTAGGTATTAATCTTTGTAAACATCTGTTTTAGTAAACGTTCTTCCCTCCTCCCTTCCCTCTTCAAGTATACTCCGACAATAAACTAGATACAGCAGATAGACCATATATAAGAGAACCAAGGTTTTTTGAAAGAAGAGATCATAAGAAATGGCTGGTTGAAGAACTAGAGGGAAAGCCTGCATTTCAAACTAATTGGGGAATGTGATTTAGGGCTGTTAATTGGAGATGGGAATTGTGCTTTGCTACTATGTGTTTAGAGGAGGGGAATTCAGATTTTGGCTTGGCCTATGTACGTGCCGATGCTATGCTACTCGAATAAAGATCCTTTAAGGCAGGGGTAGGCAATTTTGGCTCTTTTATGACTCGTGGACTTCAACTCCCAGAATTCCTGAGCCAGCCACGCTGAGGGGAAAGGGAGAGTTTCCAAGCTGAGCCAGGCTGGCTCAGGAATTCTGGGAGTTGAAGTCCACGAGTCATGAGGGGGCCATAGTTCCCCCATGCTGGCTCAGGAATTCTGGGAGTTGAAGTCCACGAGTCATAAAAGCGCCAAGGTTGCCTACCCCTGCTTTAAGGTAAACAATGCCTCAGAGATTCATCTGTCAGAACTATGACACACTATTTTTGTGTGTTTTTTTTCCCTCCCCTTCTATTGCTTATTGTCTGTGGACAATTAAACATGTTTAGGCTGTTTTAAACGATGGACTTGGCACCCTGAAAACCCTTTTCTTCCGTGCTGACCGGCAGCCATTTCTTATTTCTTATTTTTCTTCAGGGTTGCGTGGCCACTTTCTCCAGCCTTATGGGGTACCAGTATCACCAGAAGCGATGTGGGAAGCAGCCCTCGGAGGTGGAAAAGCCGGTCTTTGCCTGCCCGCACTGTGGAAAGGCTTACAAATCTAAAGCTGGACACGACTACCACATCCGCTCCGAGCATCCGGCAATGGTGAGCCTTTGAGCCTCCCCCCCCCCCCGGTTTCCTGGTCGCCAAGGCTGGGCTTGTTATTTTGACAAGCATTACAGGGTTAAGTCCTCGACTTAACGACCACAAACTGGGACCGGAAAAATCCCATTGTTAAGCAGCACGGCCGTCCCACGAGACAGGATGTGACCTGCTGTTGTGACCTTTTTTTTCCCAAGGGCCGTTAAATGCATAAGGTGGTCGTTAAGCAAACCCAGGCGTCCTCCAGGGTCGCAAGCTGCAAGTCGCTGCCGCACGACCGCAGGAGGCCGCGATGATCCTAAATCTGAGATTCATGGAGGCCAAGTGTATCGGTGGTTATTAAAACGGATGTCCATGTGCCGCCTCTATGTTGGTTGAGGCAGGCAGGATTCCCTCAAGTACCATTTGTTGGGGGTCAAGGGAAAGGGAGGGTTTTGCCTTCTCTTTCTGCTCAAGATCCCCATGTACATTTGGTGGGCCAC
Source organism: Bothrops alternatus (assembly GCA_034064705.1). Classification (NCBI taxonomy): domain Eukaryota; kingdom Metazoa; phylum Chordata; class Lepidosauria; order Squamata; family Viperidae; genus Bothrops; species Bothrops alternatus. Next base: position 1,124,154 of record JARGCV010000253.1, on the reverse strand, counting down.
TGTGTGACACAGAATGCTGGATTCGATGGGCTTTGGCCTGATTCAGCAGGGCTCTTCTTATGTTCTTATAAGTGCCCGGATTTTGATCACCTCGCTGCCGTTGCTAAGTGAATCCTAGGGTCATTAAGCGAATCGGGCTTCCCAAAATTGATGTTTTATTGGAAGCCAGCTGGGAGGTTTGCCATGGGCTATCACAGGACCTCCCCAAGACGTTGCAACCCCCATTTTGATGACATGACGGCAGGAAAGCTGTAATAGTTATAAGACGACGAGTTGTAAGTCCCTTGATGTTAGGGCAGTTTGCAGAATCTGGAAACATAATAATAATGATAATGATGATGATGATAATAATAATAATAATAATAATAATAATAATAATAATAATAAAGTTGGAAGGGACCTTGGAGGTCATCTGGTCCAACCCCCTGCTCAGGCAGGAAACCCTATACCACTTCAGACAAATGGCCGTCCAGCCTCTTCTTAAAAACCTCCAGTGTTGGAGCATTCACTGCTTCTGGAGGCAGGTGGTTCCACTGGTTAATTGTTCTCACTGTCAGGAAGTTTCTCCTTAGTTCTAGGTTGCTTCTCTCCTTGATTAGTTTCCACCCGTTGCTTCTTCTCCTGCCTTCAGGTGCTTTGGAGAATAGCTTGACTCCCTCTTCTTTGGGGCAGCCCCTGAGATATTGGAAGACTGCTATCATGTCCCCCCTCGTCCTTCTCTTCATTAAACTAGACATACCCAATTCCAGCAGCCGTTCCTTGTATGCTTTAGCCTCCAGTCCCCTAATCATCTTTGATGTGTGCAAGTGAAGGAAAGGTTTAGAGCAGTGCCCCTCCCCCTTTTGGGTACCAGGAACCGGTTCCGTGGAGAGAGTTTTTTCCAGGGACCGGAGGGGGGCTGCATCCTACAGATGGGACTTCACTTGTTTGCGTGGTCCGTTTCTGGCATGCCGCGACCCGGTGCTGGTTCACGGACTGAAGGTCGGGGACCCCTGCTTTAGAGAGTTCAAGGCCACATAGCTGGAGGTCTCTGCGCTTGGGCAACCCTGCAGGTCACCAAGGTCCACAAGCCAGCCCCCCCCCCGTCCTTTGAAATGTCTACGGTAAAACAGCAATAAAAGTCTGTCAGACTTGAAGCTGGCTTTCTGGTACAACAGTAACTGCTTCTTCGCTTGCCAATGAACTCGAGGGTGTGGGGAAATGGGGAATTGGAATGCAGGCTACCAAGATAAAGAAGGCAGACCGTGAGAATCAAGGACGGTTCACCAGGTGCCTTACGAGACGCAGAGACATTTTCTCATAACAATATAATTGCACCTAATTGGCCAATGTGACCTGCTCATGGATGGGAGGGGAAATTCTATTCCTTTACTAGTATAGGGGTTTGGGCTGGGGTTTGCTAGAGCGGGTTTTGCTTTCGTCTATGCCAAAATGATGTACTCAATAAAGTTTTGCATTAAGAGATCAAACTATCTCAAAGGTGTTTGCTGGGTTGGGTTCGTCAGTTGGAACCTTGACAAAGTCCTTAATTACCACCATTTCTTAATTTGTTTCCTTCCTTCCTCACCCTTCTTTTCCTCTTCCTTTTCCGTCTCCATCTCCCTTCCTCTTCCTTCTCCTTTTTCTCCTCCGTCTCCCTTCCTTTCATTCTCCTGCTCCTTTTTTTCTGTCTCCATCTCCCTTCCTTCCCCTCCTTCCCTTCCATCTGCTTCTCTTCCTCCTTCTCCTCCTTCTCTTCTCTGTCTCCATTTTGTTTCTTCCTTCCTTATCTCCTCTGTCTCCTCCTTCTCCTTTCCCTTCATTCTCCTTTTCGTTGTCCTCCTTCTGTCTCCCTCTCTCCCTCCCTTCCTCCTCCCTTCCCTTCATTCTTCTTTTCGTTTACCACCTTCTCTCCCTCTCTCCGTCTCCCTCTCTCCCGCTCCCTCCCTCCATTCTCCTTTTCGTTTTCCTCCTGTCTCCCTCTCCTTCTCTCCCTCCCTCCCTCCCCCTTCCCTTCATTCTCCATTTCCTTTGCCTCCTTCTATCTCCCTCTCCCTCCCTCCCTTCATTCTCCTTTTCGTTTTCCTCCTTGTATCTCCATCTCCCTCTCTCCCTTCCTCCCTCCTTCCTTCCTTCCCTTCCTTCGCCTTTTCCTTTTCTTCCTACTCTTTCTCCTCCTCCTTCCCCTTCTCCCCTCCCTATCTTCCTCCCTTGCTTCTCCTTCTCCTGTCCTCCTTCACCATCACCTCCCTGCCTCTTCCTCCTCTTTCCTCTCTTCCTCCTCTCTTCCCCCTTCCAGCATCTGCCTTCATCACAGACCGCTTTTCTCTCCTCAGCCCCCAGAGCAGCCAGAGGCGAAACCTGAACCCAGCCCCGTGGTAGATTTCGAGAGGACCCCCAGCGGCCGCATCCGGCGCACCTCCGCCCAGGTGGCCGTCTTCCACCTGCAGGAGATAGCGGAGGACGAGCTGGCCAAGGACTGGACCAAGCGGCGGATGAAGGACGATCTGGTCCCCGAAACGAAGCAAGTGAGCGACTGGGACCCTCCCCCCCGAGAGCTTCTCAAAGATGGCGGAGGGTGGGGGAGGGGGTCGAATTGGGGCGTTTGGGGGAGAAGGCTTGGCTTGAGGATTGTTGCATGCTTTTTATTTATCGGTTAGATTTATATCCCGCCTTTCTCCAAGAGCCCAAGATGGCTTCCATGGGGATTCCTCCTCATCGATCCTCACAACGACCCTGTAAGGTGGGCTGAGAGAGAAATATTGACCAAAGGCACCCACCTGATGGGTGATTTTTTTCCCCAGAGGGATGGTTTTGAACTCGACTCTCTCTGATCCGGATCTTGCATCTTAGCTAGGCTGCTTCTGTTCAGAGCCGCGTGTTCGGTACCTGGTCTTGTTATTTATTGATTTGCTTTACTCTACTCTTTATTATTTTTACAAATAATGATGAGCAAATCCAACACACCTTCCTCCTATTGTTTTTCCCCACCACAACAAGCCTGTGAGGTGGGTTGGACGGTGAGAGAGTGACTGGCCCAAGGTCATTCAGCTGGCTTTCATGGTTAAGGCGGGACTAGAACTCACCGTCTCCTGCTAAATGGCCCAACACAGTCATGCAGCTGGCTTTCATGGTTAAGGCGGGACTAGAACTCACCGTCTCCTGCTAATTGGCCCAAAATTACCCAGCTGGTTTGGTTCCTAAGGTGGAACTAGAATTCACTGTCTCCTGGCGAGTGGCCCAAGACTGGCACCCACCCGGCTTTCATGCCTAAGGTGGGACTAGAACTCACCATCTCCTGGTGATTGGCCCAAAGTCACCGGCTGGCTTTCAAGCCTAAGATGAAACTTGAACTCAGAACCTCCCACTTTCTAGCCTGGTCACTTAACCACTATAAAGATCAAACTTTCTCCAACTAATCAAATTTGTGCAATAAAATCAGGTGCAAATCAGCTTTCCCTGAGATGACAGTTGCATTAAACCAGGGGTAGGCAACCTGGGCTCTTTTATGACTCGTGGACTTCAATTCCCAGAATTCCTGAGCCAGCATGGGGGAACTACGGCCCCCTCATGACTCGTGGATTTCAACTCCCAGAATTCCTGAGCCAGCATGGGGGAACTACGGCCCCCTCATGACTCGTGGACTTCAACTCCCAGAATTCCTGAGCCAGCATGGGGGAACTACGGCCCCCTCATGACTCGTGGACTTCAACTCCCAGAATTCCTGAGCCAGCATGGGGGAACTACGGCCCCCTCATGACTCGTGGACTTCAACTCCCAGAATTCCTGAGCCAGCATGGGGGAACTACGGCCCCCTCATGACTCGTGGACTTCAACTCCCAGAATTCCTGAGCCAGCATGGGGGAACTACGGCCCCCTCATGACTCGTGGACTTCAACTCCCAGAATTCCTGAGCCAGCCTGGCTCAGCTTGGAAACCTTTCCCTTTCCCCTCAGCGTGGCTGGCTCAGGAATTCTGGGAGTTGAAGTCCACGAGTCATAAAAGAGCCAAGGTGGCCTAGCCCTGGGCTAAACCCTCCGGCCTTCAGCAGCAGTTCAGGGTTAGCAGCGATTTCCCCCAAACCCCTGCAGGACAGATAAGATGGTGCTGCAATTTCTTTGAGGAACATCTCCTTTTATCAGAAGATGAAGCAAACACCTGGTCCTCGACTACGACCAGAATTACGACCTGAATTTCCGTCACTAAGCAAGTCGTGCAGTTTTAGGACTTCTTTTTCAAAGGTGGCTAAGCAAATCACTACGATTGTTAAGGTGAATCATGTAGTTGTTGAGTGAACTCAGCTAACCCTCCCCTCCCCTTGACAGAAGGGGAGGGTTGATGATGATGATGATGATAATAATAATAAGGTTGTTGATGATGATGATGATAATAATAATAATGGTTGATGATGATGATGATGATAATAATAATAATAATAATAATAATAATAATAATAATAATAATAATAATAATAATAATAATAATAATAATAATAATAATAATAAAAGGTTGGAAGGGATCTTGGAGGTCATCTAGTCATCTAGTCCAAACCCCCTGCTCAGGCAGGTAATCCTATACCAGCGGTTCTCAACCTGTGGGTCGCGACCCCATTTGGGGTCGAACGACCATTTCACGGGGGTCGCCAAACACCGCAGTCCGCCATTTTTTGGGGGGGTCGGCCATTTTTTTCCTCCTTTGCGATGCGGGCCGTCGCGCCACGCATGCGCGATGCACCCTGTCGCACCGCGCATGCACGATGCGGGCCGGGGTCGCGCCGCACTTGCGCGGCGCGGGCCAGGGTCGAGCCCCGGAAAAGGTTGAGAACCGCTGCCCTATACCATTTCGGACAAATGGCCGTCCAGTCTCTTCTTAAAATCTTCCAGTGTTGGAGCATTCACCGCTTCTGGAGGCAGGTAGTTCCACTGGTTAATTGTCCTCACTGTCAGGAAGTTTCTCCTTAGTTCTAGGTTGCTTCTCTCCTTGGTTAGTTTCCATCCGTTGCTTCTTGTCCTGCCTTCAGGCGCCTTGGAAAATAGCTTGACTCCCTCTTCTTTGGGGCAGCCCTTGAGATATTGGAACACTGCTCTCATGTCCCCCCTCGTCCTTCTCTTCATTAAACTAGACAGACCCAATTCCAGCAACCGTTCCTCATATGTTTTAGCCTCCAGTCCCCTGATCATCTTTGTGGCTCTTCTCTGCCCTCTTTCCAGAGTCTCAATGGTCATGTGACCCTGGGATGCAGCAACCGCCATAAATGCACGCTGGTTGCCCAGCGCCTGAATTTTGACCAGGTGATCCCGTCATAAGTCCGAGGATCAGTCATAAGTCACCTTTTACCTTCGGCTGCTCCTCTGCCTTCCTCTCTTTGTTTGCACCTTAGCTTTCTGTTATTAATTTTTGCTTGCATTAATTTCGATTCACGTTTTTAAAACATTCCCTACAATTACTTTTTTGGGGGGCGGGAGAAAGGCATGTAAATGCTCTCTACCTGTTGAGCCTCTTGGAGGGGGGGGAGAGAGGAAGATAAGAAATCGGGGAGCCATTAGCCCCCTTCTTCCTCCTCGCACCTGTGAGTAGCATTCTGACTGTTGTGACTGCTGACTGTTGGCAGCTAAATTACACTCGGCCTGGACTTCCCAAGTTGAACCCGAGTCTTCTGGAGGCCTGGAAGAATGAAGTCAAAGAAAAAGGACACATCAATTGCCCAAATGACGTGAGTTGTGTTGTGTTTGACGTCCAGAAGTCCCTCGATTTGTCTTGGATGGGATTTGAGGAAGATTGGAGTCACAAGCAGAGGTCTTGACTACGGTATATACAGTAGTGGCCAGAATTGTGGAAACCTTTTTGGGAAAAGTGTATTTTTGAGCTTGGATGGCTAATAACACCCCCTTTTTTTTTTTGAGGAGTACCATAAAATTATATATCAGTGGAAAGATAATTTAATCGAGAACGCAATGCAACGAAGTTTGTTTAATTATCTGTACTGTATTCTATGAAAAGGTACAGCCAAGCATCTTCTTCTCCTCCTCCTCCTTCATTCCTCCTCTTCATTCTCCTCCTCCTCCTCCCTGCAAACCTGCCTCCCTTCTAGCACTGATGATGTTACCTAGTTGGGTAATGAAAGAAAGCCACCAAGCTCAGAGAGCATCAAGTAGCCCACAGTCCTCCTCCTCCTCCCCCCCCCCCGCAAACCTCACTCCCTTCTAGCACTGATGATAGTAACCTAGTTGGTAATGAAACCTCTGCAGTAAAACCAGCAAGCTACACATATTCTCCTTCCCAACCTTTGGAAAGGCGGGCTGCAGCTTCTAGGAGCGATGCCTAGGGTGGGGGGAAGCAGGTTCCCCAGTTCCTCACTCAGCCTCTCTGTTTTCCCTTCCAGTGCTGTGCAGCCATTTACTGCAGCGTGTCCGGCCTAAAAGCCCACCTGGCCAACTGCAACAAGGTAATGGACCTCCACAGTCCATCTCTCTGTCTCTCTCTCTCTCTCTCTCACTCTCTCTGAATTGTCGATTTCTTTGTTGGGGTGCAACGGTGGGCCTGCCAAATCCGCAGCAGACCGTAGACCAGGGATGGGCAAAGATGGCGCAACATTTTGGGGTGACGCCCGTGTTCACCAAGGCCACGCGGCAGCTTTTCTTAAAAAGACGTCCGGTTCTCACACGGTTTTCAGAGGCTGCACTTAAGAATGGGGTGTCTCTCGTGTGGCCTCCAGACCTGCGGAAGTCACGCGAGAGGACTGTGGCCTCTGGAGCCTCCAAAAATAGAATAGAATGGCATGGAACAGAACAGAACAGGCACGCTGGCCGAGGAATTCTGGGAGTTGAAGTCCACAAGTCATAAAAGGGGCAGGTTTGAAGACCCCTGCCCGACACCGTTTCAGAAAAAATGGCAGTCCAATCTCTTCTTTAAAATCTCCGGTGATGGAGGGCCTGCAACCTCTGGAGCAGCGGTTCTCAACCTTTTCCGGGGCTCGACCCCGGCCCGCATCATGCATGCGCGGCGCAACGGGGCTCATCGCGCATGCACGGCGCAATGCCCCGCATCGCAAAGGGGAAAAAAATGGCTGACCCCCCCAAAAATAAAAAGTGGCGGACTGCGGTGTTTGGCGACCCCCGTGAAATGGTCGTTCGACCCCAAATGGGGTCGCGACCCACAGGTTGAGAACCGCTGCTCTGGAGCCAAAGTGGTTCCACTGATTTTAATTGTTCTCACTATCAGGAAATTTCTCCTCGGTTCTAGGTTGGTTCTGCCGAAATTAACCTCGCTGGTCTTTGATTTACAGGGAGGCCATTTGGTGGGCAAATATCGTTGTCTTCTGTGTCAGAAGGAGTTTAGCTCAGAAAGTGGAGTCAAATACCACATCACCAAGACACACTCAGAGGTAAGTAGCTACTTTTTGGGAGTTGCTGCAAAGTTAAAGCACCAGGCTAGAAAGCGTGAGGCGGTGAGTTCTGGTCCTGCATTAGGCATGAAAGGCAGCTGGGTGACTTTAGGCCAATCACCAGGAGACGGTGAGTTCTAGTCCTGCCTTAGTCATGAAATCCGGCTGAGTGACTTTGGGCCAATCACCAGGAGACAATGCGGCTGGGTGACTGGTCCAATCACTAGGAAATGTTGAGTTCCGGTCCCGCCTTAGCCATGAAAGGCAGCTGGGTGACTTTAGGCCAATCATCAGGAGACGGTGAGTTCTAGTCCCGCCTTAGGCATGAAAGCCGGCTGGGTGACTTTGGGCCAATCACCAGGAGACGTGAGTTCTAGTCCCGCCTTAGTCATGAAAGCCGGCTGGGTGACTTTGGGCCAATCACCAGGAGATGTGAGTTCTAGTCCTGCCTTAGGCATGAAAGCCGGCTGGGTGACTTTGGGCCAATCACCAGGAGACGTGAGTTCTAGTCCCGCCTTAGTCATGAAAGCCGGCTGGGTGACTTTGGGCCAATCATTAAGAGAAGCTGACTTCTAGTCCCGCCTTAGGCAGGAAAGCCGGCTGGGTGACTTTGGGCCAATCACCAGGAGACGTGAGTTCTACTCCCGCCTTAGTCAGGAAAGCCGGCTGGGTGACTTTGGGCCAATCACCAGGAGATGTGACTTCTAGTCCCGCCTTAGGCAGGAAAGCCGTCTGGATGACTTTGGGCCAATCACCAGGAGACGTGAGTTCTAGTCCCGCCTTAGGCGTGAAAGCCGGCTTGGTGTCTTTGAGCCAGTCTCTCTCTCTCAGCCCAACCCCCATATGGTTGTTGTGGGGTAATAATAATAATAATAATAATAATAATAATAATAATAATAATAACAATAATAACAATAATAATAATAACAATAAAGTTGAAGGGACCTTGGAGGTCATCTAGTCCAACCCCCTGCTCAGGCAGGAAAGCCTATACCATTTCAGACAAATGGCTGTCCAGTCTCTTCTTAAAAACTTCCAGTGTTGGAGCATTCACCGCTTCTGGAGGCAGGTTGTTCCACTGGTTAATTGTTCTGACTGTCAGGAAGTTTCTTCTTAGTTCTAGGTTGCTTCTCTCCTTGATTAGTTTCCATCCGTTGCTTCTTGTCCGGCCTTCAGGCGCTTTGGAAAACAGGAGGGTTGTGAGGAAAACCTCACAGGGTTGTTATTGTGAGAAAAACAGAAAGAGGAAGGTGTTTTGGATACGTTCACTGCCTTGAATTCTTTGTAGAGATAATAAAGGCGAGATACAAATAAGCAAATAAAATAAGAATTAAAACCTGTCATCCAAAGGGAAACCCTCTACAGCAAAAGGAAACCCTTTTTCGGTTTGGACGTAACTTGGAATGGTCGCTAAGCGGCCAGTTGTAAATCGAGGACTGCCTGTCCCCTTCTCCACTTACGACCCCAGTTGAGCCCAAAATTTATGTTGCTAAGCAGAACACTTGCTAAGTTGAGTTTTGCCCCATGTTATGACTTTTCTTTGCCACAGTTGTTAACCCAGTGTTTCTCAACCTTGACAATGCTGGCTGTGGAATTCTGGGAGTTGAAGTCCACATGCCTTAAAATGGTCAAGGTTGACAAACACTGTGTTAACTGAATCACTTCAGTCCAGCGGTTCTCAACCTTTTCCAGGGCTCGACCCCGGCCCGCATCGCGCATGCAAAGGGGAAAAAAATGGCGGACCCCAAAAAAAATGACGGGCCTGCATCGCGCATGCACGGCGCAATGGCCCGCATCGCAAAGGGGAAAAAAATGGCCGACCAAAAAAAATGGCCAACCAAAAAAAAAATGGCGGACTGCGGTGTTTGGCGACCCCCATGAAATGGTCGTTCGACCCCAAATGGGGTCGCGACCCACAGGTTGAGAACCGCTGACTTCAGTCGCTAAGTTAGCGACACGGTTGTTAAATGAATCTGGCTTCCCCCGTTGACTTTGCTTGTCAGAAGGTCAGAAAAAGGGGACACTGCAATACTGTCATAAATAGGAGCCAGTTGCCAGGCATCTGATTTTCGATCGCATGGCCACGGGGGAGGCTGCGACGGTCGTAAGTGTGAAAAACAGTCCTTTTTTCCCCACGCCGCTGTAATGTTAAACAGTCACTGAATGAGCTGTCGTAAGTCTACCTGTGTAGTGCAAGCACCATTTAAACCTGCTTTGTGTGAATGCAGGCGACCTGTGCCAATCCATCTTTCTTTGCCTCCCTCCCTCCCTTCCCATCCACACAACCCAGAACTGGTTCCACACCTCGGCGGATTCTTCCAAGAAAAAGAAGAGCAAAGAACAGGGGTCCCCCGGCCACGAAGAACAAAATACTAGCCCCGACTGGAGGAAACGAGGCCGGAAGCCGAAGGAAAGGCATCCCGAATTTCCCCCTAAAGACACGGAGAGCTTCCTGGAAAATACTAACCACAAGAAAGCCGCTGGCTCGTGGCCGGTGGCAAACTGCATCCTGGACGAGAAAGATAGAGGTAACAAACCCTTCCACGCCAAGAAAGCGGGGGCTAATAAAATGGCAGAAAAATAAGCCGAAGGGGGTCAGGAATATAAATAAATGAATAAAATAAACCACAGAAAAACCTCTTTAATAAAGATTAGTTTACAGGGTGATGGGTGACCAGGATGCTCCTTCGTTGGCTGAGCCCCTCCCGTTCTGCTCCTCTCTTTTTTTTTTAACAAGAAAAAAAAAAGTGACAAACCACTTTAAGGCACGGACTACAAGCGCTGGGTTTTTTATTTTTGGAGATGGAACTTAGACTTCCGGCGTGATTCTTCCATCCGTACCCCGCCTGGGTTGTATATAAGGCCAGCCCCTGTGGGCAGGACACAGTCCACGGATCGGTTGGCTGCCAGGGCGAAACGGAGGGGTCTTCGAAAGAGACCCTGCAGGAGCAGGAAAGAGCAAAGTGCAATAGGGAAACCATGTTAAGCTCTCTTTTTTTTTTTCTCTTCTCTGTTTTTGTGGATTCCTTTTCCAGTAGCGGTGGTGTGTTAGAAAAACAGAGCGTGTCGGGAGTTCCTGCGAACGGAAAACAAATATTGTGGTTGTGGTTGCAAACCCAGCTTACTTTTTTTTTTTTTATAATTTTGATAGGAAATGCATTTTAAAGAGAGAAAAAAAGGATCTGAGATTGTTTGACAATAAACAGTTGGGGTGGGTTTATGATGACGTTGACGGAACACCCGGATTTTGAATTTTGAATTATTATTTTTTTTATGGTCCAACCAGAAAGAAATCAAGAGGCGGGTGCCCCCGCCTGCACATCTGGATAACATTTGGAAAAATTTAGGGAAAACTAGTATTGGAGAAAGGAACTTTTGGCAAGGAGATGTTTGGGGAAGTTTTCTTAAAGAGGGAGGTTTAATTGGGGAAAATATAGGACCTTTCCTTGAAACTCTTATTTTTTTTTATTTTAGTTCTGCAGGTATTTGTGGAAAAAAAAAAGTCCTTAAAATATCCCCAGAAGAACAATCTGGCTAAATTGTTCTAATGAATGAAGGAATTAATCTGTCATTTTATTTTCCTATAATGCAATTTGAAGATCTGTGGACTTCAACTCCCAGAATTCGCTAGCCTGCCATGCTGGCTGAGGAATTCTGGGAGTTGTAGCCCACAGGTCTTAAGGTCGCCAAATTTGGACACACACACACACACACACACACTCCCGCCATTGTGCTTGGAAACGCAGTGGTGTGGGATTGTGAAATTTGTTATACGTTGCTGAGATGTATATTACATGGAGGCAATGTCCTTGATCCTCACCGTCAATTAATGCCCAGCACTTCATTCAAAGCCAGGGATGGGTGGATTTACGCATTTGGTCTTTTGTTTATATTTTTCATTCGTGTAGATCTGTCTGGTTCCTTAAAGCTGAGTTTTCTCCCCCCCCCTTTCGAGTTTGCACTGAAAATGGTATGCACTTGAGTGCACGTTTCTCTCCGAGCATAAACATTTTGCATTTTCCCTAACATCCCGTGTCGTTCCAGTTATAGCAAGTGTGTCTTTGTACATTATTTCAGGAATGCAGATGTTAATTGTGTAGTCTTCTCCCTTAAAAACAACAGCAACAAGAGTGAACTGCTTTGCAACATTGGAGAACGTGTGGCTTTGAAATGAGAATAAAATTTTAGTCCTCGTATTACTTCAAATACCTCAAATTAGAAAGAGAGCATTTAAATACCCCCCCCCCATCTTTAATCTGATCTGCCTTTCACATATACCGGTGTTTGTGTATCTGACTTCACAATGTAGACATCGGAATTTGTTTACAAAAAGCTGGCTGGCGTAGTACCCCAAAGAATTTGCTTTCTGCTTTTTTCCCCTAAAGCATTAAATTTAGCTCACTCACTGAGACCTTTATCTGCAAGTCACCAAGTGGCTGACAGTCCTATATTTGAGCTGCATTAAATTAAGGATTTTTTCTCCTGGCCAAACCACAGCTAGACTGTAAAATACGGGTAATCCTCGGTTAACCACAGTCCAGGGGATCCTCGGCTTAATGACCACAATTGAGCCCGAAATTTCTCTCATTGAGTCACATGACTTGGGACCCCAGCAACAGTCATAAGTATGAATCAGTTGCCAAACGTCTGGATTTGGATCACGTGACCATGGGGATGCTACCCGGGTTGTTAAGTGTGAAAGACTGCTTGTCAGAAAGCCGCAAAAGCTGATCCCAGGATCCCAGGATAACCTCAACTGTCATAAATATGAACCAAATTTTGATCACGTGACCGGAGGGGGGAACACTTCGCTGATCCTTAAGTGTGAAAAACAGACATAAGCCACTTTTTTTTCGTGCCTTTGCAACTCTGAACAGTCCTTAAACGAAGTGTTATAACAGCGGTTCTCAATCTTTTCCGGGGCTCGACCCCGACCCGCATCGCGCATGCGCGGCGCGACGGGGCGCATCACAATAGGGGGAAAAATGGCCGACTCCAAAAAAAAATGGCCGACCAAAATTTAAAAAAAATGGGCCCGCACCGTGCATGCGCAACGGGGCGCATCGCGCACGCGTGGTGCGACGGCCCGCATCGCAATAGGGGAAAAAATGGCCGACCCAAAAAAAAATGGCCGACCAAAATAAATTTAAAAAATGGTCGGCCCGCACCGCACATGCGTGGCGCGACGGGGCGCATCGCGCATGCGTGGCACGACGGCCCGCATCGCAATAGGGGAAAAAATGGCCAACCAAAAAAAAATGGCCAACCAAAAAAAAAATGTCGGACTGCGATGCTTGCCGACCCCCGTGAAATGGTCGTTCGACCCCAAATGGGGTCGCGACCCACAGGTTGAGAACCGGTGTGTTATAAGTTGAGGTCTTCCTGTAATTGTGGCTCAGCAACACAGTTATGAAGTGCAAGCGCACAGACTTACCACAACTGTTTCAGTTGCCGTCATTAAATGAATCCCACACACTTGCAGCGTGCCGCAGTTACCTGATCACAATTACCAACTTCCTGCTGACTTCCTCATTGACCTTGAATTATGCAGTGACATAATTACGAACTGGCTGCCCAGTGCTTGGCACAACATTCACAAGACCGTGGAGACCCCTGTTCAACCCTGTTGTAAATTCAAATGGTCATTGAACAGGCAGTTGTTAACCGAGGACTTACCCAAGCATTCCAACTGGGACACAGCAAATCCCTTCCTTTCCTTTCTGGACAATTGGCTCCGGGAAACCAGCCTTTTCCAATAATCTCCCTGTTTGATTTTATCTAGTTTTCAAATTTCCTTTTTTTTTCTTTCCCCCCAACCCCGTATCTCGCCCAGAGACCATCCGTACCGGGCAGGATCTAAATAAATCAATCTACCCCAGCCAACGCTGGGATCTTTGGATCATGTAAGAATAAATACATGAGCAAATAAAAAACGTGGGAGAAAAACAAATGTTTGTCCCTGCTTCACAAATCTTTGCAAAACCATTCCTGTCCTCGTGGGGCCCTTAGCTGTTCTATCGTGTGAACCTCCATGTGTAGGGTATGGTGGCATCACAATAATGTTGGTGCAAAGCTATACACGTGTTTTAGGTGGCAAAGCTATGGAGTGCTTGGATTCGGTCTTCAAGAAAGGTGTTAAGGTCAGCCAGAACGCAAATATAGCGTTAGTCAGTAGGGGACTGGAGGCTAAAACATATAAAGAACAGTTGCAGGGATGGGGTAGGTCCAGTTTAATGAAGAGAAGGATGAGGGGGGACATGATAGTAGTCTTCCAATATCCGATGGGCTGCCACAAAGAAGAGGGGGTGGGCAACCTATTCTCCGAAGCACTTGAAGGCGGGACAAGAAGTAGCAATAGCAATAGCACTTAGACTTATATACCGCTTCGCGGTGCTTTACAGCCCTCTCTAAGAGAGTCAGCCTCTTGCCCCCAAACAATCTTGAGTCCTCAATTTTACCGACCTCGGAAGGATGGGAGGCCGAGTCAACCTTCAGCCAGTGAGGATCGAACCGCCAAACTGCAGGAAAGCTGGCCAGTCAGTAAAAGTAGCCTGCCGTAACTGCCTTCTAACCGCTGCGCCACCAGGGCTGATGATGGATGGAAAATAATCAAGGAGAGAAGCAACCTAGAACGAAGGAGAACTTTCCCGACAGAATAATTAACTAGTGGAAGGACGTGCCTCCAGAACGTGTGGCTGTTCCAACACTGGAGCTTTTAAAGAGACTGTACAGCCATTTGCCTGACATGCTATAAGGCAGTGATGGCGAACCTTTTAGAGACCGAGTGCCCAAACTGCAACCCGAAAACCCACTTATTTATCACCGGGTGCCAGGTGGGCGTGGCCCACTGGGTGGGCAGACTGGGTGGGTGTGACCAAGGTGGGCATGGTTATCTCGCTCATGGGGTGGGATGCCTGTGGGGGCCGGGCAGGGTGCGGGGAGATCCAGGGGGTCTCTGGAAAGTGGGGCAGTGGGCAGGAGGCTTGTCCTGTGGGGTGAGGCAAGACGAGGCAGGGCTGGGGTGCCATCGTCGCAGGGCAAGGCGAGGCAAGGGCCGGGGCGGTTGCTCCCTGACACCATCGGCCCCCGCACACAGAGGCCAGCGAGCGTGTTTGGGTCAACAGTGTCCGTCAGCAGCCACAGCCTGCCGGCCCCTCGACCGGCACGCTCCGGGGCTCCGCAGCCCGCCACCAGAAGTTTAGAGCAGCCGCCTCTGAGCTGGACAGAGGGCCGACAGCTGAGGAGGCGATGCAGTGGGTCGTGCTCGGGAAAAGAGCATGCGAGGCCAGGAGGAATGGGACAGGGGAGAGAAACCAGCCATGCTGGGATGCATCCTTGGCGACTGGTTGAAGAGGGACGGTTGCCATCTCCAGGGCATGGCGTGCGTTCCCACAGAGAGGGCTCCGAGCGCCACCTCTGGCACACGTGCCATAGGCTCGCCACCACTGGTATAGGGTCTCCTGCTTGAGCAGGGGGTTGGAGTAGAAGACCTCCAAGGTCCATCTAAATGATTGTCTTTCAGCCTTTATCTCCATCCCTAAGAGGTGGGTAATATTTATTTTGGGCATAAAGCAAGACACCACCAGATCTGCCAGTTGGTCTCATTCAAGAGGCAGAATAACACAGTTGGGAGGGACCTTGGAGGTCATCTAGTCCAACCTCCTGCTCAGGCAGGAGACCCTATACCATTTCAGACAACTAATTGTCCAGTCTCTTTCTTAAAAACCTCCAGTGTTGGAGCATTCACAAGTTCTGGAAGTAAGTCAGTCCTTCCAGTCCTTCCTCTTATTATTCTGTTATTTTGTCTCCTGTGCTTTAAAGCAGCTGCGTCTTTTCCTTGGTTAGGGCAGCAACTAACCTAGGAAAAGAAGTAAAGCTGATTTAAAGTGTTGGAACTGATGCTACAGTCTGTGCTCCCATCCCATGAACCCTAAAGCACTTTTTTCTTTTTCTTTTTTTTAAATCCAAGCACAGTTACCTGTCACAACCAGGGCCAACCTCTGAGTAGCTCTTGGCAAGAGGTTGTTGCATGCCTTGACGTCTTCTTCCAAAAGTTATCGAAGGAGTAGACGTCCCCGTCTGTCCCCCATCATTTGGAGTCCGGCAGCAAAACCCATTTGATAATAAAATAATTCAATAAATCTGATGCTCTTCAGCTGGGGATGGCCAATGCACGCTGGCCAGGAATTCTGAAAGTTGTCCCCCCCCCCCAATATATTTGTTAGATCAGACATGTCAAACAGAAGGCCCGGGGGCCGGATGTGGCCCGTGAAGTGGTTTCATGTGGCCCGCGAAGCCATCCTGGAAACAGTGAGGGAACGGCCCCCGCTGCCTTGGCCCTGGTCCTGGCCCAGGCCGGCCGGGAGCCAATGTACAATTTTGTGGTGGCCATCTTGGCACTTGCCCCGGTGGACCATGCCTTGGCGCTTGCCCCGGTCCCCCCCCCTTCTGCCAGAGACCCTCAGATCTGTCCCATTCCTGCCCAGGCCCCCCACAGGCACCCTTGACGCGAATGATGTAGAACTGGCCATGCCCACCCAGTAGGCCACACCCACTCCATCCACACCCACCCAGTAGGCCACACCCAACCTGCCCCCTGAGGACAACCGGAATGCTGATGCGGCCCTCAGTGAAATTGAGTTTGACACCCCTGTGTTAGATGGACAGCTCTATGAATTGATTAAATAAATACATAACATTGTAAGGAGGTTGGGCTGGGAGAAGCGAAGGGGTTGAAAGAATAAATATTTTTTTCTGGTCAAGAATAAGTCTTGAATCTCTCTGCCTCCGATGCCCTGCCTTCTTAGGGCTGTTTTAATAGCGGTGGGGTCCTAGGCGCTCTCCGACGTTGGTTGTTTTCTTGCAGACATTTCATGACCCAACTAGGTAACATCATCCGTGCTTGAAGGGAAGTTTTCTTTCTGTATGTACAAGTGTCTTGCTCTGTGTCAATGTTGGTGGGTGTGTTCTTCGTATTCCTTAATTATACTGTTGTTTACTGTCAGCTTATTGTTCTGAGAGAATAAGTAAGCCACAGCCTCCTCAGGAAAACTCCCACCAACGTGCACAGAGCCAGCCACTTGTAGATAAACAGAGAGCAAACCCCTCTCTCCCTTCCCGTCCTGATGACGTTACTTAGTTGGGTCATGAAACGTCTGAAAGAGAATCACCAAGCTCAGAGAGCACCAAGCAGCCCCGAGTTCCACCCTGAGCTTCAAATATTCTCTTATATTGGTTGAGGACTTGTACACATGAAGTGCTAACTTGGTGGATGGCCCTCAACCTGTTGACCTTTAGTGACGTTTAGCCATATAGACTGTGGTCAGAGCCATAACTGAATTTTCTTATCAACACTGTGTCTGCGCTGAGCAAAGGGTGCTGATCTTCTCTCTGGTGCAAAGAAGTCTCAATGCAAGTATCTTCCATGTCAGGGCCCAAAAGTCCATCTAGAACAGCGGTTCTCAACCTGTGGGTCGCGACCCCATTTGGGGTCAAACGACCATTTCACGGGGGTCGCCAAACAACGCAGTCCGCCATTTTTTTCCCCTTTTCCTTAGCTGTGCTGCTCCCTCTTATTCTATTGGCTTTTGAAAGCCAATAGAATAGACTCTCTTGAATAGAGTCTAATTCTATTGGCTTTCAAAAGCCAATAGGAATTGTCCAGGCTGTCTCTGCCCTGCTGAGCCCGCCAAAAGTCCCAGTCTGCAAACGGAGCTGCAAGTTGTCTGCAGCGAAGGCGAGCTCTCCGGAAGTTTCCACCCCTCCCTGCTGCGCAACTACTAAAAATGTAAGTAAAAGAGGGCCAGGGGTGGGAGGTGGGAGGCTGGCGGGCACAGGGAGGGTTGCTGGCGCACGTGGGGCCCGGCAGGTGCCTTACCTCCCTTGGGCTGGGCCAGCTGGTGGCCCAGCCGGTGGTTGCCCTGCGCCGTCACTGCCCCTTGTCAGCTATGCCTTGGCCGGCGCAGGGGGCAGCTCCATGCATGCGCAGCGCTCCCAGGCAGGGAAATAGTCCTCAACTTACGACCGGTTGGGAAGTCCTCGACTTACGACCAGTTGGGGGTCGCGGCATTAAAAAGGTTGAGAACCAGTGATCTAGAGGACCACTTTGGCACAATCCTCTAAGTGCAAGTCAGGCAGCGGTGCTGGTGGCAGACTCACCCTGTGACTTGATCCCTTGTTCAGAATGATTCCTGGTTACGACCAGCTTCCACTTAGCAGGAGCTTCCATGGTTAGGACACCCATCTTCTCTGGCAGGGGCTACCGATTTTTCCTAAGGGCCAGTCTCAGGCTGAACTGTGGCATCCCTCTAAAGCAGGCGTCTCCAACCGTGGCGACTTTTTAAGACTTGTGGAAACAATGTAGTAAGGAACCAAACTGGCTATTTTACAATAAGCAAAAGACTTAGAAACTCAGTAAAATCAGCAAATTTAATTTATATTAGACTTATTAAATGCGATTGTTATTTATCTATGTTGTAAGCCGCTCTGGGTCCCCTGGAGAAGAGCGGCTTATAAGTCTAATAAATAATAATAATAATAATAATAAATAAAAGACATACCCAGGTGCAGATGTACCATCCGATCATAACCTACTTGCTGAAGTCCAGCTGAAACGTATAAGCTGGGTTGACAAGATCAGAAACGAGAAGGGGATCAGCCGCCTGGGAAAGCCAAGGGAAATCATCAAAACAATTAAAAAACGAAAGTTAGAATATTTCGGACACGTGATGCGACACCCAGAAAAATACGGCATACTCCATTTAATCCTCCAGGGAAAGACGGAAGGCCAACGAGGTCCAGGGCAGAAGAAGAACATCGTGGCTTCAAAATCTAAGGGACTGGTTGGGACAAAACTCAGCAGCACTTTTTCGTGCGGCTGCCGATAAAAACAGGACCGCCAACGTGATCGCCAACATCCGATAACGGATATGGCAGAAGAAGAAGAAGTGGACATCAACTCCTAGAATTCCCCAGCAAGCACAGAATTCTGGGAGCTGAAGTCCACAAGTCTTAAAAGTTGCTAAGGTTGGAAAGCCCTGCTTTAAAAGAGAGATGCAGGTGCTGGAATTGCATCAGATATAGCACGGAGAGCCGTTTTCATTGCAATAAACTTTCCATGCCCTCTTCAAGACTCTCTAGTGCAGGTTATAAATGCAGCAATTCCAATCATGGTGTCCGTGAAACAGTTTAAAAAAAAAATGACATTTCTCTATTTGACCATGTTAACTAAGAAAAATTTTTTCATGAAGGTTAGAATAATTAATCCGTGGAAGGACTTGCCTCCAGAAGCTGTGAATGCTCCAACACGGGAGGTTTTTAAGAAGAGACTGGACAGCCATTTGTCTGGAATGGTATAGGGTTTTCTGCCTGAGCAGGGGGTTGGACTAGAGGACCTCTAAGGCCCCTTCCCACACTGTGATTCTGTGATTCTGTTAATTTGCCATGGCAAAACCAACTAGGAACTCACTCGTAGTTGAACTTGTTGACTCCTGAAATCTTAACTACCATAACTGAGTCCCCATTTTCCATTGCTAAGCGAGACGGTTGCGAAGTCGGTTTTGCCCCGTTTTACGACCTTTCCCGCCACAGTTGTAAGCCAATCGCCGCAGTTGTTGAGTTAGGAACCCGGTGGTTAAGTGGATCTGGCCTCCCCGTTGACTTTGCTTGCAGAAGGTCGCAAAAGGGGATCGCTTGATCCCGGGGACGCTGCAACCGTCGTAAATATGAACCGGTGGCCGAGTGTCTGAATTTTGATCACGGGACTGCGGGGAGGCTGCGACGGTTGTTTTAAGTGTGAGAAACGGTCGTAAGTCACTGTTTTTCAGTGCCGTCGTAACTTTGAAAGGATGTCAGTCGATCTCTACCTGTATTATGACGGAACTGTTAAGATGCATGGGATAGAAAAGGTGGATAGAGAAAAATTCTTTTCTCTATCACACAATACCAGGACAAGGGGGCACTCCCTAAAGCTCCTAGCTAAGAAAGTGAGGACAAATAAAGGGAAATATTTCTTCACCCAGAGGGTCGTTGATTTATGGAATTCACTTCCAGAAGAGGTCGTGACAGCTGTCAGCCTTGACAGCTTCAAGGCAGGGCTAGATAGATTCATGGATGCAAAGGGTATCGGTGGCTATTAAAACGGATGTCCATGTGCCGCCTCTATGTTGGTTGAGGCAGGCAGGAGTCCCTTGAGTCCCATTTGTTGGGGGTCAAGGGAAAGGGAGGGTTTTGCCTTCTCTTTCTGCTCAAGATCCCCATGTACAATTGGTGGGCCGCTGTGTGACACAGAATGCTGGACTCGATGGGCTTTGGCCTGATTCAGCATGGCTCTTCTTATGTTCTTATGCTCTCTAGAGAAATATTTCTCAAACTTGCTTGATCGACTTCGGCTCCCAGAATTCCCCAGCCAGCAAGCTGAGAATTGAAGTCCATCCATCTTAAAGTTGCTAACTTTGAGAAAGAAAAAAAACCCACTCTCGATCAGAGGCACCCAACCTTTTGGGCACCAGGGACCGGTGTGTGGTTTTGTGTGCTACCTGCATCCCGCCGATGGAGCTTTGCTTGTTTGTGCGGACCGGTTGCTGGCATGCCACGGCCCAGTACCGGTCCACAGACCAGGGGTTGGGGACCCCTGCTCTAGATTCTTCTTTATACTTAACCGTTTCTTTCCTTGTTTTGTGCTAAGTAAATGATTGGGCCAGACCAGGGGTGACCTGCAACTAGAGTGTTCATGAAATAGCCGGATAAAATGCGTGGGAATGCTGCCTCCTCCTGGAATTCCCAACCAACCCCAGATTGGGAGAGATGGCCAGACGAAAAGTTGGTTTGACTATTTAAGTTGGCCCAGTCTGCTTAAGTGGAAGACCACCCCTGGCAGTTGACCCGGTGTAAATTTTATCTCTGTAGGTAGAGTTGGCATAACGTTCTTGCTGCTCTCTGTGAGTTTGGTTGTTTGCTTGCAGACGTTTCAGGACCCAACTAGGTAACATCATCCGTCATATCAGGTCACATCGTGAGGCAATGAAGATGCTACCTAACTGGGTCATGAAACGTCTGCAAGAAAACAACCAAGCTTAGAAAAAACCAAGGATCCCGTAGCCCTCCTCCTCCCCCCTTCTAGCACTGATGATGTTGCCTGGTTGGGTAACGAAACGTCTGCAAGAAAACCACTAAGCTCAGAGAGCCAAGGACCCCACAGTCCTCCTCCTCCTCCTCCTCCTCCTCCTCCCTTCTAGCACTGATGATGTTGCCTAGTTGGGTAACGAAACGTCTGCAAGAAAACCACCAAGCTCAGAGAGCACCAAGGACCCCACAGTTCTCCTCCTCCTCCTCCTCCTCCTCCCCCCACACTACCTTCTAGCACTGATGTTGTTCCCTAGTTGGGTAATGAAACGTCTGCAAGAAAACCACCAAGCTCAGAGAGCACCAAGGACCCCACAGTTCTCCTCCTCCTCCTCCTCCTCCTCCTCCTCCTCCCACACTACCTTCTAGCACTGATGTTGTTCCCTAGTTGGGTAATGAAACGTCTGCAAGAAAACCACCAAGCTCAGAGAGCACCAAGGACCCCACAGTTCTCCTCCTCCTCCTCCTCCTCCTCCTCCCACACTACCTTCTAGCACTGATGATGTTCCCTAGTTGGGTAATGAAACGTCTGCAAGAAAACCACCAAGCTCAGAGAGCACCAAGGACCCCACAGTTCTCCTCCTCCTCCTCCTCCTCCTCCTCCTCCTCCTACACTACCTTCTAGCACTGATGTTGTTCCCTAGTTGGGTAACGAAACGTCTGCAAGAAAACCACTAAGCTCAGAGAGCACTAAGGATCCCATAGTTCTCCTCCTCCCTTCTAGCACTGATGATGTTGCCTAGTTGGGTAACGAAACGTCTGCAAGAAAACCACCAAGCTCAGAGAGCACCAAGGACCCCACAGTTCTCCTCCTCCTCCTCCTCCTCCTCCCACACTACCTTCTAGCACTGATGATGTTCCCTAGTTGGGTAATGAAACGTCTGCAAGAAAACCACCAAGCTCAGAGAGCACCAAGGACCCCACAGTTCTCCTCCTCCTCCTCCTCCTCCTCCTCCTCCTCCCCCCACACTACCTTCTAGCACTGATGATGTTCCCTAGTTGGGTAACGAAACGTCTGCAAGAAAACCACTAAGCTCAGAAAGCACTAAGGATCCCATAGTTCTCCTCCTCCTCCCTTCTAGCACTGATGATGTTGCCTAGTTGGGTAACTAAACGTCTGCAAGAAAACCACTAAGCTCAGAGAGCCAAGGACCCCACAGTCCTCCTCCTTCTCCTCCTCCTCTCTTCTAGCACTGATGATGTTGCCTAGTTGGGTAACTAAACGTCTGCAAGAAAACCACCAAGCTCAGAGAGCACTAAGGATCCCATAGTTCTCCTTCTCCTCCTCCTCCCTTCTAGCACTGATGATATTGCCTAGTTGGGTAACTAAACGTCTGCAAGAAAACCACCAAGCTCAGAGAGCAGCAAGAAGGCCCCACTTCAACCTTGTCCCTTAAGCTACAAGATACTCCCTTCTATCAGAACTGACGTTAAGCAACCCTGTGTTTTGCGTGGCAGCTCCGTGGCTAGTACCGGTAGAAACTGTGTTGGCAAGCACCTGTGTGGATGGCCAACGTTTTGTCAGGCGGATGTTGACAAGATTGGATCCGCTCATAATTATATGCGTTGCTGTAATGGAATGTCAGGGAAAGTTCTCTGAAACTCAAGCAGTAATAATAATAATAATAATAAAGTTGGAAGGGACCTTGGAGATCATCTAGTCCAACCCCCTGCTCAGGCAGGAAACCCTATACCAGGCAATCCCACCACCTCAGAGCTCAAAAGGGATGGCAAGATGGTGATGCTGAAAAAGCGTGAGTCTTCTTCTTGTCTTCCTCTTCCTCCTCGTTTCCCCCCCTTCCCTTCATTCTCCTTTTCCTTTCCTTCCTATTTCCATCTCTCTTCCCTTCCTACTCCTTCTTCTCTCCCTTCCGCCTCCTTGCTTCTCCTCCTTCTCCTTTTTCTTCTTCGCCTCCATCTCTGCCTCCCCTTCCTTCCTTCCTTCCCCTTCCTTTTCCTTCCTTCCTCTTCTTTCTTTCTTTCTCTCTCTTTCTCTCTCTCTCTCTCTTTCTTTCTTTCTTTCTCTCTCTCTCTTTCTCTCTCTCTCTCTCTCTCTCTCTTTCTTTCTTCTCCCCTTCTTTCCTTCGTCCCTCCCTCCCTCATTATAATACTGACTAGAATGGGCTACAGGAATCAGAGCTTCCTTCCTTCTTTTCTTCCTTTCTTCCCTTTCTTTCTTTCTTTCTCTCTCTCTCTTTCTTTCTTTTTCTTTCTTCCCCCCTTCTTTCCTTCGTCCCTCCCTCCCTCATTATAATACTGACTAGAATGGGCCACAGGAATCAGAGCTTCCTTCCTTCCTTTCTTCCCTTTCTTTCTTTCTTTCTTTCTTTCTCTCTCTTTCTTTCTTTTTCTTTCTTCCCCCCTTCTTTCCTTCGTCCCTCCCTCCCTCATTATAATACTGACTAGAATGGGCCACAGGAATCAGAGCTTCCTTCCTTCCTTTCTTCCCTTTCTTTCTTTCTTTCTTTCTTTCTCTCTCTTTCTTTCTTTTTCTTTCTTCCCCCCTTCTTTCCTTCGTCCCTCCCTCCCTCATTATAATACTGACTAGAATGGGCCACAGGAATCAGAGCTTCCTTCCTTCCTTTCTTCCCTTTCTTTCTTTCTTTCTTTCTCTCTCTTTCTTTCTTTTTCTTTCTTCCCCCCTTCTTTCCTTCGTCCCTCCCTCCCTCATTATAATACTGACTAGAATGGGCCACAGGAATCAGAGCTTCCTTCCTTCCTTCCTTCCTTCCTTCCTTCCTTCCTTCCTTCCTTCCTTCCTTCCTTCCTTCCCCTTCCTTCCTTCCTTTCTCTTTCCCTCTCTTGCTTCTTTCTTTCTCTTGTTTCTTTCTTTCTTTTCTTTCTTTTCTTTCTTTTTACCTGGGATGGAGAAAATGGATATAAAGCAAACCTCTGAAAGAGACCTTCTCTGAATCAAAGAAAAGTGCTAGAGAGGAAGATAAAGGAACTGGAAGTGCAAGTAGCTTTTTTTTAAAAAAAAAAAATCCGTCCTGCATGCTGATGGTCCAAGGACAAGAAAGGGAGGCAGGATTCTGGAGGCAAAAAAATGTCCAAGAATAGGATGTTGTCAACAAATAATTTGGGTTCCAAGACCAGGCCCTGCATCAGTCGTATATGGGGTCTCTAGTAATGATTTATTTATTTATTTATTTATTTTATTTGGACTTATATGCCGCTCCTCTCCAAAGACTCGGAGCGACTTACAACATATATAAAAACAATAATCACATCTAAGTCCAAATCAAAAATAAACATTAAAAACAAAAACTGAACACACATTCATCATTCACACAACAATGATGGGCTGTACTGAGAAGGATAGAGAAAAATATGGGCAGCAGGAACCTTATAAACTGATCAAAGGTTTACGTTGGTTTACTGGGGTTGGATAGACATCATTTGAATTTTAACGGAGAGCTGGGGGGAGGTTGGACTGGATGACCTCATAGATCCTTCCTCATCTACGCTAAAGATTCCTTATGATGCAGAGTCACTCTGTGTACCTGACAGCTTTTAGCAGCAACCAAAGTGAGGGTGAAATTGTGCTTCGTGTTTTTAAAGATGGAAATAATTGCAGGCTTGTTATATTTTCTTTTAAAATATTCAGAATTATTTTTTGTTTGTTTCCCGAATCAGTAAAACATCCCTTTTTTTAAACTATGTAGAAAAGGGAGATGCTGGCAAAGACATATCCTTGGCCCTAGAGACTTGCAAACACCAGGGATATTTTTAGCCCTTGCTTTTTTTTGGGTCATTTTCTCTGTTTACTGCCTGTGGATTTGAATGATTGTTGGAAAAGCACAAAAGTGGCTCTTATTCTCCAGCATGCAGAGAGGAAGCAGGAAATCTTTATATGCCTGCAGCAAAGCGGAAGGATATTAAAATAAAATAAAATAACCATTTCCTGATCCTTCCCGTTGGAACGAATCATTCCATCCAGCTTGATGCGAAATGCCTGGTTGCCTTCACACAACATCCTTAGCCAGGTCCATTCAGGACTTAATAATAATAATAATAATAATAATAATAATAATAATAATAATAATAATAATAATAATAATAATAATAATAATAATAATAATAATAAAGTTTGGAAGGGACCTTGGAGGTCATCTAGTCCAACCTCCTGCTCAGGCAGGAAACCCTATACCATTTCGGACAAATAGCTGTTCAGTCTCTTCTTTAAAACTTCCAGTGTTGGAGCATTCACCGCTTCGGGAGGCAGGTTGTTCCACTGGTTAATTGTTCTAACTGTCAGGAAGTTTCTCCTTAGTTCTAGGTTGTTTCTCTCCTTGATTAGTTTCCATCCGTTGCTTCTTGTCTTTGTCTTCAGGTGCCTTGGAGAATAGCTTGACTCCCTCTTCTTTGGGGCAGCCCCTGAGATATTGGAAGACTGCTATCATGTCCCCCCTCGTCCTTCTCTTCATTAAACTACTAGACATACCCAATTCCAGAAACCGTTCCTTATATGTTTTAGCCTCCACTCCCCTAATCATCTTTGTTGCTCTTCTCTGCACTCTTTCTAGAGTCTCAACATCTTTTTTACATCGTGGTGATCAAAACTGGGTGCAGTATTCCAAGTGTGGCCTTACCAAGGCATTGTAAAGTGGTATTAATACTTCGCGTGATCTTGATTCTATCCCTCTGTTAATGTAGCCCAGCACTGTGTTGGCCTTTTTGGCAGCTGCAGCACACGGCTGGCTCCTATCTAAGTGATTGTCCAGTAGGACTCCCAGATCCCTCTCACAGTTACTACTATTGAGTAAGGTACTTTGTAGCTGCAGATACTCAGTTTGCTAAACTTGGTTTGGGTTAACTTTGATGACAAGTAATCCTTGACTTACGGCCATAATGGAGCCTGGAATTCCTATGGGAAGTCATGATGGTCGTAAGTCGAGGCACCTGTGTGACCCACAGGATTCTGCGACTTTTTGTTGCAGTGATTAAGCAAACCGAGTGGTTGTAAAGCCAACGCAGTGGTCATAAAGCGTCCATCATTCCTAGGGGTGTATTTTGTCAGTGAAAAAGGCCAGAAACTGCCCCAAAACATAGTAAATTGTGATGATGAGAACATGAATGCGTGGTATGTACTGCAGTCAAAACCTTTGAACCAGGTCATAAGTACAGTACAATTTGGGAATCCATTGTCGATATAAAAGAGATGTTGAGACTCTAGAAAGAGTGCAGAGAAGAGCAACAAAGACGATTAGGGGACTGGAGGCTAAAACAAATAAGGAACGGTTGCTGGAATTGGGCATATCTAGTTTAATGAAGAGAAGGACGAAGGGGGACATGATAGCAGAGTTCCAGTATCTCAGGGTCTGCCCCAAAGAAGAGGGAGTCAAGCTATTTTCCAAAGCAACTGAAGGCAGGACAAGAAGCAACGGATGGAAACTAATCAAGGAGAGAAGCAACCTAGAACTAAGGAGAAATTTTGTGACAGTGAGAACAATCAATCAGTGGAATAACTTGCCCAACAATGGAGATTTTTAAAAAGAGATTGGACACTTTGTCTGACATGGTATAGGGCACAGGTTGGCAACCTGCGGCTCCAGAGCCACATGCGGCCCTTTGAGCCTTCCCCTGTGGCTCCCAGCCTCCTCTGCCATTTGCAGAGAGAGACAGAGACAGATACTTGAGCTTCCCTGCTTCTCTCTCTCTCTCTCTCTCTCTCTCTCTCTCTCTCTCTCTCTCTCTCTCTCTCTCTCTCTCTCTCTCTCTCTCTCCTTTATGGGGTGTGTGTGTGTGTGTGTGTGTGTGTAAAAAAGGATATATGCAGTGTTATCTTCATTTTAGATATCAAAAGGGTTTTGCGGCTCCCAATGTTTTCTTTTCAGTGGGAAACGGGTCCAAGTAGCATTCCCTTCCAACTCTGTTACTCTGCTTCTTGAATGACACCAACTAACAGATACAGTTGTGTCTTGCTTGATGCCCCAAATAAGTACTACCCATCTCTTAGGGATGAAGATAAAGGCTGAAAGGCAATCATTTAGATCAGCAGTTCTCAACCTGTGGGTCACGACCCCATTTGGGGTCAAACAACCATTTCATGGGGGTCGCCAAACAACGCAGTCCGCCATTTTTTTCCCTTTTCCCCTCGGCCGGCGCAGGGGGCAGCACCGCGCATGTGCGGGGTAGCACCGCGCATGCGCGATGCGGGCCGTCGCGCCACGCATGCACGGTGCAGGTCGGGGTCGCAGCCTGAAAAAGGTTGAGAACCGCTGATTTAGATGGAGCTGCCCAAAAAGGTAGCGCCTTGATAGCAGTTGAGGTCTATGTGACTAATTTGCCTGAAATTCAGTCTATTCTCAAGGGTGCACGGCATATTCTCCAGAGGATACCTCACTTACTGATGTGTGGGATACCATGGCAACTGCTGCCTCTCAAGAGTTGCAAGCATCTGTTTTTATTAACTGCTTGTGGAATTTAACCAGTTGGATTGGGTCGTGTGATTTGTGCTATTCTATTCTATTCCTATTCTATTCTATTCTACAATGATTCTATTCTACAATGATTCTATTCTATTCTATCATCTGTTATTTCTGTTCTGTTCTATTCTATTCTATTCTATTCTACAATGATTTTATTCTATTCTATTCTATATTCTATTCTATTCTATCATCTGTTATTTCTATTCTATTCTATTCTATTCTATTCTATTCTATTCTATTATATTATATTCTATTCTATAATGATTCTATTCTGTTCTGTTCTATTCTATTCTATTCTATTATGATTCTATTCTATTATGTTCTGTTCTATTCTATTCTATTCTATTCTATTCTACAATGATTCTATTCTATTCTATTCTATTCTACAATGATTCTATTCTATTCTATATTCTATTCTATTCTATCATCTGTTATTTCTGTTCTATTCTATTATATTCTACAATGATTCTATTCTATTCTATATTCTATTCTATCATCTGTTATTTCTATTCTATTCTATAATGATTCTATTCTATTCTATATTCTATTCTATTCTATCATCTGTTATTTCTGTTCTGTTCTATTCTATTCTGTTCTACAATGATTCTATTCTATTCTATATTCTATTCTATCATCTGTTATTTCTATTCTATTCTATTCTACAATGATTCTATTCTATTCTACAATGATTCTATTCTATTCTATTCTATTCTATTATGATTCTATTCTGTTCTGTTCTATTCTATTCTATTCTATTATGATTTTATTCTATTCTATTCTACAATGATTCTATTCTACAATGATCTATTCTATTCTATTCTACAATGATTCTATTCTATTCTATTCTATTCTGTTCTGTTCTATTCTATATTCTATTCTCCATTCCTTCCAGAATTAACACTGACAGTCCTAGCGTGGTGTCCAACTTTAACCTATTTGTTTTTGGTACATGGTAATGTTGTGTAATGTGCCAGGTCCCAAGGCAAAAAGACGGCTTTGTGATCTGTGGGGAGCGCAAATACCTCCTTGAAACATTATATTTTCCTCCAGAGCCACACAGCTCCCTTCTGCACAATTAAAGACGGTTTAGGTTGAAGGATTTGCAGACTGCTCAGTCCTTTGTCATTGTGTTGACTTTGGAATCTGAAGCTGGTAGCTCAGAGTATTGTACAAATCTGGAAAAAGGACTAATTCACAAGCAAAGTCAGTTATGTTGCATCCACAGGATTGGTTCGTTTTTCTGGATAATTGAAACTTATCTGTTTTCAAAATGCCACTGTCCTCTTCTTTTAATCAATTCATTTGAAAAAAAGATTAGCTACCCTGAATTAAGGGATTACAAGGATTGGTTTTTTTTTTTCACTTTTCTCAGCTTGGAGACAAACCAATATATCAATAGTTTCATCCCTGCAGAAATAACAGTTATTAAAACTTGTCAGTGAGGGAGGATTTATTGCTGGTTCTATGAGATCTGTGTTAAAACAGTAGTTGTGTAAAGACACATGAGGCGGTTCTTGGCTTATTAGAGCAAGTGCATTCGCATAACTGTCTTTCCCATGATGTGGTTGTGATTCCCAGTCCTGTTAGTGAATTAATTTGCATGGCGATCATCAGTCAAGGTAGAATCTTTAAAAATAGTTCTGAATTCTTGCTGAAACTTTAGAATGGTCTATTTTTATAAGATGTTTCCAAAGCTCTGTTTGAATTAAACTCTTTAAATTCGAGTTGAAAATGTACAGGCGTAATCTGTCACATAGATTAGCCTCCCTGTGGATCTCCAGCAGATGTTAATCAAAACAAACAAACAAACAACAAACAGCAGACATCTCATGCAGGCAAATAAGTGTGACGGAGTGTAATCTGGATTCCCTGGAGGGAGGGGCTGCATTCCAGAGGACCAAACAATTATTTGGTCCAGGTAGTTTGTGTGAGAGAAAGAAGGTGAAGACGGCTCCTCCCTAATAGTTCCCAGAGTACATGCTTTATGGGGATGTTAGCATGCTTTAATTTGGCAAGATTCTGTCTACGGGTGATGAACAATAAAGAAAATCTGCTAGGAAGAATCACATTGTGTCTTTCTTGATTTTGGGAGCTTCCTTCCTTCCTTTCTTCCTTCCTTCCTTCCTCCCTCCCTCCCTCCCTCCTTTCTCTGGATTCCCAGAAGGGAGAGACTGCATTCTAGAGAAGCAAGAGACAACTCAGTCCTGATAGATTGTGTGAGAGAAAGAGGGTGAAGAAGGCTCCTCACTAACAGTTCCCAGAGTACACGCCTCATTGGGTAATAGCAGGCTTTACTTTGGCAAGATTCTGTCTATGGGACAGGAACAATAAAGATACCCAAAGAAACACAATGTCTCTTTTGGTTTCTAGAGCCTTACCATAAACACGATAAAAGCCAAGTTTCTTCAAGTTACGACAGTCATTGTTCTCAGACAGAGGCCCCCAACCTTTTTCTGTGGACCGGAGGGTGCGTGGTTTTGTGTGCTGCCTGCATCCCGCGGATGGGGCTTTGCTTATTTGTGTGGACCGGTTGCTGGCATGCCACGACCCGGTACCGGTCCACAGACTGAGGGGTTGGGGACCCCTGCTCTAAGACACGTCCACATCTGTTGCTGCAGAAACGTCCTTGAGCGAATGACCGAAATCTCTCCTTGTATCTGTGTGAAGGTTTTTAAGGTGTTTTGACAATCAGCTCATTTATCGAAGTTGGGTGGGACTTGCCAATCTAGTTGGGCCACCCCTGATTCCGGGTGGAATTAGGTGACTTTTAGCCAAACCCTTCCCAGGTTGGGAAGGTCAGTAGCGTAGAAATCCATCTGGCCACTATGCAGATGATGAAAGCGTGCGTTTCTTGTGTCCGTCAAATGGAGGGGGTTGACTTTGGCTCTCGCCACGCACGCACGCACTCTTTGAGGTGAGGAAGCGCCAAGCTAAGTCTTAACCGTCGCCGCCACCTTCGTGGGAACCAGTCAGGTCAGAAGGCAGAGGAGAGCAGGAAGGTTTGTCTTTAAGTACCGCCTGGTTGTGATTTGAGACGGGGAAATGAAGCCCCGTCTTCCTGTAGGTTTCCCGGGTTCCCCTCCACAGAGACCCCCCCCGTGTCACTTCTTGGATGCTGTAATTGTTCTGATCAAGAATCCAGAGCTCGGGATCACATAATGGGGGGAGGGGTGTGCCTGTGATAGAGTGGGAAGGGATATCACAGTTTCAACAGGATTTGGATTTTGGTACAAGAGTATTTATTTAAATCTGCCTGGCCAGGCTGTCAAAGTCCCC
The DNA here is from genome assembly GCA_034064705.1 of Bothrops alternatus. Classification (NCBI taxonomy): domain Eukaryota; kingdom Metazoa; phylum Chordata; class Lepidosauria; order Squamata; family Viperidae; genus Bothrops; species Bothrops alternatus. Next base: position 1,093,962 of record JARGCV010000253.1, on the reverse strand, counting down.
CCATATTGATTTACACACATCTGCCATTTTCCTTCTTTCCTTCCTTCCTTCCTCATCAAGGTCGTCCTTCCTTCCTTCCCTTCTTCCTTCCTTCTTCGTCAAGATCTTCCTCCCTCCCTCCCCTCCCCTCCCTTTCTCTCACCTTTCGTTTTCCTTTCCTTCCCCCTCACCGAAATCTTCTTCCCTTCCTCCCTCTCTTCTTCCTTCCTTCTTTCCTTCCTAAGATCATCCTTCCTTCCTCCCTCCCTTTCTCTCTCCCTTCCTTTCCCATCCTTTCCTCCTCATCCAAATCCTCCTCCCTTCCTCCCTCTCCTCTTCCACCTTCCTTATTTCCTTCCTCCTTCTTCCTTCCTTCCTTCCTAAGATCATTCTTCCTTCCTTTCTTCCTTTCTTCCTCAATATTTTCTTCCTTCCTTCCTTCCTTCCTTCCTTCCTTCCTTCCTTCCTTCCTTCCTTTCTTTCTTTCTTTTCCTTCCTTCCTTCCTTCCTCAATATTTTCCCTCCTTCCTTCCTTCCTTTCTTTCTTTTTTCTCTTCATTCATTCCTTCCTCAATATTTTCCTTCCTTCTTCCTTCCTTCCTTTCTTTCTTTCTTTCTTCCTCCCTTCCTTTCTTCCTTTTTCTACCTTCTTTCCTTCAATATTTTCCTTTCTTTCTTTCTTTTTTCTCTTCCTTCCTTCCTCAATATTTTCCTTCCTTCCTTTCTTTTTTCTCTTCCTTCCTTCCTCAATATTTTCCTTCCTTCCTTTCTTTTTTCTCTTTCTTGCTTTTTTTCTTCCTTTCTTCCTCAATATTTCCTTCTTTCTTCCTTCCTTCTTTCCTTTCTTTTTCTTTTTTCTTTCTTTCTTTTTTCTCTTCCTTCCTTCCTTCTTTCCTTCCTTCCTTCCTCAGCATTTTACTTCCTTCCTTCCTCATTGTTCTTTCCTCTTTCCTTCCTCATTGTTCATCCATATCTCCCTTCCCTCCGCCCTCCCTCCCTCCCTCCCTCCCTCCTTTTGTTGGGATATTGATTCCAGAGCATCTCCAAATATCTCTTTGTTTTTTCCCCCGATGCCAACATTAACGCATAAGTGTATTTTGGGAATTTTTTTTTTAAAAAAAATGGTTTTCAATCTATCGCTTGTAATCATATAAATAAATAAATATATAAATATAAATATATATTAAGAAGTGTTTATTTGCAAAAAAAGGAGAGAGAGAGAGAAAAAAAGAAAAAAAAAGTTTTAAATAAGATTTTAAATAAATCTTATAAGCAAACTCCTGATTTGTGATGATCTGTCTTTTTTTGGTAATCATTGGGGGGGGGGAGAAAAAAGACTATCCGCTAGAGTACTGTAATAAATAAATAAATAAATATTAATATCAGCACCACTGAGAAACCCTTGATGGGACAAATCTATGTACTGTATGTATTAAAAAGGAAAAACCACAGCTGTATCAAATAAATGTTTATTGACTTTTTTGTACTTTTTTGGCCTGAGTGTCTTTTCTGGAAAAACAGGGGCCGAAAAATGACTTCTGGTTTTGTAATCCCGTTCTTGATACGTTCAAAGCACTTCTGCCCTTCAAGCACAAATCAGACGATCTCCTGTCTGTTTGATCATGACTTATCAAATAACATAAATATGGCGATTTAGTTTCACGATTCCCTACCTGTCAGTCCCGCGTTGTTACAAACGCACACAAGTAGTCCTCAGCGTAAAACCATCCGTTGTGCGACAGTTGTTATTATTATTATTAATTAATTAATTAATTAATTAATTAATTAATTAATTAATTAATTAATTAATTTAATTTCTATGCCGCCCTATTCCGGAGAACTCAGGGCGGCTCACAACATGATAGAAATTACATTAAATACATAAATATAAAAAAAACCCTAAGTTAAAAAAGAAACCAATCATTCCACAAACATACACTGGCTAGGGGCAAGGTGTTAGCTGCCCCAGGCCTGCCGGCAAAAGTGTGTTTTAAGCAATTTACGAAAGGCGGAGAGGGTGGGGGTGACACGGATCTCCGGGGGAAGTTAGAAGTTACAACAGCACTGAAAGAAGGGACTTACAACCGGTCCTCGCACTTACGACCGTCACAGCATCCCCATGGTCCCGTGATCAAAATTCGGTTGCTTGGCACCTGGCATGGATTTGCAATGGTTGCAGTGTCCTGGACTCACGTAATTGACATTTGCGGTGATTTCCAGCCTGCCTCCAATAAGCAAAGTCAAGGGGTGTGTGTGTGGTAAGACGGACTCACTTAACAACTGGAGTGATTCGCTTAACGACGGCGGTAACAAAGGTTGCAAAATCGGCTTCAATTGACTTTGCTTAGTCATGGAAACTCTGATCCCAGCCGTGGCCGTAAGTTGAAAACAACCTGCTGCCCCATGAAACCCAGCGACCGGTTAGGGCCCACAGAGTCGGCCTTCTCCGGGTCCTGTCAGCCAGACAGTGTCGCCTGGCGGGGCCTAGGGGAAGAGCCTTCTCTGTTGCGGCCCCGGCCCTCTGGAATCAACTCCCCCCGGAGATCCGTATTGCCCCCACCCTCTCCGCCTTTCGCAAATTATTGAAGACACATCTTTGCCGACAGGCCTGGGGCAGTTAACACCTTGCCCCTAGCCAGTGTATGTTTGTTTGCATGTCTGTCTTTGGATGATTGGTTTTTGATTGAGGGGTTTTTTATAATGTGTTTTAATGTTAGATTTCTATCCATGTTGTGAGCCGCCCTGAGTTCCTGGAATAGGGTGGCATAGAAATCCAATTAAATAATAATAATAAAATAATAATAACCTGTACGCCTCAAAAGAATCGGGAGAGGTGCTTTTTAAAATACAGGTAGTCCTCACACTTACGACCACAGCCGAGCCCAGAAATTATGTCGCTTAAATGGGGGTTTTGCCCCACGTTACGACTTTCCTTGCCGGGGTTGTTAAGCGAACGACTGCACTTGTTCCGTGAGTAACACGGTTGTTAAGTGAATCTGCCTTCCCTGTGTACGTAGCTTGTCGGAAGGGCCCACAAGGGGATTACGTGACCCCGGGACATTGCCACCGTCCTAATTAAGAGTCAGTTGACAAGCGTCTGAATTTTGATCACGTGATGCTGCAACGGTTCTAAGTGTGAAAAATAGTCGTAAGTTGCTTTTTTCGGTGCCACTGTAACTTTGTACGGTCGTTAAAACGAAACGTTGTAAGTCGAGGACTGCCTGTATTGCTGAGACCGCTTGGAGGTTTATCTGTGACCTTGCTGTCAGCTGAGTAGTGCAAACGGGTGTGGAGCCTTTTTGGAACTGCTGAAACCTCCCAAGCGGCCTCTACAATTCTCAGAAAGAGTACTAACAACCAGATGACTACAAGGAATATAAATCCTTCCATTCTCTGCCATTCCGTCAGAGCTGAAGAAGCTTCTGGGATGAGAAGTGAAACGTCTTCAAGGGGGGGAAAAAAAGTCCAGTTTTGAAAAAGCACTTTTGGGACAACCACGACTGGATGGCCGAGAATCTCCACAGACATATATCCAAATCTCTTTCTTTCTGCTGTAAATACCAAGAAATCCCAGCCAGTCTCCACACCAAGTTACAGAGGCGTGAAATCATCCCTTTTCCTAAAAGTACTTAACAATCCTGCGGATTTTGTACGTCTTGACATTCTGGAATGTTTAAAAACTCAGGAAAGTTTTTCCTTTTCTTAAGTCACAAGGGCCACTGGATCCATCGTAAATTGATTTCTAATGGATCAACGAATGGTTCTGTTTTGCAATGTGAGGCAAGTTTTTTTTTAAAAAAAACAACACAACAATAATATTCACACCCACAGTGCTCAGGGATGCGTTTACACAAAACTCGACTCAACCCCTAAGGAAATGGATTAAAACGCGCAAATCCGAGAGGATTAAATGCTTCCGAAGCGGGTGAGGCCTCTTTGGCAGGGATCCTTGTGGTGGTAAACCCTGCGGCCTTTTTCAAAGAATCTGTTGAAGGAAAAGTCATCATGAGTCATCCAAGCCGGGAATAAACAACATGGCGACTGCTTGAGGAAGAAGGTTGCAGTTTATTGAAGAGGAGAGCCAGATAGGAAGAAGGGTCTGGAAGAAAGAGAGCGAACACATGTAGGGAGTGGGTTTTTATACCTTCTGGAGCAAGTGTTTCTCAACCTTGACAATTTTAAGGCATGTGGACTTCAACTCCCAGAATTCCACAGCCAGCATTGCTGGCTGTGGAATTCTGGGAGTTGAAGTCCACATGCCTTAAAATTGTCAAGGTTGAGAAACACTGCGAGTCTGGAGCCTTTTGTTTGGAGTTGTTCCTGTGGCATGAACTTTGACCTGAGTCTGAGTGTGCCTTTCTGGTATCCGGATGGTGGTGGGTTAATCCTATTATGTCCCAAGGGTCATATCCTGCTTCTCTGGGTCTGTGGCTAATGACTCTTAGATTTTTGGTGTTGATTCTAGAGATCTTTCTTCCTAATCCCAGTTTCCTGACTCCAGTCTTTCTGACAAGATTATCTGCATTCCTGGAGACTTGGTTTCTGCTTGGGACAGAGAGACTTGGGAGCGGGGTTGGTTTCTGCTTTTAAAACCCTTTAGGGAAATATATTGTCTGGAGACTCCAAGTAGTTCAGAATGCGGCCACGTGAGCCGTTTTGGGTCTTCCAAGACATGCTCATATCACTCCAGCCCCCCGTGAGCTGCACTGGCTACCAATTGGTCTCCGAACACAATTCAAAGTGTTGGTTATGACCTATAAAGCCCTTTATGGCAATGGGCCAGGATACTTGCGGACCGTCTTCTGCCTCATAAATCCCAGCGACCGGTTAGGGCGCATAGGGTTGGCCTCCTACGGGTCCCGTCTGTTAGGCAGTGTCATCTGGCGGGGCCTAGGGCAAGGGCCTTCTCTGTTGCTGCCCCAGCCCTCTGAAATCAACTTCCCTCAGAGGTTCGTACTGCTCCTTCCCTCCTAGCTTTCCGGAAACTCTTAAAAACACATCTATGCAGACAGGCTTGGGGCGTGTGAGCCGTGCTCTGCCCCTAGGCCTTTGATTGGGATTGTATATTGTATGAGTGGGAATAGTTTTATAGTTTTTTATATTGTATACTACTATTTTAATTGATTTATATTTTTGTACTTGTATTATATGTCTGGGGAGAAGGGTGGCATATAAGTCAAAATAATAAATAAATAAATATTCTGCCCTTTTAATATTTCCTTCTCTGGGGGGGGGGCTGACTTCCCACAAATCTTAACCACGTAGCTACATACACATAGTCCTCGACTTACAACGGTTCATTTAGTGACCATTCAAAGTTACAACAGCAATGAAAAAAGTGACTTAGGACCATTTTTCACACGTAATGATTGTTGTGCTATCCCCATGGTCAGGTGAGCAAAATCCAGACACTTGCCCAATGACTTGTATTTACGACCGTCACGGCATCCTGGGATCATGTGATTCCCCTTTTGTAACTTCTGGCAAGCAAAACCTACAGGCAGACCAGATTCAGTTAACAACTGTGTTACTAACTTGACAACTGCAGTGATTCACTTAACAACTGCGGCAAGAAAAGTTGTAAACCTGTGTGTGGAAATTACCTAACTCCCTATTTACATCGTCACCACGATGTCCAGAAAGAGTACAGAGAAGAGCAACAAAGATGATTAGGGGACTGCCCCAAAGAAGAGGGAGTCAAGCTATTCTCCAAAGCCTCTGAAGGCAGAAGAAGAAGCAACGGATGGAAACCAATCAAGGAGAGAAGCAACCTAGAACTAAGGAGAAACTTCCTGACAGTGAGAACAATTAACCAGTGGAACAACCTGCCTCCAGAAGTGGTGAATGCTCCAACGCTGGAAGTTTTTAAGAAGAGACTGGACAGGCATTTGTTCGAAATGGTATAAGGCAGACATGTCAAACACAAGGCCCAGGGGCCGGATGTGGCCCGCAAAGTGGTTTCATGTGGCCCACGAAGCCATCCTGGAAACAGTGAGGGAACGGCCCCCGCTGCCTTGGCCCTGGACCAGGCCAGCCAGGAGCCAATGTACAATTTTGTGGTGGCCATCTATGCTGAAATGCATTCAGTCTTAGCTCCACAAGGCTGTCTGGAAACAGCGAGGAACCAGCCCCTGCCGTGTCGGCCCCGGCCCCTGGGTGCATGCTGGGGAGGAGTCACCCTTTGTGAGGAATGAAGAAATGGACCATGTCTTGGCGCTTGCCCCGGTTCCCCCCCCCTTCTGCCAGAGACCCTCAGATCTGTCCCACTCCTGCCCAGGCCCCCACAGGCACCCTTGATGTGAACGATGTAGAGCTGGCCATGCCCACCCAGTAGGCCACACCCACTCCACGCCCACCCAGTAGGCCGCACCCACCCTGGCCACACCCACCTGCCCCCCCCTAAGGGCAACTGCAATGCTGATGTGGCCCTCAATGAAATTGAGTTTGACACCCCTGGTATAGGGTTTCCTGCCTGAGCAGGGGGTTGGACTAGATGACCTCCAAGGTCCCTTCCAACTTTATTACTATTATTAAGCAGCTGCATCTTTTTCCAGAGATCATGGAGGGAAGTGGGACTCCCTCATACAGGCCTGGGAGCAGAGCCCCCACATAAGGCACCCCTAGAGCAAAGTTTGCAGTGATTCACTGAGCCACCGTGACAAGGAGGTTGCACACTTGGGCACGACTCAGTTAACCACTGCCTTGCTTAGCGACAGGAATTCAGGTCCCAGCTGTCCTTGTAAATCAAGGACTTCACCCATTCATCAACTCTGACGACAAAAGCCAGCTCTTGTGCTGTGCCAGGTCAGCTTCCAGCAGTTTAAAAAGACCCTTTCAATCACCACCTTCTCCGACAATCCTCTCTTTATTTTTTTACGCCAGGGGTCTCCAAACTTAGCAACTTAAAGACTTGTGGACTTCAACTCCCAGAATTCCCCAGCTGGGAGGTGAAGTCCACAAGCCTTAGAGTTGCCAAGTTGGGAGACCCTCTGTTCTAGGCCAAACCCCTTAAAAAAGACCACCAGAAGGACTTGAGTGAGAAGAATGCAAAGTGAAGATCCCCTTTCTTTAATAGATCTTGCAACCCCCCCGACCCCTTAATTTAAAAAGCCCCTATTGACCCCAATGCTATTAATGGTTCCCTTGGACAGCTGCCCGGCGTGCCAGAGAGAGACACACGTGCCAACAAGCAGGCGGTCTTCAGCTCTGCAGCTTGCGTGAAACACTCGTCATTGACGGGGGCAAAATTCTACCACCTGTTCAGCTCGCCCTGTCAGTTGGTGCCGGGGGGGGGGGTGCCGGCTTGGAAAGTAGCAACGGGGGGGGGGCTTTCTTGTTTTCTGCAATCACGATTAGGAAATCTCTTTTGTTTTGCTTTCCTGGGAGTTGATTCTCAGCCTTCATTGGCTCAGCTGAATGGTGACAAGCTGTAGTCACACAGGTACAGAGAGATTTAAGTCTCTGGTTTGGGGTCCTTTACTGGGTCCTTTAATCCTGTGACTGAATGGGGAAGGAACCCATACAGCAGAGATCCAGAGAATCAACAACATTGGGACCTAGTCCTGCCCTAGGCAGGAAAGCTAGCTGGGTGACTTTGGGCCAATCACCAGGAGACGGTGAGTTCTAGTCCTGCCCTAGGCAGGAAAGCTGGCTGGGTGACTTTGGGCCAATCACCAGGAGACGGTGAGTTCTAGTCCTGCCCTAGGCATGATAACTGGCTGGGTGACTTTGGGCCAATCACCAGGAGACACGGTGAGTTCTAGTCCTGCCCTAGGCATGATAAGTGGCTGGGTGACTTTGGGCCAATCACCAGGAGACACCTGGGGCCATCACCAATGACTGAGTTCTAATCCCGCTGAAAAACAGCTGGGTGAATTTGGGCCAATCACCAGGAGACGGTGAGTTCTAGTTCCACCCTGGGGCATGAAAGCCAGCTGAGTGATTCTGGGCCAGTTTCTCTCAGCCCAACCCACCTCACTGGACTGTTGTTGTTGGGAAACTAGAAGGAGGAAAGAGTATTAGGTATGCTCTCTGCTTTGAACTATTTATAAAAAGAATAAAAGAACATAAATTGATTAATTAAATCCTGTTGAGAGTCCCCTTTCTTTCCTCTTATTTGCCTCTTTCTGGCCAAGATAATTGGAACTAGGTGAAAATGACCGTTTTAAAAGGAAAAGCTTTCTGAGATGAAACAAGACTCCTACCCAAATGGCTTATCACTGCCTTTTTCTGGCATGTTTTCCGCCCCCCCCCCCATGTGCCAATTTAGCCAACATCCCTGGAATTTCCTAGTGGTCTCCCATCCTTGAAATTTGCTTAGCTATTGGAAATCAGCCATTGAAACTTGGTTAAATGGGAGGTTAGTGGTTGACTTGGCCGAAAGACAAATTTCAACTTGTCCAAATTATGGGAGGTTGATTGATTTTAACTGGTTATTTTCACGTTGCCAACACAGGGCGCCACGATGGCAGTACAGGACCCGCACAAACGTCCCTACTTTCCCCCGTCCAACAGAAACCTTGAAAGCAAGAAGTCAAAGCTTTGCAAATTTGCAAGATTTCCATTTTAGCTGGAAGGAAACCCCCCAACATCAGAACACCCCTAAAGACACACAAGCGGGGCCAAATTGCCAAATCTCACCCCTTTGGCTGATATATTCTCTCTTCTTTCGACACTACACCTTTTTTTTCTTCCAGGCTGTCTTCGACTTACGACCACAACCGAGCCCAAAATTTACGTTGCTGAGCGAGACATTGGTTAAGTGAGTTGTGGGAAGACAGCCCCCCAGAGAAGGAAATATTAAAAGGGCACACCCAGACTTAGGTCAGAATACATGACACAGGAAATGCAAAGCCTCAAACAGGAACAGGAAACAACTCCAAACAAAAGGCTCCAGAGCAAGGCTTTTCAACCAGTGGTACGGGTACCCCCTGTGGTATATTGGCACCTGGCAGGCGGTACGCGACCATCCTAGAAAAGTGGTAGCAGGGGAGGGGAATGAGCTGAACCGGTGGCTGCACCGCACCAGCCTGAGCGAGAGATGGCTGGAGCTGCAGGGCTGTCAGGGCTCAGCGGAAGCGCCAGGATCAGCGCTTCTTCGGGGCTGTCAGGGCTCAGTGGAAGCGCCAGGATCAGCGCCAGGTTCCAGCTGGAGCTCAGCGCTGATCCTGGTGCTTCTGCTGAGCCCTGAAGAAGCATCAATCAGCTGGAAAGCAGCACTGATCCTGGTGCTTCCGCTGAGCCCAGAAGAAGCGCCAATCAGCTGGAATGTTGCAGCATCTCCAGGGTCTTGTGATTTACATTCAGATGCTTGGCAACTGATTCATATTTATGACGGTCACCGTGTCCCAGGGTCATGAAGTGACCAAAACCTGCTGCAAGCATCCAGCAGACGGGGGGGAATAAAAACCAAACAGCCCCCATCCCACCCCCACTGTCAATCCTCCACAGAAATGCTCACAACAATGAAAACCTCGGGCAGGAGGAAGAGCGCCGCCAGGTGGGCAGGCAGGTTTCTTGCTCGGCTGTGGCTTGGGGGGCACTTTTTTCAGTGCCATTGTAACTTCGAACAGTCACTAAGCGAACTGTTGTAAGTCGAGAACTACCTGTACTTCATCAGTTTTTTTTCCTTTTTTTTTTTTTTGGTCATCAGGTTTTTGACACCTTGCTAGGTGATTGGGGGTTCTTGGATACTGCCGTATCCTAAAAGTGGTACAATGGGTGAAAAGGTTGAAAAGCCCTGCTCCAGAGGGTATAAAAAACCCACTCCCTACATGTGCTCGCTCTGTTTTCTTCCAGAGCCATATTCTTGTCTGGCTCTCCTCTTCAATAAACTGCAACCTTCTTTCTAAAGCAGCCGCCATGTTGTTTGTTCTCAGCTTGGACCGAACCACAATGAAGACTTTTCTTCCAACAATTTGGCACCCCAGGATGGGACTCCAAGCTAACCTCTCCAATGGACTGAGACTGGCAAGCCCCATCTTGCCGGCAGCAGACCCCTTGTGTCTGTGGATGGGTTTCCCAGGCCCTGCCCATGTGCAGCCATGGTAAGTATAGGGAGCGGAAAAGTCTTCATCAGATTTTCCGCAACATTTTTGCCGCCTTTTTTTTTGGCCCCTGTGGTTAAGTGAATGATTGCAGTTATTAAGTTGCTCAAGCGAATCTGGCTTCCCCATTGACTTTGCTTGGCAGCAGGTTGGCAAAAAACGGGATCACATAACCCCGGGATGCTGTGACCGTCATTTATTTATTTATTTTATTTGGACTTATATGCCGCTCCTCTCCGAAGACTCGGAGCGGCTTACAACATACATAAAACAATATTCACAATCTAAGTCCGAATTAAAAAAGAACGTTAAAAATAAAAACCAACACACATTCATCATTCACACAACAAATCCACAATCATCCCCAGGCCTGCCGGCAAAGATAGGTTTTTAGATTCTTCCGGAAGGCCGGGAGAGTGGGGGAAACGCGGACTTCAGGGGGCAGTTGGTTCCAGAGGGTGGGCGCCACAACAGAGAAGGCCCTCCCCCTAGGGCCCGCCAGACGGCATTGTTTCGCTGACGGGACCCGGAGGAGGCCGACCCTGTGCGCTCTCACCGGTCGAAGGGAAGTATGTGGCAGAAGACGGTCCCGTAAGTATCCTGGTCCAATGCCATGAAGGGCTTTATAGGTAATAACCAACACCTTGAATTGGGCTCGGAGACCGATAGGCAACCAATGCAGCATGCGGAGAGTTGGCGAAATGTGGGCACAACGCGGAAGGCCCATAATTGCTCGCGCAGATGCATTTTGCATTAATTGTAGTCTCCAAACACTCAAGGGTAGAGAGCATTGCAGTAGTCGATCCTCGAGGTGACAAGGGCATGTGTGACTGTGAGTAGAGACTCCCGATCCAAATAAGCAGAGATCCAGAGAATCAACAACATTGGGACCTAGTTCTGCCCTAGGCAGGAAAGCTGGCTGGGTGACTTTGGGCCAATCACCAGGAGACAGTGAGTTCTAATCCTGCCCTAGGCAGGAAAGCTGGCTGGGTGACTTTGGGCCAATCACCAGGAGACGGTGAGTTCTAGTCCTGCCCTAGGCATGATAACTGGCTGGGTGACTTTGGGCCAATCACCAGGAGACAGTGAGTTCTAATCCTGCCCTAGGCAGGAAAGCTGACTGGGTGACTTTGGGCCAATCACCAGGAGACGGTGAGTTCTAGTCCTGCCCTAGGCATGATAACTGGCTGGGTGACTTTGGGCCAATCACCAGGAGACGGTGAGTTCTAGTCCTGCCCTAGGCATGATAACTGGCTGGGTGACTTTGGGCCAATCACCAGGAGACAGTGAGTTCTAATCCTGCCCTAGGCAGGAAAGCTGGCTGGGTGACTTTGGGCCAATCACCAGGAGACAGTGAGTTCTAGTCCTGCCCTAGGCAGGATTCATAGATATGAATCAGTTGCCTAGCATCCGGATTTTGTTCCCATCACCAAGGGGGGATGCTGGAACGGCCCTAAGTGTGAAAAACGGCCCTAAGTCACTTTTTCAGTGCCGTTGTAACTTCGAACGGTCACTAAACAAACAGTCGTAAGTCAAGGGCCACCTGGCTTTGCTTTCCTGAACGTGGCAATCCTGCAAAAGCGAGTCACGGTCGTTGAGCGATCATCTCCCCTCCCCTCCCCTCCCCTCCTTTCACTTTCCTTTCCTTGGCGCCAACCCGCCTTCCCAGCTGGGCGGCGAGACTACAACTCCCGTCAGGCCAGGGGGCCGCGAAGCTCCCTGGGCCGCGTAGTCCTCCGAGACCGCGCTCCGCGTCGGCCAGAAGGGCTTTCCTCTGCCGGGGGAGAACTACAATTCCCAGAAAGCCGCGGGGCGGGAAAAGCGGCTCCGCCCCTCCCTCGCTGCCTGGCTCTCAACAGCTGATCGGAGCGACTATGGCTGCTGCTCTGGCCGCCGCCGCTGCGGAGCAAGGAGCGACCGACCGGGCGGGCAGAGGCGACCGAGGGGACGGCAGGTCAGAGGCCCCGCTGGGGGCTGGGGGAGGTGAGGGGCGGCCGGGCGGGGGAAAGCGCCGAGGGGCTTCCTCCTCGGGGTCTGGGTGCGAGATCCGCTCCCTTTACGCTCCGGGACGCCTGTTGCTTGCTTTCCCTTCCTCCGGGGCGCGGCGGAGGCGCCCCTGGTGCAGCTGCCGGCCAGATTCCTCTTTAAAGATGCGAAAACCAACTCCTGCCGTCCTTCCCCCTGGGGGGGGGCTAAGGAAGATTGCAGGTAGACCGCCCCTGGAGGTGGAGGCTCCATCTCAGGGGGAAACAAGGCGGGGTTGGGATGGAAACTGATCCGCCGGAGAGAAATTTCCCTGACGGTGACGGCAATTCATCAGTGGAAAGGCCACTATGTCTCTGGAAGTTGTGGGGCTCCAATAGTTGGTTGAGGTTTTTAAAGGAGAGATTGGACAGCCCTTGGTCTGGAATGGTGTAAGCCAGGTCTCCTGCTTGGGCAGCGGGTTGGACTAGACGACCTCCGGGGGTCCCCTTCCAATTCTGTTATTCTGGTCTGGTCTGGGTTTTTCCACTCTTCCTCCCCTTCTTTATCCCTTACCCCCTTAAGAAGCCCTCCTAGCCCTCCTCGCAGGGGGATGGTGAAATTGTGGTTTGGTGGCTGATGCAGCTGGTGTGGCTTTTTTTTTTTTTTTAACAATGTGCGGCAACAGAGGAATAAAGGGAGTTAATGCACCGAGGTTCGCATTGTTGACTCTTGGGGCTCTGTGAATTCTGGGGTTTGAGGTACAAAGGTCCAGAGGGAAGTGGCAGGTGGGGTGTTCTGTTTTTGGGAATTATTCCTGTTGCATATCCATTCGTTCATTCAATCAATCAATCAATAGATTTCTTTATTAGTTACACTTATAAGATTAATTTACAAGTACTCCTTGGCTTACGACTGTTTGTTTAGTGACCGTTCAAAAGGACAAAGGCACTGAAAAATTGACAGGACCTGTTTTCACACAATTGTTGTACCCCGTTCATTCATTCATTCATTCATTCATTCATTCATTCATTCATTCATTCATTCATTCATTCATTCATTCATTCATTCATTCGGTTTCTTTATTAGATTTAGTTATTAGATTAATTTACAGGGAGTCCTCACCTTACAACCATTTGTTTAGTGACCGTTTGAAATTACAGTGGCCCTGAAAAATGTGACTTATGACCAGTTTTGATACGACCGTTGCAACATCCCCAGGGACCACGTGATCCACATTCAGAGGCTTGGCAACTGGCATGTACTTATGACGGTTGCAGTGTGCTGGGGTCATGTGATCAACTTTTATGACCTTCTGACAAGCAAAGTCAATGTGGAAGCCTGATTCGCTTAACAACCAGGTTACTAGCTGATTAATTATTATTAATTATTAATAATAACTATTATTATTATTTTACATTACTAATGCTTTCCTCTCTATTTCCAATATCAATGGCTATAAGATTAATCCATTTTAAAAGTAATAATTTAATAATTATTTCTATTAAAACTTCTACTTAATTTGGGAATATTAGGACATGACTGCACCATTTTTATTTAGTTGGTATTTGCCCGAAATGGTATAGGGTTTCCTGCCTGAGCAGGGGGTTGGACTAGATGACCTCCAAAGTCCCGTCCAACTTTACTATTATTATTATTATTATTATTATTATTATTATTATTATTATTATTATTATTATTATTATTATTATTATTATTATTATTATTATTAACTGCAGCTTCATTGTGGTTATAAGTAGAGAACTACCGTACTTGTATCTTTCTGGAACGGAACAGGAGGTGTGAAGTTGTGGTTTTGAGTCAAACTCTTCCCTCCAAGCACAACAGAAGCATGGAATTGGCAGTCCTAGACTTGAAACGGGAATAACTGCCTTTCACGGGGCTTAGCCGAATATTGAATTAACTCGTTGCTTTGAGTGTTCACAACACACAGATCCGTCAACCCACCGAGCAGTGTTTGTGCCGCGTGCAAAGTCAAAGTGAACAGTTATTGAACTTTGTCCATTATTTTATGTGAGTTGCTAATTGGGAGCCTGTTTGCTTTTGTGGTTAAGGCACCTGGCTGGAAAGCAGGAGACTGTGAGTTCTAGTGCCGCCTTAGGCATGAAAGCTGGCTGGGTGACATTGGGCCAATCACCAGGAGATAAGAAGTTCTAGTCCCGCCTTAGGCATGAAAGCTGGCTGGATGTCATTGGGCCAATCACCAGGAGACGGTGAGTTCTAGTGCCACCTTAGGCATGAAAGCTGGCTGGGTGACATTGGGCCAATCACCAGGAGATAAGAAGTTCTAGTCCCGCCTTAGGCATGAAAGCTGGCTGGATGTCATTGGGCCAATCACCAGGAGACGGTGAGTTCTAGTGCCACCTTAGGCATGAAAGCTGGCTGGGTGACATTTGGCCAATCACCAGGAGATAAGAAGTTCTAGTCCCGCCTTAGGCATGAAAGCTGGCTGGATGTCATTGGGCCAATCACCAGGAGACGGTGAGTTCTAGTGCCACCTTAGGCATGAAAGCTGGCTGGGTGACATTGGGCCAATCACCAGGAGATAAGAAGTTCTAGTCCCGCCTTAGGCATGAAAGCTGGCTGGATGTCATTGGGCCAATCACCAGGAGACGGTGAGTTCTAGTGCCACCTTAGGCATGAAAGCTGGCTGGGTGACATTGGGCCAATCACCAGGAGATAAGAAGTTCTAGTCCAGTGATGGCGAACCTTTTAGAGACCGAGTGCCCAAACTGCAACCCAAAACCCACGTATGCATCGTCGGGTGCTGGGTGGGTGTGGCCCATTGGGTGGGCGTGGCTGCGGTGGTAACGGCAGACTGGGTGGGACTAAAAAGTTCAATCAATCAATTCCAACTTTGCAAGATCTTTTTTTTCCCCGCGAGAAGTTGAAATTGACTGTTTGATTGAACCTTTTTTTTGGGACACGGTGGCAGAGGCCTAAAGCGAAAAGGTTTTATAAAACCCAGCTGAAGGCCCAGGACTGGGGCAACAGTGCGTGTGCCCACAGAGAGGGCTCTGCGTGCCGCCTCTGGCACCCGTGCCATAGGTTCGCCACCACTGTTCTAGTCCCTCCAGCTTTGCCAGGGGGAGGGAATCCAGAATATGAGATTTATAATTAAAGCTATATGCCTCAAGAGCTCCATGCTATGTGACATTACATAATAGTTCATCTCATCTTGCTTTGTGATCTATGTGTAATTCTCACCACTTCAATCTCACAAGTCCCGCTTATCTTACAACCCATGGTTGGTTGGCCTTTCTTTAAGCTGGCTGAGGAATTTCTGGGCGTTGAAGTCCACAAGTCTTAAAGCGGCCAGGTTTGGAGACCCCTGCTTTAAACGGCCACTAAACAAGTGGTTGTAAGCCGAGGATTGTACTTTATTGTAAGGTTGGATTAACAGAATCTTGGAAAAATTCCACTGTTTCTTTTATACCGTCCTTCTCCTCGCCTTATGCAGATCTGGGCTGTGCCCTCTCTTCTCTGCCTGTTCTCTCAGCAGCCTCTCTTTGCCCCATCCCTCTGGGTCTTTCTCACATACCATTACAGGAAGTCCTTGACTTACGACCTCAACTGAGCCCAAAAGTTCTGTTGCTAAGTGAGACGGTTAAGTGAATTTTGCCCCAATAATAATAATAATAATAATAATAATAATAATAATAATAATAATAATAATAATAATAATAAAGTTGGAAGGGACCTTGGAGGTCATCAAGTCCAACCCCCTGCTCAGGCAGGAAACCCTACACCATTTCGGGCAAATGGCTGTCCAGCGAGTGAATCACTGCAATTCTTAAGTTAGCAACACGGTTGTTAAGTGAATCTGGCTTCCCCCCCCCTCTGACTTCGCTGGTCAGAAGGTCGTAAAAGGAGATGGTGTGTCCCCGGGGACACTACGACGGTCATAAATACAAGTCAGTTGCTGAGTGTCTGAATCCTGATCACATGACCAAGCTTGTAAGTGTGAAAATGGTCCTAAGTCCATTTTTATTCAGTGCCGTTGTAACTTTGAACGGTCACTAAATGAACTTACTATCTCAACTTAGTCTAGTAGTCATTAGTGCTTACTCTTCTGGTATACCGTATCAGAGACTGTCAGTCTCTGCCACTAGGGGGCAGTTTAATCCTTCCACTGATTAGAAGGCAGTCACCCATGCTCTTGTCACCTCGAGATTGGACTACTGTAATGCTCTCTACATGGGGCAACCTCTGAAGAATGTCCGGAGACTGCAAGTAGTCCAGAATGCGGCCGCGCGAGCTGTCTTGGGTCTCCCAAGACATGCTCATATCACTCCAGCCCTCCGTGAGCTGCACTGGCTACCAATTGGTCTCCGAACACAGTTCAAAGTGTTGGTTATGACCTATAAAGCCCTTTATGGCAATGGACCAGGATACTTGCGGGACCGTCTTCAGCCTCATGCATCCCAGCGACCGGTCAGGGCACATAGGGTTGACCTCCTACGGGTCCCGTCAGTTAAGCAATGTCATCTGGCGGGACCTAGGGCAAGGGCCTTCTCCGTTGCTGCCCCAGCCCTCTGGAACCAACTTCCCACAGAGGTTCGTACTGCTTCCTCCCTCCTAGCCTTCCAGAAAGTGTTGAAGACACATTTATGCAGACAGGCTTGGGGCGTGTGAGCTGCACTCTGCCACTGGGCCTTTGACTGTGATTGTGTGTTGTATGAGTGTAATAAATTTATCTAGTTTTTATTTAGCATTGTAATTAGTAATTTTAATTGATTCTGTGTTATGTTTTTACTTGTATTGTTATTGTGAGCCGCCCTGGGTCTTAGCAGAAGGGCGGTATATAAGTTTAAACAAACAAACAAACAAACAAACAAACAAACAAATAAATAAATAAATAAATAAGGTGAGTCCTAAAAGAAATACTTTTACCACTGGTCCCAAACCAGAATCCTAAAAGATTTTAGCAGCCTCTCTTTTCTTCAGCTCTGCTCCTGTGATGTTGCCGTTGCTTGAAGGCCACACATTTTTAAATTGCCAATATTGGAAAACAGCACTGGCAATAGACTATAATCCTGTGTCTATTTCCTCCCCCAAAATTTAATAATAATAATAATGATGATGATGATGATAATAAAGTTGGAAGGGACTTTGGAGGTCATCAAGTCCAACCCCCTGCTCAAGCAGGAAACCCTACACCATTTTGGACAAATGGCTGTCCAGTCTCTTCTTAAAAACTTCAACTGTTGGAGCATTCACCGCTTCTGGAGGCAGGTTGTTCCACTGGTTAATTGTTCTAACTGTCAGGAAGTTTCTCCTTAGTTCCAGGTTGCTTCTCACAGTTGCACAGTCAGCCAGATGTTCAGACTGGATAGGCAGATGTGGATGTTTGATGGTATTACACATCTCGTCGCAAGATCGAAGCAGTTCCTAGTAAGGCCGCCTTTTGCAATTCACTAATAGCGAATTTGTCAATGCCGATGGTGTTCAAGTGGTGCTCCAGTACTATTATTATTATTATTATTATTATTATTATTATTATTATTATTATTATTATTATTATTATTATTATTATAGAAGGACGAGGGGGGACATGATAGAATGTTCCAATATCTCAGGGGCTGCCCCAAAGAAGAGGGAGTCAAGCTATCCTCCAAAGCGCCTGAAGGCAGGAGAAGAAGCAACGGATGGAAACTAATCAAGGAGAGAAGCAACCTGGAACTAAGGAGAAACTTCCTGACAGTTAGAACAATTAACCAATGGAACAACCTGCCTCCAGAAGCAGTGAATGCTCCAACACTGGAAGTTTTTAAGAAGAGACTGGATAGCCATTTGTCCAAAATGGTATAGGGTTTCCTGCCTGAGCAGGGGGTTGGACTTGATGACCTTCAAGGTCCCTTCCAACTTTATTATTATTATCATTATCATTGTTATCATTATCATTGTTATCATTATTATTATTATAAAATACTGGTCTACAAGAACATCGACCGAATTTGCACAATCTGTTGGCCATGCCACCCCTTCCCTCCACATATCCCTCCATCTTGCCCTAAGATCTGATCTAAATGCCTCACCGCTGTCTCTATCCTTGGTGGGTGCCTCTATACCATAAGGGATTCCAGACCAAGCTGTGAGTGGCTGCCGTTCTCTCTGCAAAGCCACTGCTATTAATATATCAGGCAACGCATCTAATCTCTCGGTTAAAGCTATCCTCTTAGGCATGCTGGTTGATCCAGTTCTCTGTTGCTGCTCCGTGACTCCCTTTTTCTGCCCCTGTCCTTTGCGGTGTGACAACATCGGATCCCTTTGGCTGTCCTCGGTGGGCCGCAATTTTGCACCCCCAGGAGAAAGGAAGGCGTCTGAAACTCCTTTCTGGAGAAACCCTCCCCCCAAATGTTTCCTGGCTAGGATGAGACCTCAAGGCCCATAACCTGAATCAACCCCTCTCACCAAAGCAGGTTTTTTCCCCTGCCAACCCCCCCCCCCGCTGCATTCCCACCTCTCTGGGATTTAGTCAAGATGAACCAATCGCCTGCATATTCAGGGGCAAGGATTTGCGGCTTTAGAGCTTTGGGAACTGACAGCGGAGGTGGGTGAGTACTGTGTATCCAGAGCGTTGCTGAACCTCCCCTAAACTTGGTTTTCCTGGCTTTTTGCAAAGGAAATGCATGTGTGTGTGTTTTTTAAACAGGAAGGCTTGAAGCAGAATAAGAGACACGCACCCTCCCTCCCCCAAAAGGAGATAGGTTGTGGTGCTTGGCTAAATCTGGGGTTATGTCAGATCAGGAAGTTTTGAATCTTTTGGGATCAGAATAACAGAGTTGGAAGGGACCTTGGAGGTCATCTAGTCCAACCCCCTGGTCAGGCAGGAAATCCTATACCATTTCAGACAAATGACTGTCCAGTCTCTTCTTAACAACTTCCAGTGTTGGAGCATTCACCGCTTCTGGAGGCAGGTTGTTCCACTGGTTAATTGTTCTGACTGTCAGGAAGTTTCTCCTTAGTTCCAAGTTGCTTCTCTCCTTGGTTAGTTTCCATCTGTTGCTTCTTCTCCTGCCTTCAGGGGCTTTGGAGAATAGCTTGACCCCCTCTTCTTTGGGGCAGCCCCTGAGATATTTGAAGACTGCTGTCATGTTCCCCCCTCGTCCTTCTCTTCATTAAACTAGACAGACCCAATTCCTGCAATCGTTCTTCATATGTTTTGGCCTCTAGTCCCCTGATCATTGTTGTTGCTCTTCTCTGCACTCTTTCTAGAGTCTCAACATCTACGGCACAATGTTGAATATAGCTGTAGTTTTGGGGTTAATAGTCATAGAAAGGTATTTTTAAAGGTGTAAGATATGGGCTGGGAAAAGTTATGTATGTATGTATATATTTTTCTGGCTTCTGCATTGCATTGAAAAGAAGGATTCTAAAGAATGTACAGGTGGCCCTCAAGTTATGACCGCAATTGAGCCCAAATTTTCGGTTATTAAGTGAGACAGTTGTGATTTTTGCCCACTTTTATCACCTTTAGCCACTGTTGCTAAGTGAATTTTTGTAGTTGTTAAGTGAATCATGCAGTCACATGAACCCGGGATGCTTCAAGCACTGAAAACACATGTCAGTTGCCAAGCACATGAATGTTGATCACAGTACTACGGAGATGTTGTGATGGTCATAAGTGTGAGGACTGCTTAAAAATCACTTTTTTTCTGTCATTGTAACTTCAAACGGTCACTAAACAAATGGTGGTAAGAAATGAAATTCAATGGTGAAAAAAGTAAGGTTTTACATTTAGGCAAGAAAAACCAAATGCACAGGTATAGTATAGGGCAGGGGTTCTCAACCTTGGCAACTTTAAGACTTGTGGACTTCAATTCCCAGAATTCCTCAGCCAGCAAAGCTGGCTGAGGAATTCTAGGAGTTGAAGTCCACAAGTCTTAAAGTTGCCAAGGTTGAGAACCCCTGGTATAGGGGGTACCTTACTCAATAGTAGCAACTGTGAGAGGGATCTCGGAGTCCTAGTGGACAATCCCTTAAACATGAGCCAGCCGTGTGCTGCAGCTGCCAAAAAGGCCAATTCAATCTTCAGTTGCATAAACAAGAGAGATAGAATCAGGATCAGGTGAAGTGTTAATACCACTTTATAACGTCTTGGGAAGGCCACACTTGAAATACTGCATCCAGTTTTGGTCACTACGATGTAAATAAAGATGTTGAGAGTCTGGAAAGAGTGCAGAGAAGAGCAACAAAGAGGATCAGGGGGATTGGAGGCTAAAACATATAAGGAACGGTTGCCGGAATTGGGTATGTCTAGTCTAATGAAGAGAAAGACGAGGGGGGACAGGATAGCAGCCTTCCAATATCTCAGGTCCTCAACTTACAAAATGAATTGTTCTAACTGTCAGGATGTGTTTTTCTGGATGTGTTTTTGCTGAACTGGTCCTTTCCGTTCTGCAACCTTACCCTGTGAACCGACACTTGGCCTCCAAATCTCTAAGCCAACTCAAGGCTGCTGTAAACAAATATATCCTTAAGATACTCTCTGACACACCCCACGTTTGCTTGCTACTCATCTCCAACCTGGTGCCCTCCAGCTGGGGTTGCAGATTTACCAGGAATTTCACAAAGGTCAGGGTTTTGCTAGGAACTGAGTCCCAAGCGAACTGGGGAAAAGGCTGAGGGGAAAAAAAAAATCTGTTATTCCTTTTTCTGTGTGTACACACACACGTATTTTTCGATTCTGCCGTTGCACACTTGTATCCAGGCCCGTATTCTACGTAGTAGTGAAGGTGCTGGCTTAGAAACCAGAAGACGGTGAGTTCTAGTCCCACTTTAGGCATGAAAGCTGGTTGGTGACTTTGGGCCAATCATCAGGAGGTGGTGAATTTTAGACCCGCCTTTGGCATGACAGTTGGGTGGATGACTTTGGGCCAATCACCAGGTGACTGTGAGTTCTAGTCCCTCTTTCAGCATGCAGGCCTGCTGGGTGACTTGGGGCCAGTCACCAGGAGATGGTGAATTCTAGTCTACCTTAGACATGTGAGCTGCCTAGGTGATTTTGGGCCAATCACCAGGAGACAGTAAGTTCTAGTCCTGCCTTAGGCATAAAAGCTATATGGGAGACTTTGAGTTGATCACCAGGCGATGGTGAGCTCTAGTCGCGCCTTAGGTGTGAAAGTCAGCTGGGTAACTTTGCGCCAATCACCAGGAGACAGTGAGTTCTAGTCCTGCCTTAGATATGAAAGCTGGCTTGGGTGACTTTGGGCCAATCACCAGGAGACGGTGAGTTCTAGTCCTGCCTTAGGCATGAAAGCTATATGGGAGACTTTGGGTTGATCACCAGGCGATGGTGAGTTCCAGTCCCACCTTAGGCTTGAAAGCCAGCTGGGTAACGTTGGGCCAGTCCCCCTCTCTTTGTCCACCCTACCTCACAGGATTGTTGTCGTAAGGAAAAGAGGAAGAAGAAGTATTAGGTATGTTTGCTGACTTGTGTTCCTTACAACGTAATAAAAGCGAGCTAAAAAAACCCCCTAATAAGTAAAATAATAAATTATAGACGAATGGAAAAATCAGAGCTATATTTCTGGGGAAAAAAAAGATAGCCGCAAGAGCAGCGTGGATAAATTACCTGTAGGTATTGGTCTAGACCAGAAGTCTCAAAGTCCCCTTTGCAAACTCAGCTGTGTTGAAAATGCAAGCCAGCGCCTGGTGTGCATAAATAAGCCGCAAATGTTCTGGGCACTGATTTGTCCGTGGCATCGTTTGCTCCTGTTGACGTCACTCTGGGAATAAAAGCTGGTTTTGTTTACCGCTCGCGGAACAACTTAAAGCATTTGGGGGTTGACGTTCGCTCTCCAATTCTTCCTGGGGACTTTGCTGGTTGCTAAATACTTTGCCGATGAAAAGAAAATAATACTTGGATTGCTTTTTCCGCCCCAGAAGAGATTCTGATTTGTGTTGGGAACGGCCAGGTTTTCCCAGGTTCCCCCCCCCTTCCCATTTTTCCACTTTGTGTTTGGTTTGTTGAATTTCAGAACTTTTAAAAGAGTGTGATTGCAATTTGGCCTGTTGTTGCTTCATGCACTGAAGATTCAAATGCAAACTGATTTTTTTTTCCCCCTCATATGTCCCTAATATACAAACAAGATGTAGTTCAATGGTGAGAAAACTGTTGAAAACTCATTTATGCAGACAGGTTTGGGGCGTGTGAGCTGCACTCTGCCCCTGGGCCTTTGACTGTGACTGTGTGTGATATGAGTGAAATAAATTACCTAGTTTTTATACTGTAGATTAGTAATTTTAATTGATTTTATGTCATGTTTTTGTGCTTGTGTTCTTGTTGTGAGCCGCCCTGACTCTTGGGAGAAGGGCGGCATATAAGTTTAATTTATTATTATTATTATTATTATTATTATTATTATTATTATTATTATTATTATTATTATTATTTCCTCCGCACGGGTGCCAGAGGCGACACTCAGAGCCCTCTCTGTGGGCACGCACGCTGTTGCCCCAACCCTGCCACTCCCCGTGGTCCCCTCATCAGCAGCCCCCCCAGAGGAAAGTCGCCCCGGGCGCAACCTGCCCAGAGCAACACAGCCAAGGACATGGCAGCTGGGCAGCAGGGACAAGACTCCACCCTCGCGCCCCATCGTGTACAGATGATGCTGCAGGGCGCGGACAGAGGGCATGGCCACCATGACGCTTCTGGGATGCCTGGGTGATCTGGTGTGTCAGGCCGTGGAGGTGGTGGGTGGCCGAGTGGGCAGGAGAGGCAGGGCAGGGCAGAGGCGGTTTTGGGGCACTCGGTCTCTAAAAGGTTCGCCGTCACTCATATAGGGGGTACCTGGCTCAACAGTAGAAACTGTGAGAGGGACATCGGAGTCCTAGTGGGCAATCGCTTAGATATGAGCCAGCCGTGTGCTGCAGTGTCCCAAAAAAGCCAACACAGTGCTAGGCTGCATTAACAGAGGGATAGAATCAAGATCACGTGAAGTATTAATACCACTTTACAATGCCTTGGTAAGGCCACACTTGGAATACGGAACCCAGTTTTGGTCACCATGATATAGAAAAGATGTTGAGACTCTAGAAAGAGTACAGAGAAGAGCAACAAAGATGATTAGGGGATTGGAGGCTAAAACATACAAGGAACGGTTGCTGGAATTGGGTATGTCTAGTTTAATGAAGAGAAGGACGAGGGGGGACATGATAGCAGTGTTCCAGTATCTCAGGGGCTGCCCCACAGAAGAGGGAGTCAAGCTATTCTCCTAAGCACCTGAAGACAGGACAAGAAGCAACGGATGGAAACTAATCAAGGAGAGAAGCAACCCAGAACTAAGGAGAAATTTCTTTACAATGAGAACAATTAACCAGTGGAACAACCTGCCTCCAGAAGCGGTGAATGCTCCATCACTGGGGGTTTTTAAGAAGAGACTGGACAGCCATTTGTCTGAAATGGTATAGGATTTCCTGCCTGAGCAGGGGGTTGGACTAGATGACCTCCAAGGTCCCTTCCAATTTTTATTATTATTATTATTATTATTATTATTATTATTATTATTATTATTATTATGGATCATCGCAGTCAGCCAGATGTTCCGACTGGATTTGGCATTTTGTCTACCTATCGAGTCCTTACCAAGGACCTGGGATAGGCAGATGTGGATGTTTGATGGTATTACAGATATCGTCGCAGGATGGAAGCGGTTCCTAGTAAGGCCGCCTTTTGCAATTGACTAATGGCAAATTTGTCAATGCCAATGGTAGTATTATTATATTATTATTGTTATTGTTATTGTTGTTGTTGTTGTTATTATTATTATTATTATTATTATTATTATTTAGAGGAATACAGGTAGTCCTCAACTTACAACATAAGAACATAAGAAGAGCCATGCTGAATCAGGCCAAAGCCCATCGAGTCCAGCATTCTGTGTCACACAGTGGCCCACCAATTGTACATGGGGATCTTGAGCAGAAAGAGAAGGCAAAACCCTCCCTTTCCCTTGACCCCCAACAAATAGTACTCAAGGGAATCCTGCCTGCCTCGACCAACATAGCGGCGGCACATGGACATCCGTTTTAATAACCACCGATACACTTGGCATCCATGAATCTATCTAACCCTGCCTTGAAGCTGTCAAGACTGACAGCTGTCACGACCCCTTCTGGAAGTGAATTCCATAAACCAACGACCCTCTGGGTGAAGAAATATTTCCCTTTATTTGTCATCACTTTCTTAGCTATGAGCTTTAGGGAGTGCCCCCTTGTCCTAGTATTGTGTGATAGAGAAAAGAATTTTTCTCTATCCACCTTTTCTATCCCATGCAAGATTTTATACACTTCGATCAAGTCACCCCTTAAACGCCGTCTTTCAAGGCTGAAGAGACCAAGGCGTTGCAATCTGGTTTCATAAGGGAGGCGCTCCATTTCCTTGATCATTCTTACTGCCCTTTTTTGCACCTTTTCCAGTTCCATTATATCCTTCCTGAGGTGCGGTGACCAGAACTGTACACAGTACTCCAAGTGTGGTCTCACCATCGATTTGTACAGAGGCAATACAACACTTGCTGACTTGTTTCGATTCCCTTCCTAATCATGCCAAGCATGGAATTTGCTTTTTTTACTGCTGCTGCGCATTGGGTTGACATCTTCATCGAGCTGTCCACCAAAACCCCAAGATCCCTTTCTTGGGTTGTCTCAGAAAGTTTGGTCCCCATCAGTTGGTAAGTATAATTGGGGTTCTTTGCCCCGATGTGCATAACTTTGCACTTGTTTAGGGTAAAATGCATTTGCCACTTTGTTGCCCACTCACACAATTTCGAGAGATCCTTCTGGAGCTCCCGACAATCAGTTTCACTTTTCACAACCCGGAACAATTTAGTGTCATCAGCAAACTTGGCTACCTCACTATTAACTTCTACATCCAGATCGTTGATGAATAAATTAAAAAGTAAAGGTCCCAAAACTGAACCTTGGGGTACACCACTTCTCACTTCTTTCCATCCGGAGAATTGTCCATTTATTGCCACCCTTTGCTTCCTACAATTTAGCCAGTTACCAATCCAGGACAAGACTTGTCCTCTAATTCCGTGGCTGGAGAGCTTTTTTAGGAGCCTTTGGTGAGGAACTTTGTCAAAAGCCTTTTGAAAGTCAAGATATACAATATCAACTGGGGCCCCTTTATCTATGTATTTATTTACACCCTCAAAGAATTCTAACAAGTTAGTAAGACATGATTTGCCTTTGCAGAAATCATGTTGATTTTCTTTCAGCAATGCCTGTTTTTCTATGTGCCCTGTAATTTTATCTTTAATAATGGTTTCCATCAGTTTGCCTGGAACTGAGGTTAGACTGACTGGTCTATAGTTTCCTGGATCACCTCTGGATCCTTTCTTGAAGATCGGGGTTATATTTGCTTCCCTCCAATCCTCCGGTACAGTGCCTGATCTTAGAGAAAGATTGTATATTTTAGCTAGAAGTTCAGCAATTTCACACTTGAGTTCCTTGAGAATTCTAGGGTGGATGCCATCTGGACCCGGCGATTTGTTGACGTTTAGTTTAGAAAGACATGCAAGAACATCTTCCTTGTTTATCTCTATCAGGTTTAATTCTTCTATTTCCCTCCCTGGGAAAACTAATTCAGTGGCAGGCAAATGTTCTCTATCCTCCTCGGTGAAAACGGAGGCAAAGAAGTCATTTAACCTCTCAGCAATCTCCTTGTCTTCTCTGATTATCCCCTTCTGACCATTGTTATCAAGTGGCCCAACTGATTTTCTGGTTGGGTTCCTGCTTCTGATGTACTTAAAAAAGGTTTTGTTATTATTTTTAATATTCTTGGCTATATGCTCCTCAAAGTCTCTCTTGGCTTTCATGACTATCGCCTTGCATTTGGTCTGCCAGAGTTTGTGATCCCTCCTGTTCTCCTCGGTAGGAAGAGCCTTCCATTTCTTAAATGAGTTTTTCTTCTTTCCAATAACCTCCTTTACCTCATTCGTAAGCCATACTGGTATCCTCTTGGACTTTCCAATCCTCTTTCTTCTTTTAGGAATGCCTTTTATTTGAGCCTGCTGTAACGTATTTTTAAACAGTTTCCAAGCATTTTGGAGGGATTTGACTTTTTTTACTGTTCCTTTTAGTTTCTTCTTTACTATTTTCCTCATTTTGTCAAAATTCCCTCTGTGAAAGTTTAAGGTCTCTGTGTTAGTTTTCACTGACAATTTGCTATCCATGGTTAAGTTGAAGGTTATTGTGTTATGATCGCTGGTTCCTATGGGCTCGGTTACAAGGACATCATGAACCAAATCCTGTGCGTTAGTTAGAACCAAGTCCAGGATCCCCTTTCCCCTGGTAGGTTCCATGACCATCTGCTCAAGGGAATAATCGGCTAACATGTCGAGGAACCTTGTCTCTCTTTCATGTGTAGAACAAGAATTTACCCAATCTATTTGGGGATAGTTGAAGTCCCCCATTATGACTACCCTATTTCTTTTTGAGGCCTCCTTAAATTCATTTTCCAAATAGCAATCTGCCTCTGGAGTTTGGTTGGGAGGGCGATAGCAGATCCCTAACGTCAGATTAGTTTCCTGTCCTGGGATTTTTATCCACAATGTTTCTGTGGGTGAGTTTGAATTTTCTTGAATTTCGAGTTCATGAGATTCTAACTCCTCATTTATGTACAAGGCCACGCCACCACCATTTCTCCCTCTCCTGTCCATCCTATACAATTTGTAACCTGGAATCCTTGTGTCCCATTGGTTTTCATCTGTCCACCAGGTTTCTGTTATGCCGATAATATCAATATTATTTTCCTTCACCAAGCATTCCAATTCCCCTATTTTTGCTCGAATGCTTCTAGCATTTGTGTACAGACCTTTATATGTAATTTTCTGGTGCACTTTCAACTTTGACTGTGGATTTTGACTGTAGAATTTGGTTGTAGAATTTGTAGATGGTCTACCATGTCCTTCTGCTTGACTATTGCAATTTAGTTTTCCTGTTGACTCCCCAATGTGTGCATACATTTGTAGGTGCTCCATCACTGGGTTTTTTTTATATGAAATTCTTTTATTAAAACAATCAACATTGGACATAAAAACATATTGTGCAGCAATCATCATGGCACCTGATATACAATACTAAGTATTTGTCATTGAAAACGTCTGAATTAGTAAGCCTTTTTTCCCACCCCTCGCGTCTAGCCTCAACTATACTCCTGTTACACTTTGTTTGATTGGTGTTTCTCTTATCTGGTTCCATATTAATGTGGTCAACATTAAACCAAAGATCCTATTGCTAAACAATCATCCTAGGACATAGCATACAACATTAGGTATTAATCTTTGTAAACATCTGTTTTAGTGAACGTTCTTTCCTCCTCCCTCCCCTCTTCAAGTATACTCCGAGTACCTTTTGTTTGGTTGGTGTTTCTCTTATATATGGTCTATCTACTGTGTCTAGTCTATTGCATATTGTTCGTTTGCGCTTCTGAATTGACTTCATCCCATTACTAGTGCAAACTTTTATAGTCCCTAACCGGAGATCCTGAGGTAAAAGTTTCATATCCTGAGGCAGAAATTATCCAGATTGGTTTACAGTCTCCTGTTTCAGGAGGGGGTTAGACTAGAAGACCTCCAAGGAACCTTCCAGCTCTCTTATTCTGAATTCTGAGGTACACAGAAGGAAGAGGCTCTGTAGCAGGAAGCATTGCGGGCAAGACTTTGGGTTCAAATTTCCATAGTGACCTTGTTTTGCTGTCTTATCCTGCCAACTGGCCAAAACCCAGCCTGTAGTCAGCCTTAATCTCATCTTAGTTGGGTGGAGGTTTCCGTTTTATTTTGTCTCCATCTGGACTCTACAGATAAGAACGAACTGGCTTAAAAACAACCCAGCAGAAACCATCCCTTTAATAACTCAATTGCAAGCAGACCTTTAAAACAGAAATAAAGATAACATTATATTTATGAAAAAAAAAAAATAAGGCTCGACCAGTGCAAATTCTATGTTAAGAAGTTGCCATTAAGGAATCCCTAGCGAGTGGCTAATTATAAAAAGGAAAAATTGAGTCCCCCCTTTTTTTTTTTTGAAGACAGTCATCTTTTAAAACCTACTCTTCCCCCCCCCCCCTTTCATGTCTAGTTGATTTCTGGAATTAGAGGCTCGTTTAGAGTCTGAAATCCTGAAAGGCAATGGAAAACGGAAATGTTTTATCTGGAAACCAAAATGGGGGGGGGTTGCCAGTGTTTGGGGTTTTGGGGAGGCAGTTTAAGGCAAAAAATTGCCCATTTGGAAGAATGGGTTCGGACGTATGACTGTATGATGTGCTTAACAATCTCATGACCGCCAGAAAAATGGTGGTAAAATTGGGTCCAGTCAGATGGGTGCCTCATAAGAACATAAGAAGAGCCATGCTGGAAGCGTGCAAGATGGCGTTCGTGGAGCAGATCTACCGGTTCGTGTTCCGCCGCACGTCCACGCTGGTCTTCACGGTCGTGGTGGGCGCCGTGATTTTCGAGCGGGGCTTCGACCAGGCCACGGAGGCCATTTTCTGCCGCCTCAACGAGGGGAAACTGTGGAAAGACATCAAGCACAAATACGAAGTAAAGGCAGACTGAGGCACAGGAAGCAACCCTGGATTCCTGTCAGATCCTCCACCATTCTCACCAATAGCCCTTTTTGTTTGTTGCCAGCTGTTAGACCAGCAGACGTTCATCCTTGTATGATGGCCAGTGTGCTCTGTTCCAAGTGATGAAAAGATTCAAATGACTTTTTTTTTTGCTGAAAAGCAGCTTAATAAAATGTACTCTAAGACCAGGAAAAAAAAAAAAGAAGAGCCATGCTGAATCAGGCCAAAGCCCATCGAGTCCAGCATTCTGTGTCACACAGGGGCCCACCAATTGTACATGGGGATCGTGAACAGAAAGAGAAGGCAAACCCCCCCTTTCCCTTGACCCCCAACAAATGGTACTCAAGGGAATCCTGCCTGCCTCAACCAACATAGAGGCGGCACATGGACATCCGTTTTAATAACCACCAATACACTTGGCCTCCATGAATCTGTCTGACCCTGCCTTGAAGCTGTCAAGGCTGACAGCTGTCACGACCCCTTCTGGAAGTGAATTCCATAAACCAACGACCCTCTGGGTGAAGAAATATTTCCCTTTATTTGTCCTCACTTTTACCTACGAGCTTTAGGGAGTGCCCCCTTGTCCTGGTATTGTGTGATAGAGAAAAGAATTTTTCTCTATCCACCTTTTCTATCCCATGCATGATTTTATACACTTCAATCAAGTCACCCCTTAAACGCCGTCTTTCAAGGCTGAAGAGACCAAGGCGTTGCAATCTGATTTCATAAGGGAGGCGCTCCATTTCCTTGATCATTCTTGTTGCCCTTTTTTGCACCTTTTCCAGTTCCATTATAACTGGACTTAACGATGGTTACCATGTCAAGAGTGAAAACCTGGCAGCTACGTGTCTTATTGTTTTCATCTTGTCATTAGAATGGGGGGGGGGAGATGAGGCTGCAGTTCTGCAGACGTTTGTTGAGGAAAAAGATCTATGGCAGTGACGGCGAACCTTTTAGAGACCGAGTGCCCAAACTGCAACCCAAAACCCACTTATGTATCGCCGGGTGCCGGGTGGTTGTGGCCCACTGGGTGGCCGCGGCTGGGGTGGTCATGGCAGACTGAGTGGGTGTGGCCGAGGTAGGCCTGGTCACCTTAATGTTGCTGGTGGGGAGGGACACCTGGGGGGGGCGGGCAGGGTTGGGGGAGATCCAGGGGGTCTCTGGCAGGTGGGGCGGTGGGCAGGAGGCTCGTCCAGCGGGGTAAGGCGAGGCAAAGTGAGACAGGGCACGGGTGCCATTGTCGCAGGGCAAGGCGAGACGGGCCGGGACGGCTGCTGCCTCACACCATCGACCCCCACACACAAGGCCAGCAAACACATGGGGGCCGACAGTGTCCATCAGCAGCCACAGCCTGACAGCCCCTCGACATGCTGGGGCTCCACAGCATGCCACCAGCAGTTCAGAGAAGCCGCTCCTGAGCTGGATGGACCATCTGACAACTGAGGAGGTGATGCAGTGGGTCGTGTCCGGGAAAAGGAGAGCAAGCGAGGCCAGGAGGGATGGGACGGGGAGGGAGGGAAACCAACCGTGCTGGGATGTATCCGGCCACGTGGGACCTCGGCGAGTTAGCGGGTGGCTGGTTGAAGAGGGACGGTTGCCGTCTCTGGGGCCTGGCACGCGTGCCCAGAGAGAGGGCTCGGAGTGCCGCCTCTGGCACACGGGCCATAGGTTTGACACCACTGATCTATGGAAACTTTTCAAGGACATTCTAATCGCTGTGAAGAAGATAGCAGACGGTTCCCAAAACAGGAGGGTGTGTATATGAACTACGTAGACATTGGGAGATTTGAGACGGATTTGAGACCAAACCGTCCTTACTGGCTTTTATTCTTTGCCTGAAGGCAGAGTCTTTGACCTTTTTGCCTGAAACACCTAAGGGCAGGACAAGAAGCAATGGATGGGAACTAATCAAGGAGAGAAGCAACCTAGAACAGAGGAGAAATTTCCTGACAGTGAGGACGATTAACCAGTGGAACTACCTGCCTCCAGAAGCGGTGAATGCTCCAACACTGGAAGTTTTTTTTTTTAGAAGAGATGAGACAGCTATTTGTCTGGAATGGTACTATAGGATTTCCTGCTTGAGTAGGGGGTTGGACTAGAAGACCTCCAAGGTCCCTCCCAACTCGATTATTCTGCCTGGTGGTGATCAGGAACTGATCTCTCTCTTTCTCCTCCCTTGTAGCAACAACAGTGTCGACACCTTGGACCGGCTGCTGCCCACAATTATTGGAACCAAGTCGCCCCGGAAGCGCACCACCAGCCAGTCTAAATCGGAGCCCCCCCTTCTGCGTACGAGTAAAAGGACCATCTACACTGCGGGCCGACCGCCCTGGTACAACGAACATGGCACCCAGTCAAAAGAAGCCTTTGTTATCGGTAAGGGGTGCCGCGTTGGATTGGAGGGGGGCAGTTTGGGACAGGAGGCACTTAGGCCCCGATCCCTATGACTAAAGCAGAGATGGGCAACGATGACAAGCTTGCAACCTGTGGGACTTCAACTCCCAGAATTCCTGCCGGCTCAGGAATTCTGGAAGCTGAAGTCCACAGGTCATAAAGTCGCCATCGTTTCCCACCACTGAGTTAAAGCAAGGGGCAGCCAAGAAATTCAAAGCAAGGTTTACAGGTTGGAAGTCTGCCTTTTTAGTGGGGTTGATCTGAGCCTGCCTTGCAAGACTGTGGTCAACATTCTGCCTTGGGCTTCACTCCCTCTCCAGGTCTGGGTGGGGGCAGCGCTTCCGGGAAAACCACGGTGGCCAGGATGATCATCGAGGCATTGGATGTGCCGTGGGTGGTGTTACTCTCCATGGACTCCTTTTATAAGGTGAGAAGAGCTACAGAGGTGCTCCGGAGGTGGAAAATCCAGGCAGGCAGAATGAGAGGGCTAGCAGTGAGAGCCCTCCCCTTTGACAATTCAGTTGTGGGTAATGAGGGAATATAGGAATGGAATGGAATGGAGTAGAGTAAAGTAGAGTAGAATAAATGGACCAGAGCAGAGCAGAGTAGAGTAGAATGGAATAGAAATAGAATAGAAATAGAAATAGAATAGAATAGAATAGAATAGAATATAGAATAGAATATGAAATATAGAATGGAATAGAATAGAATAGAATAGAATAGAATAGAATAGAATAGAATAGAATAGAATAGAATAGAATAGAATAGAATAGAATAGAATAGAATAGAATAGAATAGAATAGACAGATTGTAGAATAGAATGGAATGGAATAGAATAGAATAGAATAGAATAGAATAGAATAGAATAGAATAGAATAGAATAGAATAGAATAGAATAGAATAGAATAGAATAGAATAGAATAGAATAGAATAGAATAGAATAGAATAGAATAGAATAGAATAGAATAGAATAGAAATTGTAGAATAGAGTAGAGTAGAGTAGGGCTTTTCAACCAGTGGTATGGGTACCACCTGTGGTACATTGGCACCTGGCAGGTGATACGCGACCATCCTAGAAAAGTGGTAGCGGGGGAGGGGAATGAGCTGAACTGGTAGCAGCACCGCACAAGCCTGAGCGAGAGACGTCTGGAGCTGCAGGGTTGTCAAGGCTCAGCGGAAGCACCAGGATCAGCGCCAGGTTCCAGCTGGAGCTCAGCGCTGATCCTGGGGCTTCTGCTGAGCCCTGAAGAAGCACCAATCAGCTGGAAAGCAGCACTGATCCTGGTGCTTCTGCTGAGCCCAGAAGAAGTGCCAATCAGCTGGAATGTTGCAGCATCTCCAGGGTCTTGTGATTTACATTCAGATGCTTGGCAACTGATTCAGATTTATGACGGTCACAGTGTCCCAGGGTCATGTGAGGTGACCAAAACCTGCTGCAACCACCCAGCAGACGGGGGAAATAAAAACCAAACACCCCCCACCCCACCCCCGCTGCCAATCCTCAACAGAAATGCTCACAACAGTGAAAACCTTGGACAGGAGGAAGAGCGCTGCCAGGTGGGCAGGCAGATGTCTTGCTCGGCTGTGGCTGGGGGGGCACTTTTTTCAGTGCCATTGTAAATTTGAACAATCACTAAGCGAACTGTTGTAAGTCGAGGACTACCTGTACTTTATCACTTTTTTCCTTTTTTGGGGGGGGTCATCAAGTTTTTGACACCTTGCTAAGCGACTGGTGGTCCTCGGATATTGCCATATCCTAAAAGTGGTACAATGGGTGAAAAGGTTGAAAAACCCTGGAGTAGAATAGAGTAGAGTAGACAGATTGTAGAATAGAATAGAATGGGATGGAATGGAATGGAATGGAATGGAATGGAATGGAATGGAATGGAATGGAATGAGAATAGAAGATGGAATGGAATGGAATGGAACGGAACGGAATGGAATGGAATAGGAAAAGAATGGAATGGAACAGAATAAGAATGGAATGGAATAGAATGGAATGGAATGGAATGGAACAGAATAAGAATGGAATGGAACGGAACGCAACGGAATGGAATGGAACGGAATGGAATAGGAAAAGAATGGAATGGAACAGAATAAGAATGGAATGGAATAGGGAAAGAATGGAATGGAACAGAATAAGAATGGGATAGAATAGAATGGGATGGAATGGAATGAGAATAGAAGATGGAATAGAATAGAATGGAATGGAATGGAATGGAATGGAATGGAATGGAATGGAACGGCACGCAATGGAATGGAATGGAATGGAATGGAATGGAATGGAATGGAATGGAATGGAATGGAATAGGAAAAGAATGGAATGGAACAGAATTAGAATGGAATGGAATGGAATGGAATGGAATGAGAATGAGAATAGAAGATGGAATAGAATAGGATGGACTAAGAATAGAATATAGAATAGAATATAGAATAGAATGGAATAAGAATAGAATATCATTTGGTGGGTGACAGGTTCTGACGAAAGAGCAGCAAGAACTGGCGGCCAGCAACGATTTCAACTTTGACCATCCGGATGCTTTCGATTTTGACCTGATGATCGCCACTGTCAAAAAACTCAAGCAAGGGAAAAGTGTGAAGATCCCCATTTATGACTTCACCAGCCACAGCCGCAAGAAGGAATGGGTGAGCCCGGCTTCTGAGGGGGGGGGGCATTGATGTCTTAGCTCCGCCCCTAGGGTGACATGTCTCCTTTGCCTGAGGTAACTCTCAGGCTCAGCTTTCTCCCTCAATTACAAATTATTTTCATTTCTTGTTTGTTGATTGTTGCGATTCGCCCAGAGGGGTTGGCAATTGGGCAACATAGAATTGGGCTGGGCTAAGAGAGGGAGAAATTGGCCCAAAGTCACCCAACTGGCTTCCATGCCTAGGAAAGGACTAGAACTCCCAGTCTCCTGGTGATTGGCCGAAAGCCACCCAGCCATCTTTCTTGCTTAAGGCAGGACTAGAGCTCACAGTGACCTGATGATTGGCCCAAAGTCACCCAGCTGGCTTTCGTGCCTAGAGCAGAACTAGAACTCACCGTCTCCTGGTGATTGGCCAAAGTCGCCCTGCTGGCATTTGTGCCTAAAGCGGGACTAGAACTCACAGTCACCACTAGACCAGCGGTTCTCAACCTATGGGTCCCGACCCCATTTGGGGTCAAACGACCGTTTCGCGGGGGTCGCCGGACACCGTGGTCCGCCATTTTGGGTTTTTTTGTTGTTGTTTTCTTGTTTTTTTCAATTCAGGCCGTCGCGCGCGCGCCGCACATGCGCGGATTGGCCCGTTGCGGTCCGCCATTTTTTTGGTTTTTTTTTGTCGCACGTGCGCCGCGCATGCGCGGTTTGGCCCATCGCGCACGCGCCGTGCATGCACGGATCGGCCCGTCGCGGTCCGCCATTTTGTTTTTGCTTTTTTTTTCCGTCGCGCACGCGCCGTGCATGCACAGATCGGCCTGGTGCGTGCGCACGTGCGCCAGGGTCGCGCCGCGCATGGGCGGGGCAAGTGGGGTCTCAACCTGAAAAAGGTTGAGAACCACTGCACTAGACAAAACTGGCTGTCTTATTTATGTAAGAAATTGTATATGGCTGGCCAACTCACTCTCTGCGACGCAGGGCGACTTACAAGGATAAAAGCCGAATACAAGGGCAACAGAAAAGCAATGCCACACTCACACCCCAGCAACAACAATCAAATAAGCCACTTGATCGACTCCATCCCACTCTGGGGTCCCCACAGGCCTGTTGTCAAAACTACGTCTTCAGGGCCTTGCAAAAGTGTTTCAACGGGGGGGGGGAGGCAATCTTACTTCCACAGGGATGATGTTCCACAGGGAGGGAGGGAGCCACCACAAAGAACTTTTCTGCTAATCTCTCAATAAACCAGTCTTGTGCTTTGCTTTCTTATATCCAAGTCAAGTTTAAAGGCGGGATAAAAAAACAAAAAATCAAACCAACAAACCAATCAGCATTTTAATCAAACTTTGACAATCTCCATGCACAATTCTTGCTTCCAGAAAATGCTTTACGGAGCCAACGTGATTATATTTGAAGGTATTATGGCGTTTGCCGATAAGGAGCTCCTGAAGGTAAGTCTGGGTTTTCAGCCTTCTTTTTCTGGGGGGGGGGGTGTTAGGATGGGGGGGGTAGTACCATGCTTCCCCAAAAGTAAGGCCTACCCCGAAAATAAGCCTAGCTTGATTTTGGGGGTTCGGCCTAATATAAAGCCCTACCCCCAAAATAAACCCTAGTTTTGGGGTGAGGCACACACTTAAAAATCAAGCTAGGGCAGGGGTGTGGGGGTGTAGAGCTGACCCACGCACCCCACGCCCACTTTTACCATGCAGCCAGGCCTTTCCTCGCTGGCCCACTTCTTCTTCTGCGGCGTCTCCTGCAGCCAGGCCTGCATTTCTCAATCAGGCCTGCATTTCTGGAAAGGCCACTGCAGCCGAGAACCGAGCTATGAATCCATCGCTCGGTACTCGGCTGCAGAGGCCTTCTGGAAAGGCCTGACTGCAAAATGCAGACCCGAATGCAGCTGCAGAACTTTGGCCCCAGAAGAAGTGGACCGGCTGGGCGAGGCTGTCGGTGCCGGAGGTGAGTAAAGCATCCTCCAAAAATAAGACCTGGTGCCTCTTTTGGAGGCAAAAAAATAAAATAAAATAAGACCCGGTCTTATTTTCGGGGAAACACAGGTATTGCTGGCCCCAGACCCACCTCCAGACCACGTCTTCTTTCCCCAGACCTTGGAGGCCCCAGGTCAGGGAACGGAAAGCCCGCGGGGTGGGGGGAGAAATTACCTGCCACTTGGGGGTCAGCATAGTTGAAAACCAACTATGAAAAAGACCCCCCCACACACACACCCAATTGGGACATCTAGTTTGAGGAAGGTTTTGGCTTCTAGTTCTTTCTCAAGCCCAGTTAAAGTGGTTTTGGGGTTTTTGGGGGGGGTGTTTTATGTTGCATTTTATCTTTTACCTGCCCTGAGGTTGTTATGATTGGAGCAAGATAGAAGGCTTGGAAATAAATCAGTTTTGAAAATAAGCTTTAAAAAATGAAGGTTCCCATTCTTTTCCTCCTCCTCTCCTCCTCCTTCTTTCCCTCCCTCCCTTCCTTCCTTCCTCTCTCTCCCTCCCTCCCTCTCTTTCTTTCTTTCTTCCCTTTCTTCCCTCCCTCCCTCCCTCCCTCCTTCCTTCCTCTCTCTCCCTCCCTCCCTCTCTCTCCCTCTCTCTCTCTTTCCTTCCTTCCTCTCTCTCCCTCCCTCTCTTTCTTTCTTTCCTTTCTTCCCTCCCTCCCTCCTTCCTTCCTCTCTCCCTCCCTCCCTCTCTCCCTCTCTCTTTCTCTCTTTCCTTCCTTCCTCTCTCTCCCTCCCTCCCTCTCTTTCTTTCTTTCCTTTCTTCCCTCCCCAGCCAACTGTGAATTCTGGGAGTTGAAGTCCACGCATGCTAAAGTTGCCAGGGTTGAAAGACACTGCTCTAAAGCAGGGGTGTCAAACTGCCGGCCCACGGGCCGGCCACGTCACCGCGAAACGGTGCCCACCCCATTGCCAGCAATGGGGGAAAAGCTCCGATACGTTGCGCGACGTCACGTTGCGAGTTTGACATGTCTGCTCTAGAGGGATCTCTTTTGGACCCAAATGCCACTTGACTCCCCTCATTTTTCCTCTCCAGCTTCTGGATATGAAAATATTTGTGGACACTGACTCGGACATCCGTCTGGTTCGGCGTTTACGAAGGGACATCAGTGAACGAGGCCGAGAGATTGAGGGGGTCATCAAGCAGTATAACAAGTTTGTCAAGCCAGCCTTTGACCAATACATCCAGCCCACCATGCGAGTAGCCGATATTGTGGTCCCACGAGGTAGGGCTGGCTGGATTCCTGATCTTGGGGTCCCTTTGCTAGATCTCTTGCTCAAATTGCCCCGATTTTTCTCATGCTGAAAGGGTTTGGGATCCATTTTCAGCCAACTAGCCCCCCCCCAAAAAATGCTTGAAAGGATTTGGTCTGGGACATTAAGGTAGAGTGCCACTGAATCTGGAGGTTAGAACATAAGAACATAAGAGCCATGCTGAATCGAGTCCAGCATTCTGTGTCACACAATGGCCCACCAATTGTACATGGGGATCTTGAGCAGAAAGAGAAGGCAAAACCCTCCCTTTCCCTTGACCCCCAACAAATGGTACTCGAGGGAATCCTGCCTGCCTCAACCAACATAGAGGCGGCACATGGACATCCGTTTTAATAACCACCGATACACTTGGCATCCATGAATCTATCTAGCCCTGCCTTGAAGCTATCAAGGCTGACAGCTGTCACGGCCTCTTCTGGAAGTGAATTCCATAAACCAACGACTCTCTGGGTGAAGAAATGTTTCCCTTTATTTGTCCTCACTTTCTTAGCTATGAGCTTTAGGGAGTGCCCCCTTGTCCTGGTATTGTGTGATAGAGAAAAGAATTTTTCTCTATCCACCTTTTCTATCCCATGCATGATTTTATACACTTCGATCAAGTCACCCCTTAAACGCCGTCTTTCAAGGCTGAAGAGACCAAGGCGTTGGAATCTGGTTTCTATTGCCCACGTTGCGCTGACAGCTGCCAACAGGCCACTCCAGTCTGCCCTGCAATTTTTCAGATTAGCCGCGCCAAAATTTCAGGGATGTTAATTTTTTTTTTAATTTTTTTTTATTTCTATATCAAATCAAAATATATTAAAACAATTCTTGGAAGGGCTTCCCCATTCCGTTTTGTTCCTTTGCTTCCAATAGAAGAGAATTTTTAATTCCTAAGGTTTGCATTCGTATGTTTACAAAAAACACGTTTAGGATGTTTTTGCTAAAAACTATTGACTTCCCATTTTGGGCAAAAAATCAGCCCTTGGTGAAAAATGGGTTTGTTTAACGACGGTGGCGGGTCGCTTGACCATCAACACTTTTGCTTCACCACCGCTTTGTAAAAAAAAAAAGTTGTAAAAGTTCATCAGGGTGCCTCATGTGATGGCTGTTTATCAATATCTTTTTTATTAATTTTTATAATTATAAATATAACACCAAAAAAATCAAATTAAAACAACTCAACTGAGTACAATCATTTACAACTTTTTCCATCACAAAAACAAAACATAAAAACTTAGCTAAAATAGTTAAAATAACTATGGGTATTGCTCTGGTCGGCACCCCGCCCACCACCACATCCCCCTCTTCCTTTCTCCCTACCTCTACTTCTATCCACCCACTCTCTGCCTCCCTCTCTCTCCTCCCTCCTACTACCACCTCCCTACTTCCCTCTGACCTTCACTCCTCCGTCTCCATCCCCTCCAGATGTGGTGCCAGGGTGCCGCCCAAGCAACCCATCTTTTATCAAAAAAAATATGCCATTCTTATATAATACCAATACAATATTGCAGTTGAGAAAATTATAAGATTATAATTATAAGAATAAGAACCCGCCCGCCCGCCCGCCCCGACTTCCCAAAGTGAATACAGGGTAAAAAAAAAAAAAACAAGAAAACCCACTAAACTACACCAAAATATTATATAAATCCTACTGAAGATTTAAATATATTTTTCAGTCCAACATATAAGTATTTAACTATATGCTAAATACAATTTCTTAGATGATATTTCCCTTGTGTATACTCTATCCATTTTTTCCAGTCCAACATATATCTTTAATTTGAGCGATCCTTCAAATATACAGATATTTTAGCCATTTCTGCCAAATTTATAACTTTTAAAATGACTGACAGCTGTTATGGACAGGCTCCATTGCGGACGTAAGACGAAGAATAACTGAACAGGTAGTCCTTGACTTACGACCCTAGCTAGGCCCCAAATTTCCACGGCTAAGCCAGTTTTAACAACCTCCCTTGCGTCCGTTGCTAAGTGAATCATTGCAGTTGTTGAGTTAGTAAGACGGTTGTTAAGTGAATCTGGCTTCCCCCTTGACTTTGCTTGTCAAACGGTGGTAAAAAAAAAAAAGGGTCACGTGAGCCGGGGACGCTGCAAACCGTCATAAATACGAGTCAGTTGCCAAGCACCTGAATCTGGATCACGTGACCGGGAGGTGGGGGGGGGGAGATGCTGCAATGCTTGTGTGAAAAATGGTTGTAAGTTGCTTTTTTCAGTGCCGTTGTAACTTAGGACGGTCACTAAGCTGTTATATGTCGAGAACTACCCGTAATTTGGGGCTTGTTCGATCGGAAGTCGGTTTGAGAAAGTTGCAGCTCTTAAATTTCGACTAGGCTGCTTGCATGGGATCTGTAGGCTGCTTGCGCCCTCTAGGGGATTTCCCAGGTCATTACAGGAAGTAAACTGATCTTCACTTCTCTGAGTTTGATAGTTTCCTTGCGCGCGTCATCAGGGCAAGAAGAGAGTGGAGTTTTGGTCTCAACCAAGAGCCCCGAGGACCCCTCATTTCAATCCTGAGCTACCAATATTGGCCTTAATCAGTGACATTTAATAAATAAATAAATTTCAATCCTGAGCTACCAATATTGGCCTTTCTATGCAGACAGGCTTGGGGCGTGTGAGCTGCGCTCTGCCCCTGGGCCTGTATGTTGTATGAGTGGGTATAGTTTTATAGTTTTTTATACTGTATACTACTATTTTAACTGATTTATATATATATA
The DNA here is from genome assembly GCA_034064705.1 of Bothrops alternatus. Classification (NCBI taxonomy): domain Eukaryota; kingdom Metazoa; phylum Chordata; class Lepidosauria; order Squamata; family Viperidae; genus Bothrops; species Bothrops alternatus. Next base: position 1,054,357 of record JARGCV010000253.1, on the reverse strand, counting down.
TTTTTTAAAGGACTCAAATTATATTATCAAGTGGAAAAAAAATCCAGACACTTTTATTGATGTAGTAAACGTGTTAACTTATCCTTCCAATTTTAAATAAACAATGACATCGCTCTGAAGTAGGCATAACACGATTACAAGATGGTTTAGATTCCCATGGTCGTAATAAGAATTTTTACGCAACCAGAGCAGAAGCCGTGGATGATTCGTACTTCCAATTAGGTGGGAGTACTCTCTTGGTCTTGTAGTAACGAGCCAGCCTATGAATTCTGCTCTCAATCAAAATAAGGCGGAATTTGGCATCTTTATCCTTGCGGTTCCTCTCAAGATGTTTGCGGACAGCAACTGCTTTCTTGATTAAGTGGTAAAGATCTTCTGGGAGATCAGGGGCAAGTCCCTTGGATTTAAGAATCCTCAGAATTTTGTTACCAGTCACAAAACGAACTTGGGCAACCCCATGCGAGTCCCTTAGTATTACACCAATTTGGGAAGGTGTCAAGCCTTTCTTTGCCAACTTGTAGATCTGCTCTTTAACATCATCAGAAGTAAGTTTCAGCCATGTAGGCACGCTTCTCCTGTAAGGCAAGGCCGACTGGGACAGCCCCTTTCCGGGTGCGTGCATGCGACCCATGATGGCGCCGAAAAGAAAGACAACTGATTTATATTTTGTACTTGTATTATTTGCTGTGAGCCGCCCTGAGTCTGAGGAAAAGGGCGGCATATAAGTCAAAATAATAAATAAATAAATAAATAAATAAATTTCAATCCTGAGCTACCAATATTGGCCTTAATCAGTGACATTTACTCTTTCTCTCTCTCCGTTCCTTTCAGGTAGTGGAAATACCGTTGCTCTTGACTTGATCGTCCAGCACGTGCACAGCCAGCTGGAAGAGGTGAGACCTTATGAGTGGTCAGGGAAGCCCCTGCATTGGGTGGTATCAGGTTTTCTTCTTTGCTTCAAGTCATCTTTTTTGCGTCAGCCACATGGTAGCCACTTTCCGTCTCCTTTAAAATGCTAAAAATGCGAATCCTGGGCATCACATCAGTTAAAAGTTAAAAGAAAGAAAAACAGTCTGGTTTATTCTGTCCTGGTGTGTGATATATATGTCACACTCGTCATCTTCAGGCTGGGGTCTTCGGTTTCGTGCCTGCACGAGCCGAAGACCCCCAGCCTGAAGATGATGAGAGTATCACCAAGATACTCTCAATCTTACACGGGAAAAGACCCGAATACGCCAAGACCTGCATACCTGTACCTGTGAAAATCTACGAAAACATATATATATATATATATTTGTGTGTGTGTGTGTGTGTGTGTGTGTGTGTGTGTGTGTGTGTGTATCTTTAACTTATCCAGGGCTCCCCAGATGGCTTGAGCGAACCGATGTCTGATCTTCTACAGATAATCCTTGACTTAACAACCATTCATTTAGTTACAAGGGCATTGAAAACATTGACTTAGGACCGTTTTTCACATTTACAACCCTTGTAGCATACACCGAAAACATTTCAGAAGCCGTAGCACGCAGCTTCCGAGATCTGGAAGCGAGCATCGCACGCTGCCCAGAGGCTACCATATGAGAACAAATTGTGCACGGTAAAGGTCGCTTGGAGGTGGGAGACACTTCCAGTGGAATCTACCGGATCCCCTGCGTGGATTGCCCCTCTGACTGTGTGGGGCAAACAGGGAGGAAGCTAAACACCAGACTGCAAGAACACAAGCGAACGATCCGGCCTGAACTCATTGGTAGCCTCATATTGCAATGAACAAAGGACACACCTTCAATTTCCCAGTTACTAAGATTGCTGGACGAGCAGGCACAAAAACAGCCAGGAAAATGATTGAAGACTGGGAAACGGGCCCCTCCTCACTCAGCAGGAGTGCTGATGTACCCCCCCCCAGCTTATTAAGTACTTATGGAGGTGAGGGCTGAGCAGTACAAGCAAAGAAGTTTCAAGTTTAATCAAATTTATATGCCGCCCTTCTCCCAAGACCCAGGGCGGCTCACAACAACAATACAATACAACAACAGCTAATGACTTAAAAGCCAGCCATCGACACACCTCAGTCACCATCTAAACAGGCACTATAAATACCACTCACAGAATAGCTCAAAGTACACACTTTGCTAGAGAGAAGTTCCCTGACAGTGGTTAGGTGGTGCCTTATTTTACGACTTTCCTTGCCGCGGATGTTAAGTGAAACACTGCAGATGTTAAGTTAGGAACACAGGTTGTTAAGCGAAGCTGGCTTCCCCCATTGACTTGGCTTGTCGGGAGGTCGCAAAAGGGGATCACGTGACCCTGGGGGGGGACACCGCAACGGTCATAAATACGAGTCAGTTGCCAAGGGTCTGGATTTGGATCACATGACCACGGGGGGGGGGGGATGCTGCAATGGTCGTAAATGTGAAAAATGGTCATGCGCTGACTTTTTTCAGTACAGTTGTACGTTCAAACGGTCACTAAAAAGGTTGTAAGTGTGGGACCACCTGTATACCTTACAACCGTTCATGGGGGTTGGGCTAGATGACCTCTAAGGTCCCTTCCAACTTTATTATTATTATTATTTATTATTATTTTCAACAACAATTAACAATTATTTATTATTATTATTTATTATTAATATTATTGCTGTTGTTGTTGTTGTTGTTATTATATGACTGTTCGAAGTTCAACGGCGCTGAAAAAAGTGACTTGTGACCCTATTTCACACTTACGACCATCGCAGCATCCTCCCGTGGTCACGTCATCAGTCAAAATTCAGACACTTGGCAACTGACTCGTATTTATGACGGTCACTGTGCCCTCCCAGTGATCCCCCTTTTTGCCAACTTCCGACCGGTGTAAGTCAATGCCAAATTAACTTAACAGTCACGTTGCTAACTTAACAACTGCAGTGTTTCACTTAACAACTGCAGCAAGAAAAGTCGTAAAATGAGGCAAAACCCAAGTTAAATTTCTCACATAGCGACATAAATTCTGGGCTCCATGTGGTCGTAAGCTTAATGTGGTTGTTGCTTAAGTTGCATTCATCTCCAGGGGTCACTTTCAGACTAACAGCATGGGTCTGTCTGGCATGGTGTGTGTGTGTGTGTGTGTGTGTGTGGTGGGGAACTGGGGTGTGTTGCCTCCGACCCGGTGTCTTATCCAGGTTTGCGCAGCAGGTAACTTAGCCAGGCTGGTCAGCCCCATCCGTTGGGTCTCGTCGGCCCTCATTTGAGACCTGGTCCAAGCAGCTTCCATCAAGCCCTCGAAGAGCCCTTGAGAGCTATGGGATGTGGGCTGTGGGCTGCCAGGATTACTTTGGGCCATTCAGCAGGAGGAAGTGAGTTCTAATCCCACCTTAGGCATGATAGCCAGCTGGGTGACTTTTGGCCACTCACCAGGAGATGGTTTAGTCTGGTGTTAAGGCACTAGGCTAGAAAGCAGGAGACAGTGAGTTCTAGTCCCACTTTAGGCATGAAAGCTGGCTGGGTGTCTTTGGGTCAGTCACCAGGAGCCTGTGAATTCTAGTTTTGCCTTAGCTGCGAAAGCCAGCTGAGTGATTTTGGGCCAATCCCCAGGAGACGGTGAATTCTAGTCCCGCCTTAGGCATGATACCTGGCTGAGTGACTTTGGGCCAATCACCAGGAGATGGTGAGTTCTAGTTCACCTTAGGATGTGGGCTGCCAGGATTACTTTGGGCCAGTCAGCAGGAGGAAGTGAGTTCTAATCCCACCTCAGGCATGATAGCCAGCTGGGTGACTTTTGGCCACTCACCAGGAGATGGTGAGTTCTAGTCCCACTGTAGGCATGAAAGCTGGCTGGGTGACTTTGTCCCAATCGTCAGGAGTCTGTGAGTTCTAGTCCCACCGTTAGGCATGAAAGCTGACTGGGTGACTTTGAGCCAGTCACCAGGAGACAGTGAGTTCTAGTCCCTCCTTACATAGACACAAAACCTGGCTGAGTGACTGTGGGCCAGTCCCTCTCTCTCAGCCTGACCCACCTCACTGAGTTTTTGTTATATGCAAAATAGATGGAGGATAGTATGTTGGATATGCTCACCATCTTGAGTTACTTGTAAAAATAAATAATAAAGCCAGGATACAAACAAACCAATAAATAAATGGGAGGCATTCAAAACCACCAGTGAATAAAATAATTGCATTATTTTGCAAAACTGAGACTGGGAATCCTTTAAGAAAAAAAGACTAAAACATGAATTTGCAAGGCAGTGAATATAGAAGATATATTCCTGGTTTATTTTGATTTTTTGTTATTTTATTAATTTGCTTCCCGGCTTCCTGTTTCCCTGCTGGTGTTTTAATAATAACTCATTTCACTGTCTTTGTTGTGTTGTTCCTGCAGCGTGAACTCAGCGTCAGGTAAGGATGAGTGCCTGTTTCCTCCCTTCTGCTTTAGCCCCCCCCCCCCAGGCATTTGAAGCACGACAGAGGCCAGATTAATTTCCGGCTGGGGGCTAAACTCCAGCAAACTGTAAAAAAAAAAAAAGAAATATTTCTCTGACGTTTCTGAGAATAAAAATGTCCTCAAAGCGTGGATCCATGTGGGCCTTTTTAATTTAAAAACAAAACCCCAAGCTTTTTGGTTAAGTTTCAAATTCGGCATTTTTTGTCTTTGCCTTGTTGTCTTAGGCCAGGGGTAGGCAACCTTGGCTCTTTCATGACTCGTGGACTTCAACTCCCAGAATTCCTGAGCCAGCCACGCTGAGGGGAAAGGGAAAGGTTTCCAAGCTGAGCCATGTTGGCTCAGGAATTCTGGGAGTTGAAGTCCACAAGTCATGAGGGGGGCCATAGTTCCCCCATGCTGGCTCAGGAATTCTGGGAGTTGGAAGTCCACGAGTCATGAGGGGGCCATAGTTCCCCCATGCTGGCTCAGGAATTCTGGGAGTTGAAGTCCACAAATCATAAAAGAGCCAAGGTTGCCTACCCCTGTCTTAAGGGGGGAAACGTTAAGCAAAAAGAACGGGTTTTTTTCCCAGTTTAGTTTTAAATTTTAAATTTTAGGGGTCGTCCAGGGGCCTTCTGGGATGGAGGCCCTTGTGAGCACCCGGTTGCCAACCTCCAGTCGGATTAAACAAAATGGAAGCTAACATTTTGAGGCTGAATTTGTAATCCCATATGACAACCCGCTTTGCAAAATGCGGGAAGATCCTTCCAGGAGATGAAAAGTAGCTTTAATAAGCAGGCTAAAAATTGCAGTAAAAAATTGCGCTTTTTCCTTTCTCATAATTTGCTCCTTACAGGTAGTCCTCGACTTATAACCACAATTGAGACTGCAGTTTCTAGTGCTAAGCTTGTTGTTGTTATTAGTTGCGAAGTCGTGTCCGACCCATCATGACGCCATGGACAACGTTCCTCCAGGCCTTCCTGTCTTCTACCATCTTCTGGAGTCCATTGAAGCTCACGCCTCCTGCTTCAGGGACTCCATCCAGCCACCTCCTTCTCTGTCTTCCCCTTCTTCTCTTGCCCTCCATCTTTCCCAGCATCGGGCTCTTCTCCAGTGAGTCCTTCCTTCTCATTAGGTGGCCAAAGTATTTGAGTTTCAACTTCAGGATCTGGCCTTCTAAAGAGCAGTCGGGGTTGATCTCCTCTAGGACTGACCGGTTGGATCACCTTGCAGTCCAGGGGACTCGGAGGAGTCTTCTCCAGCACCAGAGCTCAAAGGCCTCCATTCTTTGGCGCTCAGCCTTTCTTATGGTCCAACTTTCATAGCCATTCATTGCAACTGGGAAAACCATGGCCTTGACTATACGCACCTTTGTTGGCAGGGTGATGTCTCTGCTTTTTAGTATGCTGTCCAGATTTGCTATAGCTTTCCTCCCCAGAAGCATAGAATCATAGAATCATAGAATCGTAGAGTTGGAGGGGACCTCCCGAGTCATCGAGTCCAACCCCCTGCTCGAGGCAGGATTCCCTAAACCATCCCAGATAGATGGCCGTCCAGTCTCTGCTTGAAGACCTCCATCGAAGGGGAGCTCACCACCTCCTGTGGCAACCTGTTCCACTGGTCGATCCCCCTTACTGTTAGAAATTTTTTTCTAACATCTAATCTGAATCTTTTCCCCTGCAGTTTCATCCCATTGTTTCTAGTCCTTCCTTGGGCAAGTGAGAACAGGGCTGATCCCTCTGCACTGTGACAGCCCTTCAGGTATTTGTAGACAGCTATCATGTCTCCTCTCAGTCTTCTTTTCTGTAGACTAAACATTCCTAATTCCTTTAACCGCTCCTCATAGGACATGGTTTGTAGACCGTTCACCATCTTGGTAGCTCTCCTTTGAACCTGCTCCAGTTTGTCAGTGTCTTCCTTGAACTGGGGTGACCAGAACTGGACACAGTACTCCAGGTGAGGTCGGACCAAGGTAGAGTAGAGGGGAATAATAACTTCACGTGATCTGGACTCTATGCTTCTCTTGATACACCCCAGGATGGTGTTTGCCTTTTTTTGCAGCTACTTCACGCTGTTGCCTCATGTTCAATCGATGATCCACTAGGACACCGAGGTCCTTTTCACATGTACTGCTGCTCAGCTGGATTCCTCCCATACTTGGCTGCAGCCCCCATCTGCGGTGGTCTTGGAGCCCAGGAAGATAAAATCTTGTCACTACCTCCAATGGAGGTAGTGCTAAGCTAGGTGTCGTAAAGTGAGCCACACTTTGTTTCACAGCTTTTTTTTCCTGCATGGTTGTTAAGCGAATCCTGTGGTCTCTGGCTTTCTCCATTGACTTTGCTTCTCTGGAGCTGGCTGGGAAGGTCGTAAATGGCGATCACAGAACCCTGGGATGGTGCAACAATTGTCAATACTTTGTGCCAGTTGCCAAGTGCCTGAATTTTTGATTGTGTGATCATGGGGTACTTTGGTGGTTGTAAATGTGAAGACTTTTTTCTAATGCCGTTATAACTTGGAACGGCTGCTGGATTTCTGAGTTCCCGGAATAGGGCGGCATAGAAATTTAATAATTTAATAATAAAGTTGAGGACCCCCTGGGTTGTAGAATATCGACGTCTGCTGGTTTTAGCATTAAAAGGGAAAACAAGCATCTGAATTTTGGATGTTGCAATGGTCGTAAGTGTGAAAAACAGTCACAAGTCATTTTTTTTCAGTGCTGTTGTAACTTCAAACGGTCACTAAATGAACAGTTGTAAGTCGAGGACTACCTGTAGTTAATCACAGGAATTGTACCCTGCTCCTCTTGGCTGCCCCCTCCTCCCCAAACCAAGCAGAACCTGGATAGGAGACCACCAGGAAAACCTGTCACCGTAGGCTAGGCTGGGAGATTGAGGACCGGTCTGTAAAACAGGAATTGGCATGTGTTTTGCATTGAAGCCCTGAAGGGCTGTGTCATAAAATCATCAGGAGGTGAGCTAGACATGAAAGAGAGCCCTCTTTGATCTTATTTCATCCTGAGAGGCCTTTGATTTTTTAATTAGGAAGGAAAAGAACCCTGTGATCCTGGGTGACAGCTGAGATTTGACAAAAAAAAAAAGATTTCATCTCCAGAGATTTCATCTCTGATTCCTGTAGCCCATTCTATTCAGTTTTATAATGAGGGAGGGGAGGAGAGAGAGAGAGAGAGAGAGAGAGAGAGAGAGAGAGAGAGAGAGAGAGAGAGAGAGAGAGAGAGAGAGAGAGAGAGAGAGAGAGATGGGGGGAAGGAAGGAAAGAAAGAAAGAAAGAAAGAAAGGGAGAGAGGGAGAGAGGGGGGAAGGAAGGAAGGAAGGAAGGAAGGAAGGAAGGAAAGATAAAGAAAGGGGAGAAGGAAGAAAAAAGGAAAAAAGGAAGGGAGAGGGAAAGAGAAAGAAAGCAAAAGAAAGGAAAGCGAAGGAAGAAAGAGAAAGGAAAGAGATACAGAAAAAAAGAAAGAAAGGAAGGGGGAGGGAAGGGGGGAGGGAAGGGAAGGAGGCGAAAGGAAGGAGGGAAAGATAAAGAGGGAGGGAGGGAGGGAGGGAAGGAAGGAAGGGAAAGGGGAAAAAAGGAAGGGGGAGGGAGGGAGAGGGAAAGAGAAAGCAAAGCAAGGAAGGAAGGAAGGAAGAGAAAGAAAGGAAGGGAGGGAGGGAGGGAAGGGAAGGAGGGAAAAGAGGAGGGAAGGGAAGGGGGAGGGAGGGAGAGGGAAAGAAAAAAAGCAAAGCAAAGGAAGGAAGGAAGATAGAAAGGAAGGAAGGAAAGAAAGAAAGAAAGAAAAAGAAAAAAGGGAGGGAGGGAGGGAAGGAAGGAAGGAAGGAAGGAAAAGAGGGGCGAAAGGAAGGGGGAGGGAGGGAGAGGGAAAGAAAGCGAAGGAAGGAAGGAAGGTAGAAAGAAAGATAGGAAGGAATGAAAGAAAAGAAAAAGGGGGAAAAGAAAGGGGAGGGAGGGAGAGGGAGTGAGGGAGAGGGAAAGAGAAAGAAAGCAAAGGAAGAAAGGAAGAAAGGAAGGAAAGAGAAAGAAAAGAGGGAGGGAGGAAAAAAGAAAGGGGAAGAAAGGACGAAGAAGAGGCAAGGAAGAGAGAGTGAAGAAGGAAGGAAAACGTGTTCTCGAAATAAATTTTCTCGGGGTCTCCTGTCTCTTACCCTAGTACAGTGGTGGCGAACCGATGGCACGCGTACCAGAGGCGGCACGCGGAGCCCTCTCCGTGGACATGCGCCATCGCCCCAGCACACGTGGTCTCTAAAAGTTCGCCATCACTGGCCTAAGGCCAGCCAGCCTGGAGGAGCCATTGGGGAGCCCACCATCCCACCCACCAGAGACCCCCCTGGATCTCCCCCAACCCTGCCCAGCTCCCACAGGTGTCCCTCCCCATAAGCAACATCGAGGTGGCCACGCCCTCCACGTCCACCCAATCTGCCACGGCTACTGCAGCCACACCCACCCAGTGACCACGCCCACCCAGTCTGCCACGCCCACTGTAGCTGCTCCCGCCGAGCGGGCCACACCCGCCCGGCGAGACGTAAGTGGGTTTTGGGTTGCAGTGTAGGCACTCGGGTCTCTGGAAGGTTCGCCATCGCTGCCCTAGGACCTTAAAACGGTTCGAAAGATTTTGTTGGTTCGTGATTCTATCCGCTGTATTTCTAGGGTTGTCGATTTTAATGTTTTTTTTTTAAATACTTTAATGTTTTTACGTTGTAAACCACCCTGAGCCGTTGGATATGAGCTGGGTGGCGAATAAATTTCATAAATAAATTTCACAATAAATAAACAAATTTCAATAATGAATAAACCAACACATCTCACCCTTAAACCAACAAGCAAAGAAATCATAACCCCGGTTCGAAAGACGGAGGGAATCTCCCAAGCGGCCTTCCTCTTTGCTTGAAATGCCTCGGGTGATGCCGTTTCCGTCTCCGTTGCTTTGTTTTTTCTGTTCTTCTCTTCCTGCTACCGGTATCAGCGTCTGGGGGCCTGTCTTTGATTGCACTTTCAACTCAGATTTTGTTCTCGTGAAGGAAAGCTGGGGAGGGAGGACCGAACCACCGGTTTTCAAATGGGAGGCTTCTGAAACATACAAGCGGAAAGGAGTGAGAGGAAAAAAAAAAAAACCCAGACAAACCGATGACCAGAATTTTCCACCCACCGATTCGAGACAGAAAAGATGGTGGGCGAGAGGCAGCCTTGAGGAGCTGGGCAGAGATGTGGGAGCAAAAAAGACCTGCTACGTCTCTTGAGGATATGTCTGCAACTCACATTTTGTGGGTCATGAAAAGTATCGCCCAGTGACCTCCCAAAACAATGTTTGGAGGTATCCTCAACTTACAATCATTCGTTTAGTGACTATTTATATAAAGGATGCTGTGCGTCAGTGGTTAGATGGCCTGGGCATTTATATTTGAACATATAGACTCCATAGACCAGGGGTGGCGAACCTAGGGCCCGGGTGCCAGAGGCGGCACTCAGAGCCCTCTCTGTGGGCACGTGCGCCGTGGCCCCAGTCCTAGGCCTTCAGCTGGATTTTATAAAACCTTTTTGCTTTAGGCCTCCACCGCTGTGTGCAAAAAAAAAAAAAAAAGACTCAATTAGTCCATTTCAACTTCTCGCGGGGAAAAAAAGAACTTGCAAAGTTGAAATTGATTGATTGAATTTTTAGTCCCATCCAGTCTGCCGTTACCACCACAGCCACGCCCACCCAATGGGCCATGCCCAGCCGGCACTTGACGATGCATAAGTGGGTTTTGGGTTGCAGTTTGGGCACTCAGTCTCCAAAAGGTTCGCCATCACTGCCATAGACTATAGAATGGAATAGAATAGAATAGAATAGAATAGAATAGAATAGAATAGAATAGAATAGAATAGAATAGAATAGAATAGAATAGAATAGAATACTGTATAGACTATAGAATACAATAGAATAGAATAGAATAGAATACTGTATAGACTATAGAATACAATAGAATAGAATACTGTATAGACTATAGAATACAATAGAATACTGTATAGACTAGACCAGACCAGAATAGAATAGAATAGAATAGAATAGAATAGAATAAAATAGAATAGAATAGAATAGAATAGAATAGAATAGAATAGAATAGAATAGAATAGAATAGAATAGAGACTACAGAATAGAATAGAAAACTTTATTGTCAATTTAAATGTAGAAATTTCATTGCATTCAGCTCTCAAAAAATGCCATTTTACATAAACCCACATAGACACACACATATATGACACAAAGAAACATCACAATCTAGTTCGAATATATATATATATATATATATATATATATATATATATATATATATATATATAGATATAGATATAGATATAGATATAGATATAGATATAGATATAGATATAGATATAGATATAGATATAGATATAGATATATAGATAGATATAGATATAGATATAGATATAGATATAGATATAGATATACATACACCTGGCAAAAAAAAAAGGATCCGGCGAATTTACAAGACGGATGGCATAAGGAAACAAAGCTGCTGCAGAATCTAGTAGTCTTGCTATAAATATTTCGAAACCTCCTCGCAGAGTATTGGTTTCTCCTAATCGAGCTGAATGTTAATATATATTAACATTATATATTTGCAATAACCCAATATATTTATTGGGTTCTCCTAATCTAGTTGAATGTTAATATACATTGCTAGTCCAGGTCTGAGATGCCATACGTTAAATAATAATGACGATGACTATTTGAAGTTACAACAGCACTGAAAAAAGTGAGTCATGACCATGTTTTTTACACTTAATGTCCACTGCAGCATCCCCATGGTCATGTGATCAAAATACATCCGTTTAACGACCACACGATTCACTGAGCAACTTAACACTTCAGTTAACAACTGCAGCAATTCGGCTAACTGTGGTAAAATGCTTTGTGCAAATGAGACACAACTCAGGCACAACTCGCCAAACTGCCTCACTTAGCAACGGAAATTTTTGAACTCAACGGTGGTCATTAAGTCGAGGACTACCTGTATTTGATATTAAAGTTCCTTAGGATAGAAAATTCTATCAAAAGGATCTTCTCCTCTCAAGTCACCGATATTTTTGGATGGGAAACTCGGTGGTGGAATTCCCAAACGGGCTTTTTTTTTCAACAGGCAACTGGACTTCCTTCCTTTTTCCCTTGAAGACCTTTCACTCCTCAACCAAGAGGCTTCTTCAGTTCTGGGCTTCAGTTCAGTTCTTCAGAACTGGAGAAGCTTCTCGGAGGAGCAGCAAAACGTCTTCAGGGAAAAACAAAGGAAGTCCAGTTACCTTTTCAAAAAAAGCACCTTTGGGGCCCCCATGACCCTAGATCAGGGCTTTTCAACCAGTGGTACGGGTACCACCTGTGGCACATTGGCACCTGGCAGGTGGTACGCGACCATCCTAGAAAAGTGGTAGCGGGGGAGGGGAATGAGCTGAACCGGTGGCAGCACCGCACAAGCCTGAGCGAGAGACGGCTGGAGCTGCAGGGCTGTCAGGGCTCAGCGGGAGCGCCAGGATCAGTGCCTCTTTCCAGCTGATCGGCGCTTCTTCGGGGCTGTCAGGGCTCAGCGGAAGCGCCAGGATCAGCTCCAGGCTCCAGCTGGAGCTCAGTGCTGATCCTGGCGCTTCCGCTGAGCCCAGAAGAAGCGCCGATCAGCTGGGATGTTGCAGCATCTCCAGGGTCTTGTGATTTACATTCAGATGCTTGGCAACTGATTCATATTTATGACGGTCACTGTGTCCCAGGGTCATGTGAAGTGACCAAAACCTGCTGCAACCACCCAGCAGACGGGGGGAATAAAAACCAAACACCCCCCTCCACCCCACCCCCGCTGCCAATCCTCAACAGAAATGCTCACAACAATGAAAACCTCGGACAGGAGGAAGAGCGCTGCCGGGTGGGCAGGCAGGGGTCTTGCTCGGCTGTGGCTTGGGGGGCACTTTTTTCAGTGCCATTGTAACTTCGAACAGTCACTAAGCGAACTGTTGTAAGTTGAGGACTCCCTGTACTTTATCACTTTTTTCCTTTTTTTTTTTTTTTGGTTATCAAGTTTTTGACCCCTTGCTAGGCGACTGGTGGTCCTCGGATGTTGCCATATCCTAAAAGTGGTACAATGGGTGAAAAGGCTGAAAAGCCCTGCACTAGATGACTGAGAATTCCATAGACATTTGGTGGTGGAACCCTCCCTTCCATGTCCTGTCTAGTTTTCATGCCAGACATTTGAACCCTGAACATCTCAGCAGGACTTCGATGATGTAGATGGTGGCCTGGGTTCAACCTTCGCATGTCTACCTGCCTCGGAAGCCAATTATCGTGGAGTGTTCTCATTTAACTTCCTTTTCTTTTGATCTCTCTCTCTCTCCCCCTCTCCCCCTAAACCCCAATTCTCTGGGATGGGGCCTGTTCTGTCGGTTTTCCTACCTGGTTTCGTCCCAAATGTCTCAACCCACCTGATGAATAGAGGAAACTACGCTGGGATATGTGAGGAACCAATTGGCATCCTGGTTTGATTTGAATACTAAATTGTGTGAGCTTCTTCTGCTGGTGCTCAAAGATGCATGGGAAGGACTCCATGGCGTGGGTCAGCTTGCCCTTCCTCTTAACCCAGCTGGCGTGGTTTAGGGTTGGCTTCTGTGGCAAACACAGGGTCCTGCGTCTGTGGTCCTCTTCCCTCACCGAAGTAGACCTGCCAATGATGGCGAACATTAGGAGAACATCTGGAGTAGGTTTCCGAGGAGCGGACCCAACCGCTGGACTCAACTTGATTAAGTAACTTCTGGAGACCATCAACATGATGAGGGGATTCCACGAACATGGAGTCAACATGATGAGGTGGCTCCATGGACTCAGAAGGTCCATTAAAAGGGCTGGCAAGGAGAAGAAGCTCAAGTCGCTGCTTCCATTCCAGACAGCGTCCATCTTAGGTGGCCTTAAACACAGGTCTGACATTCATGGCTGCATTTGAGCTACTTTAAGATGGTAGAGTTCAGTAGAAGACAGTGGAGGCTGTCTAGCAGCCTTGTTTTTAAGGGAGTGGACACAGAGAGAGTGTAACATGTAGCTTGGCCCTGTTCTGTCTCTTGAAAGCAAAGCACGAGAGGCTTTTGGTGAGGTGGGAACTCGAGATGGGTTCCACCTTGAGGTGGAAAAGAGCCATATTAAGTAATTTGGTGGGTTAGTTGAGTGTCTATAGTAGTGTTTTTCAGCTTTAAGATGTATGCACTTCAACTCCCAGAATTCCTCAGCCAGCAGACATTATCTACACTACAAAACAGAGTTGGGAACTTTAAGATGTGTGGACTTTGACTCCCAGAATTCCCACATTTAAACAAGTGATGCCAAATTAACCCAAATGCGGATCTGATTCACCTTGTTACCCGTTGACGCTGTCAGAGGATTTTACAAATCCATTTGGATTCCCGATGGTTGGAATACCTTGCTGTCTTGTCTGTCTGTCTGTCTCCCTGCCTGTTGCTTTAAAACCAGCCTGGCCATGTTTTGCAGCTTTTGAATAGCACCTGCTTTGGTTTGTGTGGACATTGTTTAAAAAAACAGCATCCTCTTGCAAAACTCTGGGATTGAGGGCGGGGAAGGAATCCGTGGGTCTCCTTGGGCCCAGCCCAACCACCCACACAGAACTGGCAGGAGGGCGGATGCATTTCATTGTCCTGGTTCGGTTCCCAGTAACGTTCTTTGAGACAGAATAGGGTGGCAGCCTCCAGGATTGGGGCGGATCAGAATAAGGCCCTTCTTGAATAAATTTTTTTTTTGAGTTTTTCAAACGTCTGGCCAATCTCCTCCTCCATTGCTCCTGTTGTCTCCCTTCCCTGTATAATTATTATTGGCAGTTCTAAACTGTTGGATGGTCTGGATTTTCATCGCTGTCATTCTCATAAAAAAAAACAACAACCTTGTGCCCGCGGAATTGTCACCTGCTGGAGAGCTGAATCTTGTTTTTTTTTTTCAAAATTTGGGGTCCTTGGTGCTCTCTGAGCTTGGTGGTTTTCCTGCAGACGTTTCATGACCCAACTAGGTAACATCATCAGTGCATTGAAGATGTTACCTTGTTGGGTCATGAAACATCTGCAAGAAAACTGCCAAGCACAGAGACCACCAAGGAGCTCATAGTCCTCCTCCTCCTCCTCCTCTTACTACTACTACTACTACTACTACTACTACTACTACTACTACTACCACCACCACCACCACCACTACTACTACTACTACTACTTCTACTTCCTCCCCACATCCCACAGTCCCTTCTAGCACTGATGATGTTACCTAGTTTGGGTCATGAAATGTCTTCAACAAAACCACCCAGCTCAGAGAGCACAAAGGACCCCACAGTCGTCGTCGTCATCCTCCTCCTCCTCCTCCTCCTCCTCCTCCTCCTCCTCCTCCTCCTCCTCTCTGCCCCTTGCACTCCTTTCTAGCACCGATGACGTTACCTAGTTGGGTCATGAAATGTCTTCAACAAAACCACCCAGCTCAGAGAGCACCAAGGACCCCACCGTTCAACCCCGAGCTACACATTCTCTTTTCAAAATGTCCGACGTGGCACAGCGTCGAATATCAAATCCTTAACCCGGGTGGTGTTGCGAGATCCTAACCTGTGCTTCTTAACTCAAAAGAGGAGCAGAGGCTTTCCCTTCTTTGGATGACCCAGGGAAGGGGGCCAGGAGAAGCCTGTGTGGTTAGTTCGGCTGGGGAAAAGGAGACCCCGGGGAGATCTTTCTTCCAGCTGACCCGTACTTCTCCTTTGCCTGCAGGGCAGCGCTGGCTTCTGCTCACCAGTGCCACCCTCTCCCCAAGACCCTCAGTGTCCTGAAGAACACACCCCAGGTCAGGGGGATGCACACCATCATCCGGTGAGTATTGAGCCTCCCAGTTATAATCATAATAATAGTAGTAAAGTTGGAAGGGACCTTGGAGGTCATCTAGTCCAGCCCCCCTGCTCAGGCAGGAAACCCTACGCCATTCCCAGACAAATGGCTGTCCAGTCTCTTCTTAAAAACTTCCCGTGTTGGAGCATTCACCGCTTCTGGAGGCAGATTGTTCCACTGGTTAATTGTTCTCACTGTCAGGAAGTTTCTCCTTAGTTCCAGGTTGCTTCTTCCCTTGATTGGTTTCCATCTGTTCCATCCACCCTTTGACGCTCAGCAACTTGGAGCAGGGGTCCACAATCCCCGGGTTGTGGCCCGCTACCGGTCCTTGAGCCGTTCGGAACTGGCATGCGGAAGTAGCGGGAAAGCACGTGTGCACATATCCCCATTTGCAAGAGCAGCTGTGGGCTAAGCTTCATCTTATCTGTCTGTTTCACGGGTAGCATGTCTTCTCCCTGTCTCCCAAGGTCCTTCTCACATACTGCGAACACCCTCCAAGATCACATTTGACCCCACCCGCTTTTCTCTTTTCAGGAACAAGGAGACAAGCCGGGATGAGTTCATTTTCTACTCCAAACGGCTAATGCGTCTTCTGATTGAGCACGCGTTATCTTTTCTGCCCTTCCAGGTAAGTGGCAGAGACAGAAGGAATTTGTAAGTTGGTTTGTAAGTTGGTTTAATGATGGAGACCTGAACTTCAATGGACACTGGGCCTTGTCCAACAAAATGCAATTCAGTGATGAGAAAAGTTAAAGTTTTACCCTTAGGCAGGAAAAAAAAATCAAATACGTAAGTATAGAATAGGCCAGGGGTAGGCAACCTTGGCTCTTTTATGACTCGTGGACTTCAACTCCCAGAATTCCTGAGCCAGCCACGCTGAGGGGAAAGGGAGAGGTTTCCAAGCTGAGCCAGGCTGGCTCAGGAATTCTGGGAGTTGACGTCCACGAGTCATGAGGGGGCCATAGTTCCCCCATGCTGGCTCAGGAATTCTGGGAGTTGAAGTCCACGAGTCATGAGGGGGCCATAGTTCTCTATGCTGGCTCAGGAATTCTGGGAGTTGGAAGTCCACGAGTCATGAGGGGGCCATAGTTCTCTATGCTGGCTCAGGAATTCTGGGAGTTGGAAGTCCACGAGTCATGAGGGGGCCATAGTTCCCCCATGCTGGCTCAGGAATTCTGGGAGTTGAAGTCCACGAGTCATGAGGGGGCCATAGTTCTCTATGCTGGCTCAGGAATTCTGGGAGTTGGAAGTCCACGAGTCATGAGGGGGCCATAGTTCTCTATGCTGGCTCAGGAATTCTGGGAGTTGGAAGTCCACGAGTCATGAGGGGGCCATAGTTCTCTATGCTGGCTCAGGAATTCTGGGAGTTGGAAGTCCACGAGTCATGAGGGGGCCATAGTTCCCCCATGCTGGCTCAGGAATTCTGGGAGTTGAAATCCACGAGTCATGAGGGGGCCATAGTTCTCTATGCTGGCTCAGGAATTCTGGGAGTTGGAAGTCCACGAGTCATGAGGGGGCCATAGTTCTCCCATGCTGGCTCAGGAATTCTGGGAGTTGAAATCCACGAGTCATGAGGGGGCCATAGTTCTCTATGCTGGCTCAGGAATTCTGGGAGTTGGAAGTCCACGAGTCATGAGGGGGCCATAGTTCTCTATGCTGGCTCAGGAATTCTGGGAGTTGAAGTCCACCAGTCATAAAAGAGCCAAGGTTGCCTACCCCTGCTCAAATGCCTGAATTTTGATCATGTGACCATGAGGAAAAAATATTTAAATATTTAAACTAGGGGTCTTCAAACTTGGCTCTTTTATGACTCGTGGACTTCAACTCCCAGAATTCCTGAGGGGAAAGGGAGAAGTTTCCAAGCTGAGCCAGGCTGGCTCAGGAATTCTGGGAGTTGAAGTCCACCAGTCATAAAAGAGCCAAGGTTGCCTACCCTTGGAATAGGTGGTACCTGGCTCAAGAACAGCAACTGGGAAAGGGATCTGGGAGTCCTAGTGGACAATCCCTTAAACAGGAGCCAGCCGTGTGCTGCAGCTGCCAAAAAAGCCAACACAGTGCTAGGCTGCATCAACAGAGGGATAGAATCAAGATCACGTGAAGTGTTAATACCGCTTTACAAGGCCTTGGTAAGGCCACACTTGGAATCCTGCACCCAGTTTTGGTTACCACAATACCAAAATGATGCTGAGATTCTAGAAAGAGTAAAGAGAGGTATAACAATGATGATTAGGAGACTGGAGGCTAAATCACATGATGGGAAGTTGCGGGAACTGATGTATTGAGTCTAACAAATAGAAGAACTGGCATGACATGTTAGCAGTCCTCCAATATTTGAGGGGTTACACAGAGAAGCCCCTGAAGGCAGGACAAGGTGTAGTGGATGGAAACGAATCAAGAAGAAAACCCACCGAGAACTAAGGACAAATTTCCTGACAGTTAAGACATTTGACCAGTGGAACAGCTTGCCACCAGACGTTGTGGGTGCTCCACCACTGTAGCTTTTAAAGAAGAGATTGGACAGCCATTTGTCCAGAAAGGTATAGGGTCTGCTGCTTGAGTAGGGGGTTGGACTAGAAGACCTCCAATGTCCCTTGCAACTCTGTTGGAATACAATTCTGTATTCTTTTGTCTGCCCACAAAAGTGCATAATGTGTTGGTTTTGCTGCAATAGTCAGCCTAAAACAGGACCACTGATGCAACCTCTTAATAGGGTTTTATCCAAATCAGAGTTTGCATGCAATGGTGGTTAAGTGGACCCATTGTCCACAATGATGGATTTTTTTTTATTTTTTTTTTGCCGGAAACGAAGTACTGTGAAGGAACGGTTGCTGGAGTTGAGTATGTCTAGTTTAATGAAGAGAAGGATGAGGGGGGACATGATAGCAGTCTTCCAATCTCTCAGGGGCTGCCCCAAAGAAGAAGGAGTCAAGTTATTCTCCAAAGCCCCTGAAGGTAGGACAAGAAGCAACAGATGGAAACTAACCAAGGAGAGAAGCAACCTAGAACGGAGGAGAAATTTTCTTACAGTGGGAACAATTAGCCAGTGGAACCACCTGCCTCCAGAAGCGGTGAATGCTCCAACACTGGAAGTTTTCAAGAAGAGACTGGACAGCCATTTGTCTGAAATGGTATAGGGTTTCCTGCCTGAGCAGGGGGTTGGACTAGATGACCTCCAAGGTCCCTTCCAACTTTATTATTATTATTATTATTATTATTACTACTACTACTACTACTACTACTACTACTACTACTACTACTACTACTACTACTATTCTCTAGTATCTGGCAAAAAAAAACCCACCCTCTCAAATCATGGTCACATTCTGATGAGACGCTGGAAATAGCTGCAAAAAAGCGGGCCTGTTGCCCAGGTCCCAAAATGCCCACAGGTGGAGAGGGGCTGTGTGTGGCTGTTGGAACTTTTGACTCCTGCTTGTCAAGGATCTTTTTTGACACCTGTGATAACTTGTCACAAGGACCACCTGTATTTATTATTTAACTTAGTTATGCCATTCTCTTTTTGTTTCCAGAGCTGCACCGTTCAAACACCACAAGACCAGGATTACGAAGGTCGTACATATAGCGGGAAGCAAGTAAGTCGAACCAGCAAGAGATCTTGGAAAGGAAAATTGTGTGGCCATTCATCAGCCCGCATTTTTGTGGATGGTTGACCTGTTGCATTTAGGTTAAACATCTTATTTTTTTTGTAAGGCTGTTTTAATCACGAGTGCCTTGGGCAGTTTCGAAAATTCTTAGAGCAGCGTCAGCAAGAATTCAGAGCAGAAAATGGAAGCATGAAGGTGGGTCGCGACCCCATTTGGGGTCGAATGATAATTTCACGGGGCTCGCCAAACGCTGCAGTCCGCCTTTTTTTTTTTTTGGTCAGCCATTTTTTTGGGGGGGGTCGGCCATTTTTTTCCCCCTTTGCAATGCGGGCTGCCCCGCATGCGCGATGCGGGCCCGCCATTTTTTTTTGGGTCGGCCATTTTTTTTTCCGCTCGGCCATTTTTTTTCCCCTTTGCGATGCGGACCGCCGCGCATGCGCGATGCGGGCCCGCCATTTTGGGGGGGTCGGCCATTTTTTTGGGGGGTCGGCCATTTTTTTCCCCTTTGCGATGCGCCCTGCCGCACATGCGCGATGCGCCCCGTCGCGCCGTGCATGCGCGATGCGGGCCGGGGTCGAGCCCCGGAAAAGGTTGAGAACCGCTGATATAGAGCCACCCAAAAAGGGAGGAAATGTCATGAAAATGCCCCTCCACCCCATCCAGGAATGTGCTAACATCAGTACCCTCTTCTTTTTGGCTGTCTGTGGCTAAAAAGAGAGAGAGGGAGAAAGAGATTTGAAAACAGTTTAAGTATTTTTCTAACAGTGTAGAACCTCTGAATTCACTGGGGTTAGAATCTAGGCTAATTTAGTTTGGTATGTTTTAATTTTGGTCTTTCAATGTTGCCCAGAGTCCACTGTATTGTGAGATGGATGGAAGAGGGAAGGGAGGGAGGGAGGAAGAAAAGGAGAGAAGGGAGGGAGGAAGGAGAAGGAAAGAAGGAAGAGGGAGGGAGGGAAGGGAGGGAGGGAGGGAAGACAGAAGGGAGGGAGGGAGAAGGAAAGAAGGAAGATGAGAAGAGGGAGGAAAGGAGAAAAGAGAGGGAAGGGAGGGAGAAAGGAAGGAAGGAGAAGGAAAGAAAGAAGATGAGAAGAAGCAGGAAGAAAAGGAAGGGAGGGAGGAAGGGAAGGGAAGGGGAGACAGGAGGGAGGGAGGGAGGAAGAAAGGAAGGAGGGAGAAGGAAAGAAGGAAGATGAGGGAGGAAAGGAAGGAAGGGGAGAGAGGGAAAAAAGAAAAAAGAGAGGAAGGAAGGGAAGGAGAAAGGTAGGAAGGAGAAGGAAAAAAGGAAGATGAGAAAAGGGAGGGAGAGGAAGAGAGGGAGGGAGGGAGGAGAAAGGAAGAAAAGGGAGGGAGGGAGAAAAGAAAGAGAGGGGAGGGAGAAAGGAAGGAAGGAGGGAGAAGGAAAGAAGGAAGATGAGAAGAGGGAGGAAAGGAAGGAAGGGGAGAGAGGGAGAAAAGAAAAGAGAGAGGAAGGGAGGGAGGGAGGGAGAAAGGTAAGAAGGAGAAGGAAAAAAGGAAGATGAGAAAAGGGAGGGAGAGGAAGAGAGGGAGGGAGGGAGGAGAAAGGAAGAAAAGGGAGGGAGGGAGGAAAGAAAGAGAGGGGAGGGAGAAAGGAAGGAAGGAGGGAGAAGGAAAGAAGGAAGATGAGAAGAGGGAGGAAAGGAAGGAAGGGGAGAGAGGGAGAAAAGAAAAGAGAGAGGAAGGGAGGGAGGGAGGGAGAAAGGTAGGAAGGAGAAGGAAAAAAGGAAGATGAGAAAAGGGAGGGAGAGGAAGGGAGGGAGGGAGAAAAGAAAGGAGAGAGGGAAGGGAGGGAGGGAGAAAGGAAGGAAGGAAGGAGAAGGAAAGAAAGAAGATGAGAAGAGGCAGGAAGGAAAGGGAGGGAGGGAGGAAGGGAAGGGGAGACAGGAGGGAGGAAGGAAGAAAGGAAGGAGGGAGGGAGAAGGAAAGAAGGAAGATGAGAAGAGGGAGGGAGGGAGGGAGGAGAAAGGAAGGAAAGGGGGGAGGGAGGGAAAAAAGGAGAGAGGGAAGGGAGGGAGAAAGGAAGGAATGAAGATGAGAAGAGGGAGGAAGGAAGGAAAGGAAGGGAGGGAGGGAGGGAGGGAGGAAAGAAGGAAAGAAGGAGAAGAAAGCAAAGAGGTACAGATGTTCTTTTCTGCTTATAAAAGTGACCCTTTCTGGTTTCCTAGAGCAGACTATTGTCTGCCTAGAGGTGACAAATCAACGTCTGAGCTTCTATCTAACCCAGAGAAGAAACCATGGTTGCATGAAATGCTGGTAGAATTGCACCTTCTCTCTTCCAGATCACAGGTGTGTCCATTTTGAGGGCCGGAGAGACCATGGAGCCAGCCCTGAGGGCCGTTTGCAAGGATGTCCGGATCGGTACCATCCTGATTCAGACAAACCGATACACGGGAGAGCCTGAGGTAAAGGGCCAAAGCCCCATGGAATGATCCGGGACCTCTTAGCAACGTTGTTCGCGATTGGTTTATTCATCAGCTCCCATCTTTCCTCCGGAAACCCTGTCCCTGAGCCTCAGCATCTTTAAGGGGTTTGGACTTCAACTCCCAGAATTCCCCAATCAGCCACGCTGGATCTGTTTAATGTTGGTTTGTCTGACCGAGAGAAATTAGTGGATTCTAGTTTGGTCTGCTTCCGCCCCCCAATTTCATGCTATTTTTAATATTCTAATATTATATTTGAATATTAATTTATTCTAAATCATTAAATATGAATAGTCTAATATTATATTAATATTCTAATATGCCGTTCATGAGCTATTTTTAAAACAGTTAACTTTTTTTCCAATATATTATTTTTAAAAAGTTTTAATAACAGTTATACATATTGTTTTCTGCTTGGTTGTTTGTCTGGTGTTAACCCCTGCTTATCTGGATGTAGGTTGGAGTGTGTGTGTGTGTGTGTGTGTGTGTGTGTGTGTGTGTGTGTGTGTGTGTGTACACATATGTGTATATGAAATGAAAAGACCAGAACACATCCTCTCCAGCAGCCTACACCCAGATAAGCTGGGATTAACACCAGACAAACAACCGAGCAGAAAACTATATCTTAATCAAGGAATTCCCAAGGAGAAAATCGTCCAACAACAACAACAACTGAGCTGTTTATCCTTCGTTTCGAAGTAATATTGTTGCATTGTTGTACACGGATCTTGATGGCGCTTTGAAAGCTGCTTTGGCAGGAATTTTACCTCAGAAAGCATGATAGAAATCCTTGCAAGGAATAAAATACACAGGCAGTCCTCGACTTACGACCGCAATTGAGACCAAAATTTCTTGTTGTTCAGTGAGACATTTATTAAGTTCTGCCCCATTTTACGACTTTTCTCGCCACGTTTGTTAAGCGAACCGCTGCAGTTGTTGAATTAGTAACACGGTTGTGAAGTGAATCCGGCTTCCCCTTCATTGACTTTCCTTGTCAGAAGGTCGCAAAAGGGGATGACGTGATCCCGGGACGCTGCCACCGTCATAAATGTGAGTCAGTTGCCAAGCGTCTGACTTTTGATCACGGGACAATGGGGATGCTTCAGCGGTCATTAAGGGTGAAAAATTTAATTTAATTTAATTTAATATTCACATTTATATGGCCGTAAGTCCCTTTTTCAGTGCCGTTGTAATTTCGAAGGTCACTAAACGGACTGTTGTAAGTTGAGGACTATCTGTGCATAAATAAATAAATACGTAAGTAAATCTCTCAGGCGCTCCTTGCTTGCTCCCTGACGTCTGTGTCTCTTCCCTTCCAGCTACACTACCTGAGGCTCCCAAAGGACATCAGTGAAGATCACGTGATTTTGATGGACTGCACCGTCTCCACGGGGGCAGCAGCCATGATGGCTGTGAGGGTGCTGCTGGTAAGGGGAATGAGGATCCGGGTAGTCCTCGACTTACAACGGGGCTGGTTAGCAATTGTTAGGAGTTGCAACAGATCTATCTTGCGGCTACCTATGACTTGGATTCAAAGTTACAATGTTTCTGCCCACCCTTATTCGCGGGCACTTGCTCCGGTGACTGAACTTCAGGCGCTGAGCCTCAGTTCTCTCATCTGCAGGATGGGCATAATAATAATTCTGGCTCTTTAAAGGATTTCCAGAATGACCTGCCAAATGATATGTGAATGGAGGAATGTCATTCTAAATCATTTGAATGTGTGCCACTGAAGTTTATTTTTATTTTTATTTTTTATTTTATTTTAGTATTTTACTGATTTATTTTATTGATTTATTTTATTTTATTGATTTGATTTGATTTAATTTATTTGATTTATTTTATTTTATTTTATTGATTTATTTTATTTTATTGATTTATTTTATTTTATTTTATTATTTTATTTTATTGATTTATTTTATTGATTTATTTTTTTGATTTGATTTAATTTATTTGATTTATTTTATTGATTTGATTTGATTTATTTTATTGATTTGATTTATTTTATTGATTTGATTTGATTTATTTTATTTTATTATTTTATTTTATTGATTTATTTTATTGATTTATTTTATTTTATTGATTTGCTTTGATTTGATTTAATTTATTTGATTTATTTTATTTTATTAATTTGATTTATTTTATTGATTTGATTTATTTTATTTTATTTTATTGATTTGATTTATGTTATTTTATTTTATTTTATTTTATTTTATTTTATTGATTTATTTTATTTTATTGATTTGATTTGATTTGATTTATTTGATTTATTTTATTTTATTGATTGATTTATTTTATTGATTTGATTTATTTTATTGATTTTATTGATTTGATTTATTTGATTTAGTTTATTTTATTTTATTATTTTTTATTATTTTATTGATTTATTTTATTGATTTGATTTGATTTGATTTATTTTATTTTATTTTATTATTTATTTATTTTATTTTATTATTTTATTTTATTTTATTTTATTTATTTTTATTGATTTCACTTGTTTTGTTTTGTTTTATTATTTATTTAGAAAATTTATATTATCTATACGTAGTCCTCAATTTACAACCATTCATTTAGGGACCGTTGAAAGTTACAATGGCACTGAAAAAAGTGACCTATGACCATTTTTCCACACTTAACGACCGTCGCACTATACCCATGGTCACAGGATCAAAATTTGGACATTCGATAACCGGCATGTATTTATGACGGTTGCAGTGTCTCGGGGTAAATGTGATCAACATTTTGTGACCTTTCCAGGTGGCTTCCAACAAAGGGGGGGTGTATTCAGATTCACTTAACGACCGTGTGATTCACTTAACAACTGCAGTGATTTGCTTAACAGTGGCAAAAAAAATGGGGCAAACTGACTTAAGTGCCTTGCTTAGCAGCAGAAATTTTGGGCTCAATTGTGATCTATGAGTAAACCACAAAGTAAAGCTAGGGTTGAAAGAGACACTGAAATAAATCCCTTTGTTTCCGTTAGGATCACGACGTTCCAGAGGATAAGATTTTTCTTCTCTCCTTGTTGATGGCCGAGATGGGCGTTCACTCTGTCGCCTATGCCTTTCCACAAGTCAGGATCATCACAACTGCTGTGGACAAGAAAGTGAATGACCTTTTTCGCATCATCCCTGGTATTGGTGAGCAGTTCCATCTGGGATGTAAAATTGTTGTGACCATGAGACACAAATGGATGGGAGATTTAGGGAAAAAGCTGGTTGGAATACGGGGAAATGCAGGTAGTTCTCAACTTACAACAGTTCTTTTAGTGACCGTTATAAGGGCACTGAAAAAAGTGACTTATGACTGTTTTTCGCATTTACAACTGTCTATGGAGATTCTTAGTCATCCAGGGCATAGTTATCCCGAAGATGCTTTTTCACAAGGCAACTGGACTTCCTTGTTTTTATTTGAAGACGTTTCACTTCTTGTTGGAGAAGCTGAAGAGCTGAAGAAACTTCTTGGATGAGAAGCGAAATGTCTTCAAAGAAAAACAAGCAAGTCCAGTTGCCTCGTGAAAAAGCATCTTTGGGCACACTTACAACTGCTGCAGCATCCCCATGGTCACGTGATCAAAATTCAGACTCTTAGCAACTGACATGTTTTTATGACAGCTGCATAAAAACATCCTGGGGTCACGTGATCCCCTTTTCTGACCTCCTACACAAGTCAATGTGTAGGGCATGGAGTATTATCTTGATTATTCAACAATCATGGGGACTTCTTTGGGGAGGTATGGCATATTGAAGAGGGTTTGGGGATAGTGGAACCAACGATTGTGCAAAGACCAAGGAACTGGTAAGTAGACCAGTTCCTTAGAACCTCTCTGGATAAGGAGAAGACGGGAGATTGCCTATATGTGCTCCGGACAGCTGCTTCTCACAAGAAGACTACAGGACAGTGTTTTTTTCTCCAGTTTGAAAGCTGGGAGGTCGCGTCATGTGACTGCACTGCTTAGCAATAGCACTTCTTGGTGGCCAACATTAAGGGTATCACTCTAGGTCACGGGTGTCAAACTTCCGGCCCACAGGCCAGATGCATCATGCCGAAACTGCGCCCACCCCATTGCCGGCAATGGAAAAAAAGTCACGATATGTCGCGACACGTCACGTGACGTTGCGAGTTTGACACCCCTGCTCTAGGTCATTAAGTGAGGACCTCACATGAGCATAATTTGCAAAATCCTGCCAGCTTCCTTGTTGACTCTCAAATTCACCAAGCAGGTTAAATGTGTTGTGGGAACGCAGTTTATGGGCGTTGTGGAATCCTACTCCATAAATGTGAACCTCATTTCTCCTGCTGCTTTCTAGGAAATTTTGGGGACCGTTACTTTGGCACGGACGCCCCGCCGAATTGGAGCGATGAGGAAGACGTCCTGGACTCTTGACCATTGTAAAGAAACCGCTCTGAAGCAATGGCAAATTCTGCATCCACCCCTTAACCCATCTCTTCATGCACTCCGCCGTAAATCTCCAAACGCTTAGAAAAAGAGAATATTTCACAAAGCAGCTAATATATTTTCTTCTGCTTCGTTTTGCACCAGAAGCTGAAGGAGTATTTTTTTAAGAAGGAGGGTGGGGCTGGCAGGGAAAGAGTGTGGCTCCTGGCTGTTTTTTGTTTTTTTTAAGTATGCACGAATGTCCTTGAGTCCAGAAGCAGTTCATTTTAATTTTAAAAAAAATTAATATAACTTATTTTATTAAAAAAAAAAACCCACACTTCCTTGGCAAAACGGTGAGGATTTCACTCCGGTGTCTGTCATTCCTGTCATGGTTCCGACAGATGAAACTCTTCAAAAGAACTTTGAGGCATTGTTTACCTTAAAGCAGCAGTTCTCAACCTTTTCTGGGGCTCGACCCCGGCCCGCATCGCGCATGCGTGGCGCGACGGGGCGCATCGCGCATGAGCGACGGGGCGCATCGCGCATGAGCGACGGGGCGCATCGCGCATGAGCGACGGGGCGCATCGCGCATGAGCGACGGGGCGCATCGCGCATGCGCGGCGCGACGGCCCGCATGGCAAAGGGGAAAAAAATGGCCGACCAAAAAAATAAAAATAAAAAATGGCCGACCAAAAAAAAAATTGGCGGGCCTGCATCGCGCATGCGCAGCACGACGGCCCACATGGCAAAGGGGAAAAAAATGGCTGACCAAAAAAAATGGCTGACCAAAAAAAAATGGCGGGCCCGCATCGCGCATGCGCAGCGGACGGCCCACATGGCAAAGGGGAAAAAATGGCCGACCAAAAAAAAATGTCCGACCAAAAAAAAAAAAAAAAGGCCGACCAAAAAAAAAAAAATGGGCCCACATCGCAAAGGGGAAAAAAAATGGCCGACCAAAAAAAAAAACGACCGACCAAAAATAAAAATAAAAATGGCGGACTACGGTGTTTGGCGACCCCCGTGAAATGGTCGTTCGACCCCAAATGGGGTCGCGACCCACAGGTTGAGAACCGCTGCCTTAAAGAATCTTTATTCGAGTAGCATAGCATCTGCTCGTACATAGTCAAAGCCAATATCTGAATTCCCCTCCCTTGAGCACATAGTATCAAAGCACAATTCCCTCCTCTAGTTAACAGTCATAAATCACATTCCCCAATTAGTTTGAAATGCAGGCTTTCCCTCCACTTCTCCAGCCCGCCATTCCTTATCATCTCTTATTTCAAAAAACCTTGGTTCTCACCCTAGTTACAATATTGTTATGTTTAACTAAACTCCCATGCACATTCCTCCTCCCCCCCCCAGTATCGTCTAATTCCAACTCTAATTCTAAGAGTAAAACATAAGAAGGAAAATGGCTGCATCTCCCTATGTTGTCAAAGCAAGAACATCCAATGTTAGCAGCGTTGACATTTCTTTACCCAGAATTGCAAAGCCAGGCAGGTCAAGATTTGGTTTGATGAGCAAATCGATAGTCCTCAATTTACAGCTATTCATTTAGTGACCGTTTGAAGTTACAACGGCACGGCAACTTAAAATGGTGACTCTCACTGATGACCGTTGCAGCATCCCCCTGGTCATGTGATCACTTGGCAATTGGTTCATATTTACGACGGTTGCAAGTGTCCCGGGATCACGTGATCCCCTTTTGCAAACTTCTGACAAGCAAAGTCAATGGGGGGGGGAAGCCAGATTCACTTAACAACGGTGTTACTATCTTAACAAGTACAGCGATTCAGTTAACAACTATCTTGCTTAGCAGCGGAAATTTAGGAGTCAATTGTGGATTGTACGTCAAGGACTGCCTATATTTTCTGCTGGCTAAAAAGAATGAAAGACCTGTTTGTTTGTTTGTTTGTTTGTTTGTTTGTTTGTTTCTTTGGGGGTTTTTTGGGAAATATTTATTTATTTACTTTTATGGTTTCCCCCCCTGCATGGATCATTTTTTTTCCCAGTTTTTTATTTCAACACTTGGCAGCGTCTTAGTGCAGACGGTGCGCTGAGTGGGATCCCCACGAGGGGAGGGGTTGAGGGTGGAGTGGAAGATTTGACACGCTACACTTAACTTACACACACGCTGCTTGTGGAAGATGGTTGCACGAGATGGCTTTTCTACTAGAACTGAAAAAAAAACCAACAACAACAATCTGCTAGGCAAGGCTACCGTTTCCCGAACTACTAAATCAGAAATGGGCGGGGGCCCAACCTTGGCAATGTTAAGGCTTGTGGACTTCAACTCCCAGAGTTCTCCAGCAAGCATGTCTGGCTCTGGAATTGTGGTTTACAGGTCATAAAGGGGCCATAGTTGCCCACAGCCATTTGTCCAGGTTGGTATAGGACAGGGGTCTTCAAACTTGGCCCTTTTATGACTTGTGGACTTCAACTCCCAGAATTCCTCATGCCTGGCTGAGGAATTCTGGGAGTTGAAGTCCACAAGTCATAAAAGGGCCGGGTTTGAAGACCCTTGATATATAGGACATCCTATACCATCTGGACAAATGGTTGTACAATCTCTTCTTTAAAATTTTCGGTGTTGGAGCATTCAGAGCTTCTGGAGGCAGGTTGTTCCACTGGTTAATTGTTCTCACTGTCAGGAAATTTCTCCTCAGTTCCAGATTGCTTCTCTCTTTTTGATCAGTTTCCATCCGAAGGTTCCACACCCATCTGCACTATTCAGCTGACCCTGAGGGCACAGATAAACCTCCCAGTGGCCTCAACGACTCTCAGAAAGAGTACTAACAACCAGAGGATTGCAAAGAATATAAATCCTTCCGTTCCTCAGCATTCCGTCAGAACCGAAGAAGCTTCTTTGATGAGAAGTGAAACGTCTTCAAGGAAAAACAAAGAAACTGTCCAGTTGCCTCTTGAAAAAGCACCTTTGGGACAACCGTGATCGGGAGGATTGAGAATCTCCGTTTTAGAGCAGGAGAGCCCTAAGCCTTTTTTTGGAAAAAGACAAGGCAGAACTTTTAAAGAAAGGGAACAAAAAACATTAAATATTTTGCACCTCTGTTTCAACGTGAACCCTGCAGCAGTGACTCAAATTCTCCACTTGGTCTACTTAAATTTGCCCTTTCTCTTTCAAACCTCTCACTGGGACTTTGCTATATATATATATCAGCCAGGTTGATATATATATATCAGCCAGGTTCCCTTTTTAGTGCTCAGAAACATTCATTTCAAACATGATTATCACTTTCTAGAATCGAGACTCTGTCTAGAATCAGTGCATCATCTGACAAAGACAGGAGACCTCATGGAAATGTCTGCCTTTTACTAAAACCTAATTTGGATAGTCCTTGACTTATAACCAATTGCACAGCAACCGTTCAACATCATGATGGACCATAATAATAATAATAATAATAATAATAATAATAGTATTTATTTTATTTATTTATTTAATTTGACTTCTATGCCGCCCTATTCCGGAGAACTCAGGGCGGCTGACAACATAATAGAAATCACAGTAAAGTAATAGTAATAATAATAAAGTTAGAAGGCTCCTTGGAGGTCATCTAATCCAACCCACTGCTCAGGCAGGAAACCCTATACCAGTGATGGCGAACCTTTTAGAGACTGAGTGCCCAAACTGCAACCCAAAACCCACTTATGTATCGTCGGGTGCCGGGTGGGCATAGCCCATTGGGTGGGTGTGGCCAGTTGGATGGGGTGTGCATGGCTGCGGTGGTAACAGCAGACTGGGTGGGACTAAAAAGTTCAATCAATCAATCAATTCCAACTTTGCAAGGTCTTTTTTTTCCTCCGGAAGAAGTTGAAATTGATTGAACCCTTTTTTTTTTTTTTTTTTGCACACGGCAGCACAGGCCTAAAGAGTAAAGGTTTTATAAAACCCAGCTGAAGGCCTAGGATTGGGGCAATGGCAGGCGTGCCCACAGAGAGAGCTCTGCGTGCCACCTGTGGCACACGTGCGAAAGGTTTGCCACTATGGCCCTATATATTTCAGACAAATGGCTGTCCAACCTCTTCTTAAAAACTTCCAGTGTTGGAGCATTCACCGCTTCTGGAGGCAGGTTGTTCCACTGGTTAATTGTTCTAACTGTCAGGAAGTTTCTCCTTAGTTCCAGGTTGCTTCTTTCCTTGATTAGTTGGCATCCATTTTTTTGTTCCCCCTAAAATAATTTTACTGCTTGTCTTTGGGTGGCATGAACCTAGTTTTTAATTTTATTTTGATCTTTCAGTTTTTAAAACGATGGCTGTGTTCAAACAGAGTCGCCTCAGGTCAGATTGTACCAGATGTATTTCTATGTGATCTTGGTTTTGAGGGCTTAATTTTTTTGTGCAAAACTGGGCTGGCTTATTTCTTGCTCAATGTGCAACTTTGGAAAAGGAATCAATTCAGAAAACTGGAGGCAGGTTGTTCCACTGGTGAATTGTTCTGTCAGGAAGTTTCTCCTTAGTTCTAGGTTGCTTCTCTCCTTGATTAGTTTCCATCCGTTGCTTCTCGTCCTGCCTTCAGGTGCTTTGGAGAATAGCTTGACTCCCTCTTCTTTGGGGCAGCCCCTGAGATACTGGAAGGCTGCTATGGATTCTCCTTCATCTTAGTTTGTTAGCCATTTGTCTATCTTCTTCTGAGGTAGGTTGAAAGACTAGGTGAACAGATCCGTTGTGCTTGATTCTCTAGGGCAGGGGTTCTCCAAATTTGGCAATTTTAAGACTGTGGGCTTCAATTCCCAGAATTCCCCAGCCAACATGTCTGACTCAGGGTTTCTGGGAGTTGAAGTTCACAGGTCATAAAGTTGCCCACCCTTGTCCTATACCAGGGGTCTTCAAGCTTGGCCCTTTTATGACTTGTGGACTTCAACTGTCAGAATTCCTCAGCCAGCAACGCTGGCTGAGGAATTCTGGGAGTTGAAGACCACAAGTCATAAAAGGGCCAAGTTTGAAGACCCCTGTCTTATCCCATCAGGGACAAATGGCTGCCAATCTCTTGAAAATCTTCAGTGCTGGAGCACCCACAATTTCTGAAGGCTAGTCATTCACTGTCAGGAAATTTCTCCTTAGTTCTACGTTGTTTCTCTCTCGGTTAACTTCCCATCTCTGCCCACATTGGGGGTCATCAGAGCCGGGGCAAAGAAGGAAAAATAATAATTTAGGTTCACTGATATAGATCATAGCTCCAGCCTTTTTTCTTTAATCTGCATCATATAACCACGCCCGAAGTAAATTCAGGGGCTAAATTTTGCATGTGCCTGCTTTCTGACATTTCAGGATGCTCGGTGTCGACAGCTGCAATGGAAAAAGTGTGTGGGTGGCTGCCGGCCATAGCAGTGAACGACGCCCTGTTCGAATCTCACCTTGCCCTTCCTCTTAGCAGTGACCAGAAAAACCAGTCGCCCAGAGAATTCAAGCAAACCCCAAGATAGCAATCTCACCTCTTCTCACTTTGAGATCTGAAAGAGAAAGAGAGACGAAAGCCACGATCAGCTGAAGCTTTTGAAAAGCAAAGCCTGCAGAATGGAAAAATCACCTCGAAAGAGAGTTGACGTAGGCGGAGGGCGGCTTGGGCGGAAACGCGGTTCACTCTTAGGCAAAAGGAGGGTTATTCAGACAATCTGAAGCACAGCAGAAAAGGGGGGGCAGCTGAAATTCTGGGGCGTTCTGAGAGTTGAAGTCCACTATGCTAGATGTGGGATTCTGGGAAACTGGTCCACTATGCAAGCTGGGGGATTCTGGGAAATTGAACACTATGCTAGCTGGGGGATTCTGGGAAATTGAAGTCCACTATGCTAGATGGAGGATTCTGGGAAATTGAAGTCCACTATGCTAACTGGCAGATTCTGGGATTTGAAGTCCACTATGCTAGCTGGGGGATTCTGGGAAATTGAAGTCCACTATGCTAGTTGGGGGATTCTGGGAGTTGAAATCCACACATCTTACAATTATCAAGGTTGAACGTAAAGTGCTCAAACCATCAAACATTTTGGCTTAACAGGATGGACCACATGACACAAGAAGCTGAATCACAAAGTCCCATTTTCTTTTGTTTGCTTTCGGTGTGACTCAATATTGACCCCTGAGTTTCATAGCTCAGTGAGTAAATGAATGTGGGTTTCCGCTGCTATCCCACACTCACCAGCCCTGCCCCCACCCCTTGGCCCCTTGGCCCCTTTGGAAGGCACCAGAGAGTTTGTGCATGTTTCCTCTCCATTTTCTTTCCTGTGCCATATTTTTCCATAGACGGACACACAGATGATAGACAGACAGACAGACAGATAGACAAACAGATGATATGTGATGGATAGATAGAGATAGATGATAGACACAGACAGAAAGAGAGAGAGAGAGAGAGAGAGAGAGACAAACAGATGATATATGATGGATAGATAGAGATGATAGACAGACACAGAGAGAGAGAGAGAGAGAAAGAGAGATGATAGAGATAGATAGACAGAGACAGATGATAGATGATAGAAAGATAGATGATAGATATAGATAGATGGATAAATGATATAGATAGATAGATAAATGATAGATGATAGATATAGATAATAGATATAGATGATAGATAGATAGATATAGATAATAGATAGATGATAGATATAGATGAGATAGATAGATATAGATAATAGGCAAATGGTGGATAGATAGAGATAGATGAGAGATGAGAGATGATAGATGAGATGACAGAGAGAGAGAGAGATAATTGGCAAATGATAGATGGATAGATAGATGATAGATAGATAGATAGATAGATAGATAGATAGATAGATAGATAGATAGATAGATAGATAGATAGATAGATGATATAGATAATAGACAAACAGATGATATATGATGGATACATAGAGATAGATAATAGACAGATACAGACAGACAGACAGACAGATAGATAATAGACAGATACAGACAGACAGACAGATAGATAGATAGATAGATAGATAGATAGATAGATAGATAGATAGATAGATAGATAGATAGATATAGATAATAGACAAACAGATGATATATGATGGATACATAGAGATAGATAATAGACAGATACATACATACAGACAGACAGATAGATAATAGACAGATGATAGATAGAAAGATAGATAGATGATATAGATAGATAGATAGATAGATATGGAGGTTTCAGCAATTCCAAGAAGGTTCCACACCCAGCTGCACTATTCAGCT
Organism: Bothrops alternatus; assembly: GCA_034064705.1. Classification (NCBI taxonomy): domain Eukaryota; kingdom Metazoa; phylum Chordata; class Lepidosauria; order Squamata; family Viperidae; genus Bothrops; species Bothrops alternatus. Next base: position 1,021,436 of record JARGCV010000253.1, on the reverse strand, counting down.
GACCCTGAGGGCACAGATAAACCTCCAAGTGGCCTCAACGACTCTCAGAAAGAGTACTAGCAACCAGAGGATTGCAAAGAATATAAATCCTTCCGTTCCTCAGCATTCCGTCAGAACCGAAGAAGCTTCTTTGATGAGAAGTGAAACGTCTTCAAGGAAAAACAAAGAAACTGTCCAGTTGCCTCTTGAAAAAGCACCTTTGGGACAACCGTGATCGGGAGGATTGAGAATCTCCGTTTTAGAGCAGGAGAGCCCTAAGCCTTTTTTTGGAAAAAGACAAGGCAGAACTTTTAAAGAAAGGGAACAAAAAACATTAAATATTTTGCACCTCTGTTTCAACGTGAACCCTGCAGCAGTGACTCAAATTCTCCACTTGGTCTACTTAAATTTGCCCTTTCTCTTTCAAACCTCTCACTGGGACTTTTCTATATATAGTATATATCAGCCAGGTTCCCTTTTTAGTGCTCAGAAACATTCATTTCAAACATGATTGTCACTTTCTAGAATCGAGACTGTCTAGAATCAGTGCATCATCTGACAAAGACAGCTTGACTCCCTCTTCTTTGGGGCAGCCCCTGAGATATTGGAAGGCTGCTATCCTGTCCCCCCTCGTCCTTCTCTTCGTTAAACTAGACATACCCAATTCCAGCAACCGTTCCTTATATATTTTAGCCTCCGGTCCCCTAATCATCTTTGTTGCTCTTCTCTGCACTCAAAGATTCCCACAGTCGGGGGGGGCGATCATGTGACTACACTTTGGGTACCTGGCAGCTGGGCCACAATTGCACCCATGTGCAACATCCTGTGCTCACGTGATCCCATTTTATTTATTTTATTTATTTTATTCGGATTTGTATGCCGCTCCTCTCCGAAGACTCGGAGCGGCTCACAACATATATATACAACACACACTTATATATATCTTATGATGGTTTTGCCGAAAAGTGGCATTTACTTCTGGTTTGGGGCAAAACCATCCCGTAGCCAATCATGGGTTTGTTTAATGACTGTGGTGTTAACAACTGCTGCCAAAAAAAGTTATGACTAACCCATTTTATGACCACCATGACCTACAATTGTAACAGGCAGACTCTATTACTGCCATAACTCGAGGACTATCTGTAGATGGAACAAAGGCTACCAGATGCCTCCTGATTTTTTTGCCATCATAAAGAGGTTATCTCTCCTACAGCAGAGATTCTCCGCCTTGGCAACTTTAAAATGGGTGGACATCAACTCCCAGAATTTCACAGAATGAAGGAGGAAGGGGAAAAGGCAGGAAGGAGGGAGGGATGGAGAGAGGGAGAAAAGAAAAGAGAGAGGGAAGGAAGGAAGGAAAATGAAAGAAGAAAGATGAGAAGAGGGAGGGAGGGAGGAAAGGAAGGGAGGGAGGGAGGGAGGAAGGGAGGAAGAAAAAGGAAAGAAAGAAGACGAGAAGATGGAGGGAGGGAAGGAGAAAAGGAAGGAAGGATTTGATCAAGTCCTCAATGGAACTGCATCTACATGGAGCAGCGGTTCTCAACCTGTGGGTCGCGACCCCATTTGGGGTCGAACGACCATTTCACGGGGGTCGCCAAACACCGCAGTCCACCATGTTTTGTTTTGTTTTTTTTGGTCGGCCATTTTTTTTGGTCCATTTTTTTCCCCTTTGCGATGCGGGCCGTCGCGCTGCGCATGCACGATGCGCCCATCGCGCTGCGCATGCACAATGCGCCCATTGCACTGCGCATGCGCGATGCGCCCGTCGCGCCACACATGCGCGGTGTGGGCAGGGGTCGAGCCCCGGAAAAGGTTGAGAACCGCTGACATGGAGGGAAGTGTGTAGTGGGGTGCCCCAGGGCTCTGTTCTGGGCCCAGTGCTCTTCAACATCTTCATCAACAATCTGGACCAGGGGATAGATGGGGAACTCATCAAATTTGCAGACGACACCAAGCTGGCAGGAATAGCCAACACTCCAGAAGACAGGCTTAGGATACAGGAGGATCTGGACAGACTGGAACACTGGGCACTATCTAACAACATGAAATTCAATGGTAAAAAAAGCAAGGTTCTACATTTAGGCAAGAAAAACCAAATGCACAGATATAGTATAGGAGGTACCTTGCTCAATAGTAGTAACTGTGAGAGGGACCTCGGAGTTCTAGTGGACAATCACTTAAATATGAGCCAGCCGTGTGCTGCAGCTGCCAAAAAGGCCAACGCAGTGCTGGGCTGCATTGACAGAGGGATAGAATCAAGATCACGTGAAGTATTAATACCACTTTACAAGGCCTTGGTAAGGCCACACTTGGAATGCTGCACCCAGTTTTGGCCACCGCGATGTAAAAAAGATGTTGAGACTCTAGAAAGAGTACAGAGAAGAGCAACAAAGATGATTAGGGGACTGGAGGTTAAAACATATGAGGAATGGCTGCTGCAATTGGGTATGTCTAGTTTAACGAAGAGAAGGACGAGGGGGGACATGATAGCAGTGTTCCAATATCTCAGGGGCTGCCCCAAAGAAGAGGGAGTCAAGCTATTTTCCAAGGCACCTGAAGGCAGGATAAGAAGCAACGGGTGGAATCTAAGCAAGGAAAAAAGCAACATAGAACTAAGGAGAAACTTCCTGACAGAACAATTAACCAGTGGAACAATCTGCCTCCAGAAGCAGTAAATGCTCCAACACTGGAGGTTTTTAAGAAAAGACTGGACAGCCATTTGACCGAAATGGTATAGGGTTTCCTGCCTGAGCAGAGGGTTGGACTAGATGACCTCCAAGGTCCCTTCCAACTTTATTATTATTATTATTATTATTATTATTATTATTATTATTAAATGAATAGGATATAATTATGGTAAGTTTTGCGTGAAGACGGATCTGAAAGTTATCATTTCAACATGATTAGATCAGTATTTGATGGACATCAAGTATGTTTAAAAATAAATAGAATTAAATAGTTCAACACTGACTGGAGAATAAATCAAGGACGTCTCTTTAGGCTGTTTAAAGTCTTTAAGGATAAAAAAAATCAATAACTTTATATCGGAATACCAAGGGAACCATCCCAAAGCTTTTAGCCATTGTTCAAAAAATTGACATCCAGTTCCTAGCCCATTAGAGGCAGGAACTGCAAGGGGAGTCCCCAAGCCGTCCTTAAAAATGCAATTAACACAATTTCAAACAATGGGGGGGGGGGAAACCCCAAAGCCCTATTAACAGAAAATAGAAAATCCTAAACTGATTCACCAATGTGGAGCAGCCATCCACCCGGCTGCTGTTATTCTCGCCCTCCAAATCTCGCAGGCAGTCGCCAAACCTTTGCCTACATCCACCGAAAATAAAGAGTCATATAATTTTTGTTGGTTCATTAACCTCCTGCACAACTACAGATCTGAGCTGGTCAAGGGGCACCATTCCCCTGTCTGAGACAATGTAGGTTCTCCTGCTTGAGCAGGGGGCTGGACTAGAAGACCTCCAAGGTCCCTTCCAGCTCTATTCTATCCTTATTCTCAAGGCCGGCCAGACTTGGTTACTATTTGAATAGGAGACCACTGAGAGATGTAGACCAAGTTTGGAAGATGCAGAAAAATGGTAGAAACCAATGAAAGACGCTGCTGGGCCTAAGAACATCTAACAGAACAATAGCAGAACAACAGAATAACAGAGTTGGCAGGAACTCTGGAGGTCTTCTAGTCCAACCCCTGTATCATTTCATACCATTTTTAGGAGTCTAGCTTGACTTGTGGACCTCTGGATCTTTTCTGAATCAATGCCATGTCCTGTTTGGTAAGCGACTGCTTTAGAAAGAAGGTTGCAGTTTATTGAAGAGGAGAGCCAGACAGAAAGATGGCTCTGGAAGAAAAAGAGAGAGAGCACATGTAGGGAGTGGGTTTTTATACCCTTTGGAGCCTTTTGTTTGGAGTTGTTCCTGTGTCATGTATTCTGACCTGAGTCTGGGTGTGCCCTTTGGCATCTGTGGATTAATCCTATTATGTCCGGTTTTAGAGTTTGGGTGGGATATGTAGATTTTGGGTGTCTTTGTCTTCTTAATCTTCTAGCTTCAGCCATCCTGAATGGTTTACATCTGCATTTCTACAGAGCTGGTTTCTGCTTGGGGGAGGGAGAATTGGGGCTATTAAGAAAAACTGGACATGCTTTTCTGCCTCTTTATCCTAATGTTGTATGCTAAGTTCTAGGATGATTGTTTAGCAATAGGATCCTTGGTTTAATGTTGATCACATTAATATGGAACCAGATAAGAGAAACATCAATCAAACAAAGTGTAACAGGAGTATAGTTGAGGCTAGACGCGAGGGGTGGGAAAAAGGCTTACTAATTCAGACGTTTTTAATGACTAATACTTAGTATTGTATATCAGGTGCCATGATGATTGCTGCACAATATGTTTTTATGTTCAATGTTGATTGTTTTAATAAAAGAATTTTATATATTAAAAAAAAGATTTCCTTCTTGGGGGGGGCTGACTTCCCACAGTTTTTTTTTTAAAATATATATTTTCAGGCAAGAGAAATTTCTTGACACTTAGAATAATTAACCAGCAAGACGACTTGCTTTCTGAAGTGGTGGGTGCTCCAACACTGGAGGTCTTTAAGAGGAGACTGGACAGCCATTTGTCAAAAATGATATAGTAGGCTCTCCAGCTTCAGCAGGGGGCTGGACTAGAAGACCTTCAGGGACCTTTCCAGCTCTGTTATTTTGAGAGCCGATCGGTATGTTGGGTGAATCACAAGTGAAAGCCCATCGTGTGTGAATCATCAAAGTTACACAGAAAACAGAAAAAGGGGGTAGGTGGGTGGGTGGGGGGTGGGTGGGAATGCGGTCTTTCTAGCCTTCTGCAACTTTGTCCTGTTGCCTGCCTCTTCTGAATTCATCCCAGAAGTTGTTCATGCTGAGTCCTCAGGTGTCATGGAAATTTCAGCCCAGGCAGGTTTTTTTTTACGAACAAACAGGAAACCGGTGGCTGGTATATGGCACACGACAAAGCACCATAAAAGCAGATACCTGTAAGAAGAGAAGGAAAGCAGAAATTTGCACGGAGAAATAAATGAAATGGAGGGTTTCCCCTGCCCCCCCCCTCCCGCAAGCCTGTCCCCAACCACGAAGACTCTCTTGTGTTCGCCTCCAGGTAAGGAAGCAAAGAGGATAAATTTACCCTCTTTTGCAAACGTGATCTATGAGTTTGCCTTGCCGTGGGTTTCTTTGCAAAGGCTGTTTTTTTTCCTCCTCCTCCTCCTTCTTTTTTTTTTTTTTTTGTGGTCCCTGGAATATGACAACCCTAGAAAGAGTGCAGAGAAAAAGCGACAAAATGATCAAGGAGGTCTGGAGGCTAAATCATACGATGAATGATGGAGGGAGCTAGGTAAGTCTAGCCCTAGGATGCTTCATCACTGGAGGTTTTTAAGAAGAGACTGGACAGTCACTTGTCTGAAATGGCATAGGGCAGGGGTGGGGAACCTTGGCTCTTTTATGACTCATGGACTTCAACTCCCAGAATTCCTGAGCCAGCATGGGGGAACTATGGCCCCCTCATGACTTGTGGACTTCAACTCCCAGAATTCCTGAGCCAGCATGGGGGAACTATGGCCCCCTCATGACTCGTGGACTTCAACTCCCAGAATTCCTGAGCCAGCATGGGGGAACTATGGCCCCCTCATGACTCGTGGACTTCAACTCCCAGAATTCCTGAGCCAGCATGGGGGAACTATGGCCCCCTCATGACTCGTGGACTTCAACTCCCAGAATTCCTGAGCAAGCATGGGGGAATTATGGCCCCCTCATGACTCGTGGACTTCAACTCCCAGAATTCCTGAGCCAGCATGGGGGAACTATGGCCCCCTCATGACTCGTGGACTTCAACTCCCAGAATTCCTGAGCCAGCATGGCTCAGCTTGGAAACCTCTCCCTTTTCCCTCAGCATGGCTGGCTCAGGAATTCTGGGAGTTGAAGTCCACGAGTCATAAAAGAGCCAAGGTTAGGGTCGCCTGCTTGAGCAAGGGACTGGACTAGAAGACCTCCAAGGTCCCTTTCCAGTTCTATTCTGATTCTGATTAGTCTAAAAAAAAATAAGAAAACAATTAGGGGTGACATGATAGCAGCCTTCCAGTACTTTTGGTCACCACAATATAAAAAAAATGTTGAGACTCTAAAAAGAGTACAGATAAGAGCAGCAAAGAAGATCAGGGGACTGGAGGCTAAAACATATAAGGAACGGTTGCTGGAATTGGGGATGTCTAGTTTAATGAAGAGAAGGACGAGGGGGGACATGATAGCAGTGTTCCAGTATCTTAGGGGCTGCCCCAAAGAAGAGGCAGTCAAGCTATTCTCCAAAGCACCTGAAGGCCGAACAAGAAGCAACGGATGGAAATTAATCAAGGAGAGAAGCAACCTAGAACTAAAGAGAAGTTTCCTGACAGTGAGAACAATTAATCAGTGGAACAGCTTCCCTCCAGAAGTTGTGGGTGCTCCAACATTGGAGATTTTTAAGTGATTGGACAGCCCATTTGTCTGAAATGGTGTAAGATTTCCTACCTGAGCAGTGGGGTTGGACTAGAAGACCTCCAAGGTCCCTTTGAACTCTGTTACTCTGTCATACTTGAAGGGCTGTCACCGAGAGGATGGAGTCAACCTATTCTCCAAAGCACCAGAGAGCATGACAATTAATAACCGGTGGAAGATCATTAAAGAGAGAAGCAACCTAGAATTAAGGAGAAATTTCCTGACAGTGAGAACAATTAATCAGTGGAACAGCTTGCTTCTCACAGTTGTGGATGCTCCATCACTGGAGGACTTCAAGAAAAGATTGGACAACTATTTGTCCGTGATGGTAGAAGGACTCCTGCCTTGAGCAGGGCGTTGGACCAGAAGGCCTTCAATGATTGTTTGAAGAAGGATAATGACATCTTTCTGTACTGTATAAAAGTATATCGGTGAATCCCATTTGCTGGAGAAGATCAGAGAAGATGGTTGAACATCACTCCCTAATTGTGCTTGTAGGAATGTGGATCTAGATTAGTTAGAAATCTAATGGCTGCCCATCACGGGGGAAGCCACACTGAGTATGTCTTGTGGGATTTTGTGTATTGCATCAACTTGGAAAGGGAGTTTATGCAAGTTGAGCATCCTTGGTGAAATCTAATCTTAGAATATGTCTTAGAATATTCTGCCGATTGGTCCTGGGAGAAACAAACACGCTGAGTAATTAAAGTAATATAATTGATTGATGAAGGGTCATTGATGAATTCAAACCCTTTCTGCTTAGAACAGGCTGTCCAACAGTGGCAACTTTAAGACCTGTGGACTTCAACTCCCAGAATTCCCCAGCCAGCCATTTTGGGAGTTGAAGTCCACCAATCTTAAAAGTGACCAAAGTTGGACACCTCTAGCTTAGAAAGTCACTGTGGTTATAACGTAAAACATCGCCCTTATTTTTGTATCAGAAAGAAAAAAAAAACAACACACGCTGAAGACACAGAGCAGTATTTTTTAAAAAATGATTTTTTTTTAGAATTAATCAAGTTGGAATTGATGAATTGCACAGAATTTGTCAGAAAACGAGTGCAAGAAAAGCTCTAAGTAAGTTGAAGTGTAAAGTCCAGATTGCTAAATGTGTCATTTTTAAGTTCTTGATGAACTTAACTGGGGTTCGCAAACTTTGCCTTTGCGGTTCAGCTCACACAGTTGTCGGTGTGCAGTGGGGGGGGGTCAAGAAAGTCAAGATGGCGGCCTACATCTCAATAGATGTAGTTGCCAGCTGCAGATCTGCAGATGCTCAGTCTTCATTATTTTTATTGGTAAGGTTGGTCTAGAAATGAAACTTATTGTCTTCGCCGATCTCCTGGTACCCATTGTTGCTTGATTAAGTATCAATCAGTAAATGTGGTCATTAAGTATCAATTAGGTATCACGTAGCTAATGAATTATCGATAGAGGCTTAATTGGTTGCAGAGCATCAAAGCAGTACAAGCTAAATTTTCATTACAATCCTCTCATCATGACAGTATAGGGACTTAAACAAGTTTGAAAAACTTTAACCGTGCAGATACATTTCAAAGAGAGAAAGGAAGGAAGGAAGGAAGGAAGGAAGGAAGGAAGGAAGGAAGGAAGGAAGGAAGGAAGGAAGGAAGGAAGGAAGGAAGGAAGGAAGGGAGAGAGAGGGGGGAGAGAAAGAAAGAAAGAGAAAGAAAGAAAGAAAGAAAGAAGGAAGGAAGGAAGGAAGAAAGAAAGAAAGAGAAAGAGGGAGAGAAAGAAGAAAGAGAGAGAAAGAAAGAAAGAAGAAAGAAAGAAAGAAAGAAAGAGAAAGAGGGAGAGAAAGAAGAAAGAGAGAAAGAAAGAAAGAAAAAAGAAAGAAAGAAAGAAAGAAAAAGAAAGAAAGAGGGAGAGAAAGAAAGAAAGAGAGAGAGAAAAAGAGAGAAAAAGAAAGAGAAAGAGAGAGAGAGAAAAAAGAAAGAAGAAAGAAAGAGGGAGAGAAAGAAAGAAAGAAAGAGAGAAAAAGAGAGAAAAAGAAAGAAAGAAAGAAGAAAGAAAAAGAGAAAGAAAAAAGAGAGAAAGGAAGAAGAAAGAAAGAAAGAAAGAAAGAAAGAAAGAAAGAAAGAAAGAAAGAAAGAAAGAAAGAAAGAAAGAAAGAAAGAAAGAAAGAAAGAAAGAAAGAAAGAAAAAATACAGGGTTTTTTTAAACCTAGAATGTTGAAATGTAGTTGAGAATAGAATTTTAAAAAGCCATTTTTATTATGGGCTTCCTAGCAAAAATAATACTCTTGCAATAATATGCCACCATATAACTTGAGTTGTGGACTTCAACTTCCACAATTTTGAAAGACAAATCGACAAAAAAAAAAAAAAAAAGGCTCAGCAGGTTCCAGACTGGAAACTGAGTGTTGGAAGAGGAAAAATATCGAGAAAGCCTATGTCAAGTCTGTAAAATTGAACTTTAATTGGAGACAGAAGGCGATATGTTAGAGTAGCTAAGAATTTGGCCTGGAAGAGGAGAAATAATGTTCAGGGGTTCAGTAAGTTCTTGTCTTGTTTATCTGAAGAATTTTATTTCTGATTTTTTTTTTTTTAAGTTTAGAGGTTTATTTTGTGTTTTCACTTTTGATGTATCTGATGCTCTCCAGATGCAGGTAAAATAATTTAGGAATGTGTTGAGTTCTGTTTGTTCATCATGGGCAGACGTCATCCTGCCAGAAGATGAAATACAGATTTTTGATAGAAAAACGAGTGGGACAGAATGATGGAGCATAGGGTGTTTCTCAACCTTGGCAATATTAAGAGGAGTAGAGGTCAGTTCCAGAATTTCCAAGCCGGCATGCGTGGACTTCAACATTCTGGCTGGAGGACTGTGGAATTTGAAGTCCACCTATTTCAAGGTTGCCTAGGTTGAGACACACTCATGAGGGAGGGAGGGAGGGAAGAAGAAAGAAGAAAAATGAGTGGAGGGAGGGAAGAAATGAAGGGAGGGAGGGAGGAAGAAGAAAAATGAGTGGAGGGAGGGAGGGAAGGAAGGGAGGAAGGAAGGAAAGAAGGGAGGGAGGGAGGGAGGGAGAGAGGAAGAAAAATGAGTGGAGGGAGGGAGGGAAGAGAGGGAGGGAGGGAGGAAGAAGAAAAATGTGTGACGGGAAGGAAGGAAGGAAGGAAATAAGGAAGGAAGGAAAGAAAGAAGGGAGGGAGGGAGGAAGAAAAATGAGTGGAGGGAGGAAGGAAGGAAAGAAGGGAGGGAGGGAGGGAGGAAGAAGAAAAATGTGTGATGGGAGGGAAGGAAGGAAGAAAGGAAGGAAGGAAAGAAGGGAGGGAGGGAGGGAGGAAGAAAAATGAGTGGAGGGAGGGAGGAAGGAAGGAAGGAAGGAAGGAAGGAAAGAAGGGAGGGAGGAAGAAAAATGAGTGGAGGGAGGGAGGGAGGAAGGAAGGAAGGAAAGAAGGGAGGGAGGAAGAAGAAAAATGAGGGAAGGGGAGGGAGAAAGGTTACCAGCTTCCAGTGGGATCAGTCAAAGGTCCCAACAGATGCCTTACAATGCTCAAGGGAAAAGAGAAGATGCAATTGGGAGCCTCCCAAAGAAGAAGAGAAAAGGTGTCCCAGGATAATGTTGCAGGATCCAATCTGGGTTGGTCTTCTGAGCTTTCAGACTCATGCTGGAGCCCAGCCTCAAGGAACTTGTCTTTGTGCTCTGGGCTGTTCTGTGTGTGACCTTTATAGGGGGGTCTGTTGTGTGTCGCTTTTTAGATGTACATTGGGGAGTTGATGTCTGACTGGGTATTAACTCGTTGGCTGTTGTTTGCTTGTGCTGCCCAGTCCCCCCCCCCGCCAAGTCCTTGATAAGCTGGGGGTACATCAGCACTCCTGTTGATTGACCAGGGGCCCATTTCCCAAGCTTCAATTACTTCCCTGGCTGTTTTTGTGCCTGCTCGTCCAACAATATTATTAGCTGTGAAATGGAATGGGTGCACCGTGCTCCTTTGTAGAGTTGACAGTGTGTCCTCGTTCATTGCTGTGTGAGGCTACCAATGAGTTCGGGTCTCCTTGTCTGTCCACTCCTGACTATGTAGGACAGACGGGGAGGAAGCTTGCAAGAACACAGCGAGCGGTCAGGCGAGGAGACCTCCAACTCATTGGTAGCCTCACACAGCAATGAACAATGACACACGTTCTGTTTTGCAGCTACGAAGAATGGTCAAGCGTTGGTGTAAAATTTAGCTCCGTTTCCTTTCTTTTGTTTGTTTCATTTTTAATTTCTTTTGCTTACTCCTTGTGTGCACCTTGCATAATGTTGCTTGCTTGGACAGAGAATAGCATGATGGGTATATAATCATGCTGTATCATTCATGGAGATGTGTATGGCTTCCCTTCGCTTCCCCTCTCTTCCTCCCTCCCTCCCTCTCCTTCCTTCCTCCCTCCATCCCTCTGTCCGATCTTTTTTCCTCTCTCTCCCTCCTGCCTGTCCTCCCTCCCTCTCCTCCCTCCTTCCCTCCCTCTCTCTCTCCCTCCCTCCTACCTATCTTCCCTTCCTCTCTCCCTCCTGCCTGTCCTCCCTCCTCCCTCCCTCCCTCCTTTCCTTCCTTCCTCCCTCCCTCCTTCCTTCTTTCCTCCCTCCTTCTTCCCGCCCTCCCTCCCTATCTTCCTCCCTACCTATTTTCCCTTCCTCTCTCCTGTCTGTCCTTCCTCCCTCCCTCCCTCCCTCTCCTCCCTCCTTCCCTCCATCTCTCCCTCCTGCCTGTCCTCCCTCCCTCCTCCCTCCCTCCTTTCCTTCCTTCCTCCCTCCCTCCCTCCCTATCTTCCCTTCTTCTCTCCCTCCTGCCTGTCCTTCCTCCCTCCCTTTTCCTTCCCTCCCTCCCTCCTTTCCTTCCTTCCTCCTTCCTACCTATCTTCCCTTTCTTCCTACCGCCCTCCCTCCTTTCTTCCTCCCTCCCTCTCTCTCTCCCTCCTACCTATCGTCCCTTCCCTTCCTCTCTCCCTCTTGCCTGTCCTTCCTTCCTTCCCTCTCTTCTTACCATTTGCAATCCTCACAAAATACACAGCTGACCCCCAGATGCTGACCACATTTCATACAATCCAGGCCTTCCCTTAACGCTCGGTATGCTAGACAAGGTGTAGCTTACAGTAATTACTCCGCCAACAGATGCAGCTCTCTGTGTTAACAATAAGGCTAGAACAGATGAGTTTTGACATATTTGGGTCACTCTGCCATAAGCATGGAGGCTGATTTTACCCCAGTCCAGGTCCTCTTAATCAGGGGAAAGCTCAGCTTTGTAATCTAGAAAGGATCTTGCAAGCCAAAATACTGTTTCCCACATGCAACCAAGTGAGGGGCCCTAAAGATGAGATATGATGCATTTAATACATGTACATTTTTTTAATCAATAGCTATGTCTGATTCCTCCTCTGTGCCGTTCACGGTTCACTGCTAAGTAAAAGCTTGAACATTTTCTTGAAAAACGTTCTTTTATAGTTATTGTATCGTATGTTGGTCTTTTTGGTTTCAAGTCGTAAATAAATCTTGATCAATTAATAAAGACACTTAATTTGAATGTTTATAAATAATTAAGATTTGAATTTAAGATATTGTCATGAGTTGAGATACAGGTTAAATAAAACTTAGAAGTATAAATACTAATAATTAAATTTGTATATTAGCTTTCTCTTTTTCTGGAAAGGAAGAAAGGAAAGAAGTAGAAAAAAGGAAAAGAAAATTATTAGCCGTAAATATGAGAGAGAAGACTGAGAATCTGGGATCATTTAAAATCTGGAAATGATAAAGATTAAACGTTAAATTTAAATATTAATGCAAAATTAAACTTAAGAAAAACTTATTAGGTTATTGTCTAAAAGATGGAATGTCAAATTAATCAAGATATGTATAGACTGAAGATTATTAATGAATATTAGAAAGGTATTTTTTATTTGATTGATAGAATAAGAACTGTATTGATCTGAATATGACAGTAGATCTTATGGGGGAAAGAGAGGGGATTTTGTTGTTGAAATACTTTGAGATTTGTACTGATGATATTTAAATGTAATGGAATCACCATGCTCAACCGCCACGCTACTTTTCAAATATGTAAATGCAATATTGGAAAATTAATAAAAAACTTGGATCGAAAATAATAATAATAAAGGCACTTAACAGGACATAAAACTTTTTTTTCTTTTTTACAAAAATATAAAAGGTCTTTCGAATAGAAATCCAGGTAGTTTAAAACAGAAACGTGGAATTTTAATTTTTAAAAAAAGGGCACATAAACTCTGAACAGCGATTGATGAATTTTTTGGGAATAAATACAAAATTAAGGAGTCTTATTTTTCTGGGAAGACATGGAGAGCTATTCCCCAGAGAAGATATTTTCTTCAAAAGCAATTGAGGGATGGATTAAACTTCTCTGAATCTTAGTGAATATTTTTGTCTTTCAAGGATACCTCCTTTTGTTTCATTGCACGTTCCCATTGCAATAAGAACAAATGGTGATTATTGCTTTAAATGTTTTGATGTGTTTATTTTTAAGGTTTTAGTATGATTTTATATGCTGTTTTAAGTTTGGCAGCTGCCCAGAATTGGTCAGAAGATCTGTGACTAACTATCATAGAATCATAGAATCGTAGAGTTGGAGGGGACCTCCCGGGTCATCGAGTCCAACCCCCTGCTCGAGGCAGGATTCCCTAAACCATCCCAGACAGATGGCCGTCCAATCTCCGCTTGAAGACTTCCATCGAAGGGGAGCTCACCACCTCCCATGGCAACCTGTTCCACTGGTCGATCACCCTTACTGTTAGAAATTTTTTTCTAACCTCCAATCTGAATCTTTTCCCCTGCAGTTTCATCCCATTGTTTCTAGTCCTTCCTTGGGCAAGTGAGAACAGGGCTGATCCCTCTGCACTGTGACAGCCCTTCAGGTATTTGTAGACAGCTATCATGTCTCCTCTCAGTCTTCTTTTCTGTAGACTAAACATTCCTAATTCCTTTAACCGTTCCTCATAGGACATGGTTTGTAGACCGTTCACCATCTTGGTAGCTCTCCTTTGAACCTGCTCCAGTTTGTCAGTGTCTTCCTTGAACTGGGGTGACCAGAACTGGACACAGTACTCCAGGTGAGGTCGGACCAAGGTAGAGTAGAGGGGAATAATAACTTCACGTGATCTGGACTCTATGCCTCTCTTGATACACCCCAGGATGGTGTTTGTCTTTTTTGCAGCTATATAAAAGTTCAAAATAAAATAGAATAAGTTTTAAATTAAATTAAATTAAATTAAATTCAAAAGAAATTTAAAAGAAAATAAAATAAATTTAAGAGAAAATGAAATGTACCCAGATCTGGGGCTTGGAATGTGTTAAGGACCCCCATTAGGTGGTTTTACTATTCATTGATTAATTATCACAGCGACTGTTTACAACCTATTGATTTGGTGGAAGTTTTTATTATGTTAATGTCTTTTCAATTGTTTTAATTGTTTTATAGTTTTAGAATTGCTAGCTGCTCGGAGCCCCTTGGCTGAGTTCGGCAGCTGTGCAAATTGAATAAATAGAGAAACACAATTTAAAACAAGTTTAAATAAAAATAAAAATAAATGTGAAATAAAATAAAGTAAATGTAAAATAAAATAAAATCTAGCTAGGTCTTGGGCTCAGAATGTGTGGACCTGTTACTTGGCTTTACTATTAGTTGATTAATAATCCTGGCTGCTGTTTATACTTATTGATTTTTGTAGATTGTTTTTATTGTTTTAATGTCTTTTTAATTGTTTTACAATCTTAGAATTGCAAGCTGCTCAGAACCCCTTGACTGAGTTCGGAAGCTATGGAAATCAAATAAGTAGACAAACAAAATTTAAAATAAATTTAAATTTAAAAAAAAATAAAAAATAAATGTAAAATAAAATTGAATCTAGCTGGGCCTTGGGCTCAGAATGTGTTAAGTGCTCTGTTGTTTGGCTTTACTATTAGTTGACTAATCATGCTGGCTGTACTTGTTGATTTTTGTAGATTTTTTATATGTTTTGATATCTTTTAAATTATTTTATTGTTCACTTGGTTGAGTTGGGCAGCTATGGAAATTGAATAAATAAGTAAATAAAAATTAAAATAAATTTAAATTTTATTAAAAAATAATATAGAATAGAATAGAATAGAATAGAATAGAACAGAATAGAATAGAATAGAATAGAATAGAATAGAATAGAATAGAATAGAATAGAATAGAATAGAATAGAATAGAATAAGAACGGAACGGAACGGAACGGAACGGAACGGAACGGAATGGAATGGAATGAAATAGAATAGAATAGAATAGAATAGAATAGAATAGAATAGAATAAAGAATGGAAGAGAGAAAGAATAGAATAGAATAGAATAGAATAGAATAGAATAGAATAGAATAGAATAGAATGGAATGGAATGGAATGGAATGGAATGGAATGGAATGGAATGGAATAGAATAGAATAGAATAGAATAGAATAGAATAGAATAGAATAGAATAGAATAGAATAGAATAGAATAAAGAATGGAATAGAATAGAATAGAATAGAAAATAGAATAGAATAGAATAGAATAGAATAGAATAGAATAGAATAGAATAGAATAGAATAGAATAGAATAGAATAGAATAGAATAAGAACGGAACGGAACGGAACGGAATAGAATAGAATAAGAACAGAACAGAACAGAATAAGAACAGAACAGAATAGAACAGAATAGAAACTTAGCCTCCTCTTCAATCACCAATCTCTTTCTTGTATTCCAGGAAAGGTCACCAAATAGGGTATCTGGCTGTTACTGAGTGGGCGGGAAGAATAATGCAGAATATGCACCCAATCAGATTTGAAACTTTCCGTGCGCTTTTGTGGCCTCAGCTTTCTTTCTTAGATAAGGAGACTTGTGTTTCCTCCTACAGTCTTCGCTGATGATCGTCGCTTGTTGACATCCTCACCATTCCTGTTTTCCCATCCAGATGAAGTCTTCCACCACCACCACCAGCTAAGGTGGGAAGAACTGGGCTGAAGACAAGCTGGGGACTGTTTCAAGGACTGTCTAACCTGAGAATGGTGACACCAGAAGCTCAATCTCAGGTCCGTCAGCCCATGAGACATTCCTTCAAGAACATCGGAGAAGATAGAAGGACCTGGGATCTTCTGTGGAGATCCAGGTGGACCATGGACTCTTCTCATCTTAACCTCACCAGGTTAGTATCTGCATGGAAATGCAAACCAAGATTTGTTGCCTCTAAAGGCTCCTTCCTTCTTTCTTACTAAGGTCAGCTGCACTCTTAAACCAATTTACCGGTCCTCCAGTTAAATTGTGCTCAAAGCCCAGTCAGCTCAATCAACTTTAAATTAAACCAACTGTTCTACAGGGCTACAACTGGGCCAGAACACAGCAGCATGGACAATTCTGGAGATTCGTGACCCCGGGAGATGCAACCATCATAGATTACGTGCCAGTTGCCAAGGGCTGCAATGATCGACTACTGCAATGCTCTCTACATGGGGCTACCCTTGAAGAGTGTTCGGAGACTACAATTAGTGCAAAATGCAGCTGCGCGAGCAATTGTGGGCCTTCCACGTTGTGCTCACATTTCGTCAACTCTCCGCATGCTGCATTGGTTGCCTATCGGTCTCCGAGCGCAATTCAAAGTGCTGGTCATTACCTATAAAGCCCTTTATGGCATTGGACCAGGATACTTACGGGACCGCCTTCTGCCACATACTTCCCTTCGACCGGTGAGAGCGCACAGGGTTGGCCTCCTCCGGGTCCCGTCAGCGAAACAATGCCGTCTGGCGGGTCCTAGGGGGAGGGCCTTCTCTGTTGTGGTGCCCACCCTCTGGAACCAACTGCCCCCTGAAGTCCGCGCTTCCCCCACTCTCCCGGCCTTCCGGAAGAATCTTAAAACCTATCTCTGCCGGCAGGCCTGGGGATGACTGTGATTGTGTGTGAATGATGAAGGTGTCTGGGGGTCTTTTTAAATGCTTTTTAGATTTGGTTTTAGATTTTTGGAAATGTTGAGATGTTGTTTTTATTTATGTTGTTAGCCGCTCCGAGTCCTCGGAGAGGAGCGGCATAAAACTTTAATAAATAAATAAATAAATAAATAAATCCTAAGTGTGAAAAATGAGCCATCAGTCACTTTTTCCAGTGCCCTCGTAACTTTCCATGGTGATTATAGAACAGGGGTCTTCAAACTTGGCCCTTTTATGACTTGTGGACTTCAACTGTTTTCTGCAAGAAAGTGAGCAAGCTCAGAGAGCACCAAGGATCCTTCCCATAGCTTTCCTAAGGTCCAGCAAGAAGACAAATCTCTTCACTGATAGGGAGAAGCATGCAACCAATGACTGCATTCTTGATCAAGCTAATTAATACATCTCTGTCTTCTTGAGCAGAGTTGAAGACAAGGGTCTTCAAACTGGGCCCTTTGATGACTTGTGGACTTCAACTGCCAGAATTCCTCAGCCAGGCGTGCCTGGCTGAGGAATTCTAGGAGTTGAAGTCCACAAGTCTTAAAAGGGCGAAGTTTGAAGACCCCTGTTATAGAATAACAGAATATCAGAGTAATATCAGAATAATAGTAAAATAATAATAATAAAGTTGGAAGGGACGTTGGAGGTCATCTAGTCCAACTCCCTACTTAGGCAGGAAACCCTATACCCTTTCAGACAAATGGCTGTCCAATCTCTTCTTGAAAAACTTCAGTGATGGAGCACCCACAACTTCTGGAGGCAAGTAGTTCCACTGGCTAATTGTTCTCACTGACAGGAAATTTCTCCTTAGTTCCAGGTTGCTTCTCTCCTTGATGAGTTTCCATCCCTTGCTTCTTCTCCTGCCTTCAGGCACTTTGGAGAATAGCTTGACTCCCTCTTCTTTGGGGCAGCCCCTGAGATATTGGAGCACTGCTGTCATGTCCCCCCCTCGTCCTTCTCTTCATTAAACTGGACATACGCAATTCCAGCAGCCGTTCCTTGTATGCTTTTAGCCTCCAGTCCCCTGATCATCTTTGTTGCTCTTCTCTGTACTCTTTCTAAAAACCCCAAACCTTTTTTTTACATTTTGGCGACCAAAACTGGATTAAATGAATGGTTGTAACTGCGGGACTTACCTGTAGCTTTTTGGGGGGGCCAGGGTGTTCCATCGTGACTTTGAATGGTCCTATTTGATGGTTTGTAAGTT
This sequence comes from Bothrops alternatus, assembly GCA_034064705.1. NCBI lineage: Eukaryota > Metazoa > Chordata > Lepidosauria > Squamata > Viperidae > Bothrops > Bothrops alternatus. Next base: position 1,003,791 of record JARGCV010000253.1, on the reverse strand, counting down.
AAGAACTGCTGTATCTTTGTTTTCATCCCTAGCAGCAAAAAATATCTCAGACCAGTCCTGAGCGGTTCCCGTTCTTTTCCATTCATCTCTCTCTCTCTCTCTCTCTCTCTCTCTCTCTCTCTCTCTCTCTCTCTCTCTCTCTCTCTCTCTCTCTCTCTCTCTCTCTTTTACTACGGTGGTTGCGATCAAGAAGTAAACAATTTTGCACCCTTTGGGGGAGACCCAAGAGACGAGAGCAGTGTGACTCAAGTTTCCCAGCTGGCGAGGAGTTGACTGATGTTCTCCAGCGCCAGAAAAGACAGACGCACTTATTGGCAACCCCCTGTCCCCCCCCAGAGACCCACGGATGTTTTTACAGCCCACTCCTAAATGCGTCAGCCAAGGCGAAGTAATGCTAGCCTAAAGATGCCTTGAGGCCTTTATTTGGCAGTGAGATTTCTTTTGAAGCGGGCCCTTCGCACCTTCACCTCCCGGCTTCCATTTGTTAACCAGTGACAATTGATCTGCCTGAACAGATATTGGTTTCTAATTAATCCCTGGGGGAACTCTCGTAACTCCCACAGGTTCCTGTCCAAGACAGGAGGTGAAGTGAGGGGGAACAGGAAGGTGCTCGAATCCAGATTTTGCCCATGGAAAAAAACAAGAGACCAAGTGGCTTTTTGGGGTGACCAAATGTTCTAAGCGCTGCTTGTGACGTTTCTGCCATGGTTGGCTGCTCTCAGAAGCTCAAAAGCTATCAGTCCCGGCTTCTGAAAGTTTTCATTTAGCTTTTTTTTTTCAGTCGGGGTTTAAAACTTTCGTAGGCTGAGGAACGCAGGCAGTCCTCGGCTCTACAGCCACAATGGAGCCCAACGTTGCTAAGTAAAACAGTTGAGTTTTGCCCCATTTTACGACCTTTCTTGCCACTAACTTTCTTGTTAAGTTAGTCCCGCGGTCGTTAAGCAAATATGGCTTCCCCTTTGACTTTGCTTGTGAGAAGGCCGCAAAAGGGGCTCACGTGACCCCCCCAGGACACTGCGACCGTCATAAATGTGAGTCAGTGGCCAAGCGTCCGAATTTTGATCCCTTTGACCAGGGGGGAGGCTGCTATGGTTGTCAGTGTCATCATAACTTCCAACAGTCACTAAACAAACTGTTGTTAAGTGAAACGTTACCTGTATAAGTGATCCGCCATTTGTGGACTTGCAAATTCTGATTTATTAGTATTTATTTAGAAAAGAATAGTACATCTTTGTCTCTCTAGAGCAGGGGTGGGGAACCTTGGCTCTTTTATGACTCGTGGACTTCAGCTCCCAGAATTCCCGGTTGCATCTCTATTTGTTATTGTGGGAAGTCAGCGCCCCAGAGAAGGAAATATTTTTTTTTATAAAATTCTTTTATTAAAACAATCAACATTGAACATAAAAACATATTGTGCAGCAATCATCATGGCACCTGATATACAATGCTAAGTATTAGTCATTGAAAACGTCTGAATTAGTAAGCCTTTTTCCCACCCCTCGCGTCTAGCCTCAACTATACTCCTGTTACACTTTGTTTGATTGGTGTTTCTCTTATCTGGTTCCATATTAATGTGATCAACATTAAACCAAAGATCCTATTGCTAAACAATCATCCTAGAGCATAGCATACAACATTAGGTATTAATCTTTTGTAAACATCTGTTTTAGTAAACGTTCTTTCCTCCTCCCTTCCCTCTTCAAGTATACTCCGGGTACCTTTTGTTTGTTTGGTGTTTCTCTTATATATGGTCTATCTGCTGTATCTAGTTTATTGCATATTGTTCGTTTGCGCTTCTGAATTGATTTCATCCCATTGCTAGTGCAAACTTTTATAGTCCCTAACCGGAGATCCTGAGGTAAAAGTTTCATATCCTGAGGTAGAGATTCAGTCCGCTTTAACAGTTTTAAAGCAAACAACATTAGTCATAAGTTTATGTTAAGAGGCATTAGTTATAGAACATATACATTCAACATTGGGTGTTAGTTTTTGTAAACTTTTGATTTGTTACCCCTTCTTCCCTCCTCCCATCGAGCCTCAGCTAAACGCCAGCTGCATTCTGTTTGATTGGTGTCTCTCTTGGATATAGTCTATCCACTGTTTCCAGTCTGTCAAAAATTGTTCATTGGAGCGATTTTTCAAGTAGGCTGATATTTTCGCCATTTCCGCCAAATTTGTTACTTTCACAGTCCATTCTTCCATATGCGGTATTTCCGGATTCTTCCAGTATTGTCCCACCAACAATCTTGCTGCTGTAATTAAGTTCAAAAATAAATTTGTCCAGAGAAGGAAATATTAAAAGGGCAGAAAAATATATTTCCTCAGAAGGATTTTAAAAGCAGAAACCAACCCTGCCCCTGAGTCTCTCTGTCCCAGGCAGAAGCCAGCTCTGTACAAATGCAGATGTAAACCATCAGAAAGGCCCCAGCTAGGAGATCAAGAAGACAAAGACATCTAAAATCTGCATACCTCACCCAAACTCTAGGAGTCATTAGTCCCAGCACCAGGGAAGCAGGATATGACCTTTGGGACATAATAGGATTAACCTACGACCACAGGAAATACAAAGCCTAAAACAGGAACAGGAAACTACTCCAAACAAAAGGCTTTCAGAGGGTATAAAAACCTACTCCCCACATGTGCTCAGCCCTTTTTTCTCTCTCTCTCTTCTCTTTCCTGCCAGAACCATCTTTCTGTCTGGCTCTTCAATAAACTGCAATCTTCTTTCTAAAGCAGTCGCCATGTTGTATATTTATCCCCGGCTTGGATGAACCAGGATGAAGACTTTTCTTTCAACATTATCAAAGCAAAACATTCGATGTTAGCAGCGTTGACAGACTGTGCTTAACCTCTGGAGATTAGACAAGGCCGTTATCTAAAACCAACATTATTGATATTATGAGAAAAATGGAACAAAGATGTTGATATTCAATTATACATTGATTAATAACAATAAGAATTGTATTTGCCTAGCGTGGGAAAACAGGCACCACCGGGAAGAAGAGAGGAAACATTTGATGGTGCAATACTGGATCTAGATTGAAGAAGTTAATATATACCATTGAATTACTAATGGACCCAGACAACACGTTGTCTGTTAAGTATTTGATTGTAAAACTAGAATATTAATAAAATGTAGGACAAGAAGCAATGGATGCCAATTAATCAAGGAGAGACGCAACCTGGAATTAAGGAGAAACTTCCTAACAGTGAAAACAATTAACCAGTGGAACAACCTGCCTCCAGAAGCGGTGAATGCTCCAACACTGGAAGTTTTTAAGAAGAGACTGGACAGCCATTTGTCTGAAATGGTATAAGGTTTCCTGCCTGAGCAGGGGGTTGGGCTAGATGACCTCCAAGGTCCCTTCCAACTTTATTATTATTGTTGTTATTGTTTTGTTGTTGTTGTTGTTATTATTATTATTATCATAATTATCATCATCATCATCATCATCATTATTATTATTATTATTATTATTATTATTATTATTATTATTATTATTATTATTATTATTATTATTATTATTATTATTATTATTTTAAAAAGACATGGCCGTTTGAGGACAGCCACCAGCAAGGAAATATGACCCTGTTCCTATCAAGATTGCACCAAAATCTGTGGGCATCTGCTTTCTGATAACTCATGGAAAAAATTAGTATGTTGTCGAAAGCAGATTTGAAAAATTTCCAGATTCATCAAAAGTGCCAAGTCGGATAACTATCAACAAGTTCCACCAACTTAACTTCCCACCTTCTAATCAAACGAGATCAAAGCCAACCTGCACGACACACAATAATCCAGTTAGGGAATTAAATTTATTTGTGGGGAGGGGGGGCTGCTACCCTATTGTTACCTCTGCGAGAAGCCCACATATTGGATCATAGTATAAACATGAAGCCATCAATCAATCTTAACCAAGGTAAATTCTAATCAGATTTCACCGTTCGTCTGAATGCATCTGACAGAGGTTGCTCTATCTACCTAAGTGTGTGAGAGAGAGTCACGGAGGAGGATGTATTACCTGATTATTTATTTATTTTGTTTTGTCTATTGATGTATAGAAAATTCATTTGGCTGCCCCATTGGCTCACAGTAACTTTGGATGGCAGGCGGAATAAAACCCCAAATATAAAACGGTGGGCTCCACATCAGCGTGGAGTCCCCAGGCCCACGGGCAAAATCACGTCTTCAGGACCTTTGGAAAGAGGATCAAAGCGGGAGCCAATCTTATCCCAGTGGGGATGCAGCTCCACAGGGAGGGAGCCACCACGAAGAAGACCTTTCTTCTTGGTCCCACAAGATGGAGCTCCTTAGGAGAAGGGCCGGTTAACATCCCTCACCTCCCTGCTTTGGTGGGTCAGATAGATAGAACTGGGAAAAGGTCCTTCGAATACCCTGGCCGCAGTTCAGAGAGCACCAAGGACCCCACAGTCCTCCTCCTCCTCTTCCTCCTCTCCCTCCCTTTCTCTCCCTCCCCCCTCTTCACCTCCCCCTCCTCCTTCCTCTCCTCCCCCTCCTCCCTCTCCTCCTACTCCTCCCTCCCTCTTTTCCTCCTCCTCCATCTCCCTCCTCCCTCTGCCTCTCCCCCTCCCACTTCTCCCTCTCCCCCTCCCCTCCTCCTCCTCCTCCCCCTCCTCCCTCTCCCTCCCCCTCTCCCCCTTCCCCTCCCATCCTCCTCCTTCCTCTCCTCCCCCTCCTCCCTCTCCTCCTTTCCTCTCCTCCTCCTCCCTACCTCTTCTCCTCCTCCATCTCCATCTCCCTCCTCCCTCTCCCTCTCCCCCTTCCCCTCCCATCCTCCTCCTTACTCTCCTCCCCCTCCTCCCTCTCCTCCTCCCTCCCTCTTCTCCTCCTCCTCCATCTCCTCCTTCTCCCTCTCACCCTCCCCTCCTCCTCCCCCTCCCCCCTCCTCCCTCTCCTCCTCCTCCTCCCTCTCCTCCTCCTCCTCCTCTCCCTTCCTCTCCTCTCCTCCTCGTCCCCTCCTCCCTCTCCTCCTCTTCCTTCTCCTCCTCCTCCCTCCTCCTCCTCCCTCTCACCCTCCCCTCCTCCTCCCTCTCCTCCTCTCCCTTCCTCCCCTCCCTCTCCTCCTCCCCCCTCCCCTCCTCCCCCTCCTCCTCCTCCCTCTCCTCCTCCTCCATCTCCTCCTCCCTCCTCCTTCTCTCTCTCCCCCTCCCACTTCTCCCTCTTGCCCCCCTCCTCCTTCCCCTCCTTCTCCCCCTCCTCCCCCTCCCTCCCTCTTCTCTTCCTCCTCCATCTGCTCCTCCCCTTCCCCCTCCCTTCCTCCTCCCCCTCCCTCCCTCTTCTCCATCCACCCCACTCCCTTCTAGCACTGATAGTTTTCCCTAGTTCAGTAATGGCGAACCTTTTAGAGACCAAGTGACCAAAAACTGGCCCCGCCCCTGTTCCACCCCATGCCCCGCCCCCGCTCTGCCTGCCCACAGGGTCACTCACCGCCTCCAGGGCCCACTGTAGATCTCCCAGGCGGCCCAGCAGCGCCATGGTGGCTGCGCTCCGCAGCATCAACTGTGCATGATGGGGTGGCATGTCCTTGGCTGTGCTGCTCCGCGTGGGCCACGCTCGGGGGCGACTCTCCTCCAGGGAGGCTGCTGGTGAGGAGGGGGTCACGGGGGAGGCAAGGCTGGGGCAACGGCATGTGTGCCCACAGAGAAGGCTCTGAGTGCCGCCTCTGGCACCCGTGCCATAGGTTTGCCACCACTGCCCTAGTTGGCCAGTGAGAGAGCTGCAAGAAAGCAACCAAGCTCAGAAACCACCAAAGACCCCACAAATTTATTTCCCCCCCTTCTCTCCCTACTTATACTGGACCATAAGCTGACCAGATCGCTTCACACAACAAAACTATTAAATAGGTTTAGAATGTTATCATGCGTTGTGAAGAAAGCTGTTAGGTTTTTAGCTGCTCTGGGTTGGGCCATTGCGTAATCAGGCCTGTTTGCTGTCTTTGGAAAGAGTGAGGGGGGGGGGCTCTCCAAGTGGGTTAACTGAAATATGTGGAATGGTTACGGGATGACCATAAAAAGAGACAGTTGTACCACTGGGGTCACCATTTTGAAACTTGTCTTGTTGACCACACTCTGTCGATACCCCTGGGTAACTTATGTGGAAATCAACAGACTATTTCATTAATTTTACTTTTATCTGACCTTTATTAATTTATAAATAACTCGAGGCAGTGAACATACATAATACTCCTTCCTCCTCCTATTTTCCTCACAACAACCCTGTGAGGTGGATTGGGCTGAGAGAGAGAGAGAGAGAGAGGGACTGGCCCAAAGCCACCTAGCTGACTTTCATGCCTAAGGCAGGACTAGAACTCACCATCTCCTGGTGATTGGTCCAAGTCACCCAGCTGGCTTTCATGTCTAAGGTGGGACTAGAACTCACCATCCCCTTGTGATTGGTCCAAAATCACCCAGTTGGCTTTCATGCCTAAGGCAGGATTAGAACTCACCGTCTCCTGGTGATTGATCCAAAGTCACCCAGTTGGCTTTCATGCCTAAGGCGGGATTAGAACTCACTGTCTCCTGGTGATTGATCCAAAGTCACCCAGTTGGCTTTCATGCCTAAAGCGGGATTAGAACTCACTGTCTCCTGGTGATTGGTCCAAAATCACCCAGCTGGCTTTCATGTCTAAGGCAGGACTAGAACTCACCATATCCTGGTGATTGGTCCAAAGTCACCCAGCTGGCTGTTACGTCTAAGGCAGGACTGGAACTCACAGTCTCCTGGTGATTGGTCCAAAGTCACCCAGCTGGCTTTCATGCCTAAAGTGGGACTAGAACTCACCATCTCCTGGTTGAATGGCCCAAAGTCACCCAGCTGGCTTTCATGTCTAAGGCAGGACTAGAACTCACCATATCCTGGTGATTGGTCCAAAGTCACCCAGCTGGCTTTCAAGAACTATTATTATATCAGATTGCCAAGACTTTCTCCAGGGAACCCAAACTGCTTGATGGAATCAGCTCCCAACTTTCCACTTTTGGAAGAGGAAAAGATGGTACATCTTTGTCTCTCTGGAGAATAATATATTATAATATTGAATAATATAGATGTGGATGGGGAGATGAAAGCACACTGTAGGTGCCAATAGATTAACCCTGAAAAAACTGTTTTAAAAAAGGGGAGAAAGGGGGATGTTTGAACTTGGCTAAAATCCTACAAATCTCTGCTTAAAGCTACATCTTGCTTTAATCTAATTTAATCTAATCTAATTTAATTAATTCTTGCCTCCCAGTTCTCACAGCACATAACTTGTTCCTAGATCAGGAATTATGCCATTAAAATAGTGTTTCTCCACCTTGTCAACTCTAGGATGTCTAGAGTTGACAAGGTGGAGAAACACAGCAACTGAAATAAACAATGTAATGAAGACTATGCACGACTAATGTCTGTGAGAAACTACTGCTCCAATTTGCATTTTAAATCTTTCTATTTGTTGGTGAGTTTAGTGGTGGAAAATAAGTTCTCTGAATCTCAAGCTGAGAGAGACAAAATTGCTTTGAAAAATACAATCTGGGATTCTTAAGTTGAAGGTTTGACTTAAACTGTCTGTGCCCCTAAAATGAATCATAAAGCAAAACGGAGAAAAAAATAATATCTTTAATGTCAGAGATAAGAGTCTGGCACAACATCTGGATTCAAGAAGGACCCGCACCTCCCAGACTCTGAGAACAAAGCCAATTTGACTGTCAAAAATATAAATCTTTACCTGGATGGAAATTAATGGAAATTTTGCAATAGTCTGAATTTCTCCTCACCAGCAAAGTTAGCATAAACTTGGATAAACAGTGTAGCTGGTTTTCTGAATAAAATATTACTTTAATGAAGAGAAGGACGAGGGAGGATATGATAGCAGCCTTCCAATATCCCAGGGGCTGCCATAAAGAAGAGGGAGTCAAGAAATTCTCCAAAGTGCCTGAAGAACAAGAAGCAAAGAGTGGAAACTAACCAAGGAGAAAAGCAACCTGGAACTAAGGAGAAATTTCCCAATACTCAGAACAATTAATCTGTGGAACGTCTTGTCTCCAGAAATTGTGGGTGTTTTTAAGAAAAGATTAGACAACCATTTGTCTGAAATGGTATAGAGCAGGGGCAGGCAACCTTGGCTCTTTTATGACTCATGGACTTCAACTCCCAGAATTCCTGAGTCAGCATGGCTGGTTCAGGAATTCTGGGTATCGAAGTCCACAAGTCATAAAAGAGCCATGGTTGCCTACCCCTGGTATAGGGTTTCCTGCTTGAGCAGGGGGTTGGACTAGATGACCTCCAAGGTCCCTTCCAACTACTACTACTACTACTACTACTACTACTACTACTACTACTACTTCTTCCTTCTTCTTCTTCTTCTTCTTCTTTTTCTTCTTCTTCTTCTTCTTCTTCTTCTTCTTATTATTATTATTATTATTATTATTATTATTATTATTATTATTATTATTATTATTATTATTTCTCTCTGAACTCTCTAAAAAGGACTTTTTCCACAGATTTTTGTAATTATGTGACCTTCTTCCCCCATCGTTGGATTGTATTTTTTTAAAATATAAAAAAATAAATGAATATGTAAGCAATGGCTTCTCTTGCCTTTGGAGGGATGGGGCGGGGACACTCCAACCGAATCAAGTTAGGCATTTTCCAAAATTTTGAGCCCAAACGGTTTGCTATCCTTGATCTGAAGACAACCAACCTCTTTTCTATGAGCTAGGCAGATTTCAGGACCAAGGACAGCTCCCGCGTTTCTTCGAATGCAGGGGTCTTCAAACTTGGCCCTTTGATGACTTGTGGACTTCAACTCCCAGAATTCCTCAGCCAGGCGTGCCTGGCTGAAGAATTCTGGGAGTTGAAGTCCACAAGTCATAAAAGGGCCAAGTTTGAAGACCCCTGTTCTAATATCAGAGCAGGCACCAATCGCGTTAGGCTTTCTTATACAGCGGTCTTCCAAAGAGAAGTAACCAGGTTTGCCTTCACCCATCCTGGCTAAGTAGCTAATTCCAAAGCCGGCAGCTGCTTTTATCCCAACTGCTAAGATTGGTTAGTCGTAGCTTTGGAGGCTCCTCTTTGCTCGCCCCAATAGAAAAATGAGGGGAGTCCTTGTTACTCTCTTAGGACCTCATGTCCTCAAGGACCCCTCATGTCAATTACAAATATTAGTACCCATAGAAAAAAAAGATGATGAGCCCTTAGAAAGAGTACAGTGAAGAGCAACAAATTAATAAAGGGTCTGGAGGCTAAATCATACAATGAATAGTTAAGACAGAGGTAGGCAACCTTGGCTCTTTTATGACTCATGGACTTCAACTCCCAGAATTCCTGAGCCAGCCATGCTGAGGGGAAAGGTAGAGGTTTCCAAGCTGAGCCAGGCTGGCTCAGGAATTCTGGGAGTTGAAGTCCACGAGTCATAAAAGAGTCACGTTGCCTACCCCTGGAAGGGAACTAGGTATGTCTACTCTAGTGAAGAAAAGGAGTAGGGGAGAGTAGTTGTCCAATATCTAAGGAGCTATTTTCCAAAGAACCTGAACGCAGGACCATAAGTAATTGGGAGAAGCTCCTCAGAGGGAGACCGAACCTAGAACTAAGACAATGAGAATAATTACTCAACTGAATAATTTTCCTCTGAAAGTTGTGGGTGCACCATCACTGGAGATCTTCAACAAAAGATTGGATAGCCATTTATCCTGGATGGTATAAGGAAGGGGTAGGCCATCTTGGCTCTTTTATGACTCGTGGACTTCAACTCCCAGAATTCCTGAGCCAGCCAGGCTGAGGGGAAAGGGAGAGGTTTCCAAGCTGAGCCAGGCTGGCTCAGGAATTCTGGGAGTTGAAGTCCACGAGTCATGAGGGGGCCATAGTTCCCTCATGCTGGCTCAGGAATTCTGGGAGTTGAAGTCCACCAGTCCTAAAAGATCCAAGGTTGCCTACCCCTGTCCTAGGATGCCACTGAAGGACCCAATGTTGGGTTTAGACCGGGGTAGGCAACCTTGGCTCTTTTATGACTCGTGGACTTCAACTCCCAGAATTCCTGAGCCATCCACGCTGAGGGGAAAGGGAGAGATTTTCAAGCTGAGCCATGCTAGCTCAGGAATTCTGGGAGTTGAAGTCCACGAGTCATAAAAGAGCCAGGGTTGCCTACCCCTGGTATAATGTCTCCTGTCTTGGGCAGGGGGTTAGAGTAGAAGACCTCCAGGGTCCCTTCCAGCGCTAGGCATGGTTCTCTCAAGTGTGAAAGTAGAATGTGGCTTAACTTCCTAACCAGATTCGATGTGGGAAACCAGCTACCGAGCTTCATTGCAGTGACTGTCACTCTGTTCCCCTCCCTTACATCAATCCTACATCACAACTCCCAGTGCTGGGATGAGGGAGTCTTGAAATCTCTCTGCTATAAATAGCATTGCAAGCTTTACGTGGCTGAGAGTCCGGGACTGCAATCCAGCAGAGGAAAAAGACGGTGAGTTCAAATCCATCTTGGATAGCCCCCATCCCCCTCTTGGGCTGGGGTCTTTTGGAGGAATGACCTGCCCAGAGAAGGCAAGTGCAGGAAAATTGAGGATCTTTGCAGTTTAAGGGCTTCTGTTAGGAAAGGAAAGGGGATTAATAGAAAATGTAGGATGTTACTGGTTTATTAATGGCTAATGGACTAACAGGCCAAAGGACAGGTGAGGCAGGAAAGGAGAAGTAACGGTTTGCCCACCTGCGCAAGGGAGAAAGGAGAGCAAGAGGTTGCTGAAGGCAAGAAGTGTCTGGTTGTGTGTTCACACAACAGACTCAGCTAGGTTCCTGAACTCGTCCTTTTTAAGAGATTTGGGCACGATCCCATAAATCTCTATGGAGATCTACAATCATTCCAGGTCGTGGTTGTCCCAAAGGTGCTTTTCCAAAGGCAACTGGACTTCCTTGGGTTTTTTTTTCCTCCTTGGAAACGTTTCACTTCTCGCTGCCGAAGCTTCTTCAGTTCTCCTGAACTGAAGAAGCTTCTTGGATGAGAAGTGAAATGTTTTCAAGGGGGAAAAAAAACCAACAAACCAAGAAAAAACAGTTGCCTTTGGAAAAGCACCTTTGGGTATCCCATAAATCATCAGTAGATGTATGCTATTGGAATAGCATACTTGGAATGCTGCATCTGGTTTTGGTCAGCACAATGTAAAAAAGATGTTGAGACTCTAGAAAGGGGACAGAGAAGAGCAACAAAGATGATTAGGGGACTGGAGGCTAAAACATACAAGGAACGGTTGCTGGAATTGGGAATGTCTAGTGTAATGAAGAGAAGGACGAGGGGTGACATGATGGCAGTGTTCCAATATCTCAGGGGCTTCCCCAAAGAAGAGGGAGTCAAGCTATTCTACTACTACTACTACTACTACTACTACTACTACTACTACTACTACTACTAATTATTATTATTATTATTATTATTATTATTATTATTGATCATCGCACAGTCAGCCAGATGTTGAGACTGGATTTGGCATTTTTGTCTACCTATCAAGTCCTTACCAAGGACCTGGGATAGGCAGATGTGGATGCTTATTACTATTATTATTATTATTATTATTATTATTATTATTATTATTATTATTATTATTATTATTATTATCTAAGCTGGCAAGCTTAACCAAGACTGAAACTAATGCAGCTTATCATGTCATCTCAAAGTACATATTTCTTTCATGTGTCCTGCAACATGTGTCCTGTCCTGCCTACTCTAGAAAGAGTGCAGAGAAGAGCAACAAAGATGATTGGGGGACTGGAGGCTTGATCATATGAGGAACGGTTGCTGGAATTGGGAATGTCTAGTTTAATGAAGAGAAGGACGAGGGGGGACATGAGAGCAGCCTTCCAATATCTCAGGGGCTGCCCCAAAGAAGAGGGAGTCAAGTTATTGTCCAAAGCACCAGAAGGCAGGACAAGAAGCAACGGATGGAAACTAATCAAGGAGAGAAGCAACCTAGAACTAAGGAGAAACTTCCTGACAGTGAGAACAATTAACCAGTGGAACAACCTGCCTCCAGAAGCTGTGAATGCTCCAACACTGGAAGTCTTTAAGAACAGACTGGACAGCCATTTGTCTGAAATGGTATAGGGTTTCCTGCCTGAGCAGGGGGTTGGACTGGATGACCTCCAAGGTCCCTTCCAACTTTTATTATTATTATTATTATTATTATTATTATTATTATTATTATTATTATTATTATTATTATTATTATATGCAGACACTGGAGCAGGATCAAAGAGATTCATAGAACATAGAATAAAATGGTTGGAAGGGATCTTGGAGTCCAGGCCACTGCTCAGGCACGAGGTTCCAAAGTGAGACCTAAGTTTGAGCTGGAAGGATGGTCACAAATCCCTGATTTACACAGAAAGAGTGAAAAAAGAGATTAGGTTGGCTGACTTGGAAGACAGATCTTCATTACATGGTACACTGATGGCTATATAACGGTTTATTTGTGGATATCAAATTTGTGGGAAGGAAAGATCAGAGATGGGTAGCCAGCTTCCTGATATGTTTGTTGAGGTGGTCTCCCATCCAACCGAGTTCTGTTTGGATGTAGAGAGGGTGGTGGAAGAAATACTTTTTAGAGGATTAATGAATGTGTGGAAATGTCTTAGAACCAGGTCTAATCAGGGCTCAAAAGCTGTGAGAAGGAAGGAAGGAAGGAAGGAAGGAAGGAAGGAAGGAAGGAAGGAAGGAAGGAAGGAAGGAAGGAAGGAAGGAAGGAAGGAAGGAAAGAAATATAATGAGAGGGAGAAGGAAGGAAGAAAGGAAGGGAGGGAGGAAATAAAATGAGAGGGAGAAGGAAGAAAGGAAAGAGAATGAGAGAGAGAAGGAAGGGAAGGGAGGAAGGAAAGAAGAAAGAAAGAAAGAAAGAAAGAAAGAAAGAAAGAAAGAAAGAAAGAAAGATAAAAAAATAGAATGAGATGGAGAAGGAAGGAAGGAAGGAAGGAAAGAGAATGAGAGAGAAGGAAGGGAAGGGAAGAGAAGGAAAGAAAGAGAAAGAAAGAAGGAAGGAAGGAAGGAAGGAAGGAAGGAAGGAAGGAAGGAAGGAAAGAAATATAATGAGGGAGAAGGAAGGAAGAAAAGAAGGGAGGGAGGAAATAAAATGAGGAGAAGGAAGAAAGGAAAGAATGAGAGAGAGAAGGAAGGGAAGGGAGGAAGGAAGGAAGGAAAGAAGAAAGAAAGAAAGAAATAGAATGAGAGGGAGAAGGAAGGAAGGAAGGAAGGAAAGAGGATGAGAGAGAAGGAAGGGAAGGGAAGGAAAGAGAGAGAGAGAGAGAGAGAGAGAAAGAAAGAAGGAAGGAAAGAAAGAAATATAATGAGAGGGAGAAGGAAGGAAAGGAAGGGAGGGAGGAAATAAAATGAGAGGGAGAAGGAAGAAAGGAAAGAGAATGAAGGGAAGGGAGGAAGGAAGGAAAGAAGAAAGAAAGAAAGAAAAATAGAATGAGAGGGAGAAGGAAGGAAGGAAGGAAAGAAAGAAGGAAGGAAGGAGAATGAGAGAGAGAAGGAAGGGAAAGGGAAGTGGAGGGAGGAAGGAAGGAAGGAAGGAAGGAAGGAAGGAAGGAAGGAAGATTACCTTCTTGGGAAGACAACCTTGTTAATCATCTCTCGACTGGCAACAAAACTAGAGAAAGGTCTGGGTTTTTTTAGCATATTCATCAATGAAAGGAGCATTAAATAACCAGGCGTGGAGCTCACCCCATGTATTTGGAGACCTGTAATCATGGACAACAGTCTTACCACAATTCTTAGCTGGATGTTAAATCCCCCTTAAATGCTGTTCCTGCTGTCAGATGCTTTGAAGTTGCCAGACCCAAAATAGAAGCCTTTTGAAACCAGAGAGTTCCCCTGAGTAACTGCTGGATTCTCTCCTAGGGTTTGGGGATGGCCTTCAAGATTTCGGCCGGGCTTCTGGTCCTTCTGCTGTTTCTCCCATGGACATCCTGCCTGCCGCTGGCCCAGCTTCTGCCAATCAACGACCTGGCTTGGGAGCCCCTGTGGCTGAGCCCCTCAGCCTGGAGAGAGCCGGCGGCGTTGGGATCTCTCTCCAGCTCCGAAGAAGGGATCTTCCCAGAGTCAAGTTCTCCCAGATCCTGCCTGCCCGCAGACCGAATCCAGCAACCGAGAGTGGCAAGATCAGCCTTCTCCAACAAAAGACGAGACGGGCGCCCCAATTCCTTAGACTTAACTTTCCACCTTCTCCGAGAGTTCCTGCAAGGGGCTCGGGAAGAGAAAATGGCTCAGCAGGCACGGAATAATAAAATACTGCTGCATAATTTAGGCAAATGAGGGGGGGCTGGGCCAGGGGGAGGTGTTGGTTGTCCATAGTCCAATGGATCGTTCATTTTAGAACTGTGCATTTTGCAGAGAGCTGGGTCATTTTCACATAGGTGGTTCGACAACCAATGACCGCAATCCAGACCGACATTGCAATCGTTAAGCGAAGCTGTCGTTAAGGAGTTGTGCCTGATTTTTAGGACCGTTGTTAAGTGAATCCATGCGGTCGTGAAGCAAATCCGGCTTCCCCCATCAATTTTTTTCTCGTTGGAAGGTGGCAAAAGGGGAAGATATGAGCCCGGGATGCTGCAACACTCGTCAATATAGGCCAGGCCAGGGGGAGTCTTCAAACTTGGCCCTTTTATGTCTTGTGGACTTCAACTCCCAGAATTCCTCAGCCAGCGTGACTTGGCTAAACTTGGCTACAGTCCTACAACTCTCTGCTTAAAGCTACACCTTGCTTTAATTGAATAAGTTGTTCCCAGATTAGAAATGATGCCAGTAAACAGGGTCTCTCCACCTTGGTAAGTCTACGATGTGTGGCTGGGGAATGCTGGGAGTTGAAGTCCACATCTCTTCAAGTCGAGAAACATTGCTCCAGAGAACAACTCATTCCTCTAATGCGGGGGACTTCAAATTTGGGTTGGACTAGACCAGGGGTCTTCAAACTTGGTCCTTTTATGACTTGAGGACTTCAACTCCCAGAATTCCTTAGCCAGGCACCTGTACCTGGCTGAGGAATTCTGGCTGAAGAATTCTGGGAGTTGAAGTCCACACGTCATAAAAGGGCCAAGTTTGAAGACCCCTGCCTTATATCATCCAGGACCAATGGCTGTCCAATCTTCCTTGAAAACCTCCAGCAATGGAGCATCCAGAACTCCTGTTTTAGATCATCGGGTTGTAATGCCCATCTGACAGGTCAACACCACCCAGCCACCCTTCCAAGTCAATTGCATAGCTTCCTGCCAGCGGGTGGTCTCCTTTCCCCTTGCCTATTTCTCAACATTCGTTGCCCTGCAGCTGGAGAGACTCCCAAATTGGAGGTGGGCCTTGATGGATTGTCGGATTGATGATGTACCATCAGTCAACAAAGAGTTGAAAGGGACCCTGGAGGTCTTCTAGTCTAGGGCTTTTCAACCAGTGGTACGGTACCACCCGTGGTACATAGGCACCTGGCAGGTGGTACGTGACCATCCTAGAAAAGTGGTAGCGGGGGAGGGGAAGGAGCTGAACCGGTGGCAGCACCGCACAAGCCTGAGCGAGAGACGGCTGGAGCTGCAGGGCTGTCAGGGCTCAGCGGAAGCGCCAGGATCAGTGCCGCTTTCCAGCTGATCGGGGCTTCTTCGGGGCTGTGAGGGCTCAGCGGAAGCGCCAGGATCAGCGCTTCTTCGGGGCTGTCAGGGCTCAGCGGAAGCGCCAGGATCAGTGCTGCTTTCCAGCTGATCGGGGCTTCTTCGGGGCTGTGAGGGCTCAGTGGAAGCGCCAGGATCAGCGCCAGGCTCCAGCTGGAAAGCAGCACTCATCCTGGCGCTTCTGCTGAGCCCAGAAGAAGCGCCGATCAGCTGGAATGTTGCAGCCTCTCCAGGGTCTTGTGATTTACATTCAGATGCTTAGCCAGCCTCTTCTTAAAAACTTCCAGTGTTGGAGCATCCACCGCTTCTGGAGGCAGGTTGTTCCACTGGTTAATCGTTCTCCCTGCCAGGAAATCCCTCCTTAGTTCCAGGTTGAATCTCCCTCTGATGAGCTTCCACCCATTGCTTCCTGTCCCGCCTTCATGGAGACTAAATTGACCCCCTCTTCCCTGTGACAACTTTTCAAGTTCAGGTGGTCCTCGACTTACAATGGTTCGTTTAGTGACTGTTCAAAGTTACAATATGAAAAAAATGAGCTATGCCCGTTTTTTCACACCACTGCAGCATCCCCATAGTCACGGGATCAAAATTCAGATGCTTGGCAACTGACTCATACTTATGACGGAGGCAGTGTCCCGGGGCCACGTGACCCCTTTTGCGACCTTCATACAAGCAAAGTCAATGGGGAAGGCAGACTCACTTAACAACTGTGTTACTAACTTAATAGCTGCAGTGATTCACTTATGTGACAAGAAAGGTCAAAAAACTTCACTTAACGGCTCTTGCTTAGTGACATAAATTTTGGGCTCTGTTGTGGTCGTAAGTTGAGGACTGCCTGTATGGAAGATGCCTGTATTGAATATCCTTTTCCTTAACAGAGTTGACACAATTTCAGTACTTGTGTCACATTTCATGCTGTCACAACGTTTATACAGAAAGTCACAACACACAGCTTCGATCTGTGTTGTGGTCACTTGTTCCAGATGCTTCTGGAAACCCTGAAATTCTTTCTTGGGTTTCTCCCAAGCACCTGAGCGAGTTAAAAATGTATTTTCTTTTGCAAAAAAGAAAACACACACACACACACACACAAGCCACAACAAATAAGCTGTTAAAAACGGACAACCATTTCTAGAACATAACAAAAACAGGATTTTCATTCTCGGGACTGTAACATCTGGGGGTGTGATCATTCTTGAATGCTGTCCAACGTACATCCTGTAAACCTTCATCGGCTTTGAGCTCACTGTTGTGTCAGTGTGTGCACCTGCACGTATGTGCTTAGTGTATGAGTGATGACTCAGTTGTTTGTGCTGGTGACTGCAATCCAGATTTGATCATTTGCATCGAAATTGTTTGCGCCTGTCATGCGTACTTTCTCTCAGATGGATTAAAGCCACCGCTTGGTTCAAGAATGGACGTGAAAGTGTGTTCAATAAACTTTATAACAATAATAATAATAATAAAGTTGGAAGGGACCTTGGAGGTCATCCAGTCCAACCCTCTGCTCAGGCAGGAAACCTTATACCATTTTGGACAAATGGCTGTCCAGTCTCTTCTTAAAAACTTCCGTGTTGGAGCATTCACCGCTTCTGGAGGCAGGTTGTTCCACTGGTTAATTGTTCTCACTGTCAGGAAGTTCCTCCTTAGTTCTAGGTTGCTTCTCTCCTTGATTAGTTTCCATCTGTTGCTTCTTGTCCTGCCTTCAGGCGCTTTGGAGAATAGCTTGACTCCCTCTTCTTTGGGGCAGCCCCTCAGATACTGGAGCACTGCTATCATGTCCCCCCTCATCCTTCTCTTTGTTAAACTAGACATACCCAATTCCAGCAACCGTTCCTTGTATGTTTTAGCCTCCAGTTCCCTGATCATCTTTGTTGCTCTTCTCTGCACTCTTTCTAGAGTCTCAACATCTTTTTTACATCATGGTGACCAAAACTGGATGCAGGATTCCAAGTGTGGCCTTACCTTACTTTATTTTTATAATTCTCTCTCTTTTAAAACTGGGGTGCAGACACAGGCCTGGCCAGACAGAAGCAACTGTCCCCCATGTCTCCCTGATTCAATCATGGAAACAAATACAGGTAGTCCTCAAATTACGACCACATTGGAGCCCAAAATTTATCTTGCTAAGTGAGAAATTTATTAATTGAGTTTTGCCCCACTTTACAACTTTGCTTGCCACGGCTAAGTTGAATCGCTGCGGTTGTTAAATTAATAACACGGTTGCTAAGTGAATCCGGCTTTGCCACTGACTTTCCTTGTCAGAAGGTCGTAAAAGGGGATCACGTGGCCCTGGGACCGTCGTAAATGTGAGTCAGTTGTCAAGCATCTGAATGTAAATCACGTGGCTACGGGGATACTGCCAAGGTCATAAGTATGAAAAATGATCACAAGTCCCTAATAATAATAATAATAATAATAATAATAATAATAATAATAATAATAATAATAATAATAATAATGTTGGAAGGGACCTTGGAGGTCATCTAGTCCAACCCCTTGCTCAGGCAGGAAACCCTGTATACCATGTCAGACAAATGGCTGTCCAGTCTCTTCTTAAAAACTTCCAGTGTTGGAGCATTCACCGCTTCTGGAGGCAGGTTGTTCCACTGGTTAATTGTTCTCACTGTCAGGAAATTTCTCCTTAGTTCCAGGTTGCTTCTCTCCTTGGTGAGTTTCCATCCGTTGCTTCTTCTCCTGCCTTCAGGCGCTTTGGAGAAGAGCTTGACTCCCTCTTCTTTGGGGCAGCCCCTGAGATATTGGAACACTGCTATCCTGTCCCCACTCGTTCTTCTCTTCATTAAACTAGACATTTTGGTGCCGTTGTAACTTTAGTCACTAAAAGTGACTGTCACTAAATCACCATACGTGACTTTCCCAACCAGCTTCCGACAAGCATCGTCAATGGAAGAAACCAGATTTTCATAACAGTCACAAAATTCCCAAAAATCACTGTAATTGTAGCGATTCGCTTAGCACTCACTGTGCAAAAAAGGTCACAAACTGGGGCACAGCTCAACTAACAACTGCCTTGCTTAGTCACAGAAAGTTTGGGCTCAATTGTGATTGTAAGTCAAGGACTATCTCTCCTATAATGTACAACCTCTGCTGAAGAACATGCGTTTCGTGCACCTGATGCCCCATGGTTTATTGGAGGATAAAGGTGGGGACTCAGAATGCATCCGAATGTGCAAGATTTGGTTATTTTAGCTTCTCGGAATAAAGGGTAGTTTTGCTCTTCATGTGGCGTTGATAGATCTACCCACCACACCAGCATCGACAATTGGGAAGTCATTAAAAAGATCCCTGAAAAATGGAAAAATCACTTCTATAGCATAGCCCCCAAATAGCCAACGCTACCTGGATTTATCTTTGAAGTCAGAGTTGTACTTAACTTAGAAGTGTGGTAAGAAAGCGCCTCCTCGCCAATCCTTTTTACTATGCCCCCCCAAATCACAAGAATAAAACTCAGGAAAAGAAATACAGAAACAATGTTTCACTCATGAAACCTATTGCGAAAAGTGGATTCCCAAAGAGAGCTAAAAGAAATAGATGGACTAAAGATAAGGGGATAAAAAAGAATGACGTATATTTGACAAGATTGAAACTCAAGGAAGCCAGCATTTCAGACCCATTGCTAACCTTTGTGAAAGAAGCTAAACAAATCTAATAACAAAAGCACACAAAGCAAGCCTCCAATTACAAAATGCTGTAAAACTGTATAAAAATCCTTGTATTCATCAAATCAATTTGTTAGCTGTCCCAGAACTGCATGCTCTTGCTGGTTCTGCTCATCAATAAAGAAGCTTCTTTCCTAAGCAGCCAGCCTCCATTTTTTATTCCCAGCTTGGAACCGGACCCGATTTTTCTTTCACCAGAAGCATCTTTACTTTTACAACTAGTAGGGCAGCCATTTTGTGACAGTGCTTGAAATTCCACCAGGCCATAAAAATGACTCTTAAATATACTTCATTTTCTAATGACACTTTAGTTCAAAATCTGTACAGGTAATCCTTGACTTACAACAGTTGGTTTAGTGACCGTTCGAAGTTACAACAGCACGGAAAAAGGTGACTTATGAGCCTTTTTCACACTTATGACCGTTGCAGCATCCCCATGGTCATGTGATCAACGTTCAGACACTGGTTCATATTTATGATGATTGCCGCATCCCAGGGTCATGTGACCCCCCCCTTTTGTGACCTTCCGACAAGCAAAGTTAGTGCTTAAGCCGGATTCGCTTAACAACCATGTTACTAACTTAACAACTGCAGTGATTCACTTAAGAACCGTGGCAAGGAAGGTTGTAAAATGGGGCAAAATTTACTTACCAAACATCTCACTTAGCAACAGAAATTTTGGGTTCTCAATTGTGGTTGTAAGTCAAGGACAACCTGTAATCTCTTGCCACAGAGCTTCTCGTCTTCCTGCAGGAAGATTTGACCGGGATGATGATGTCCCAAACCCTGCTAGAAATTCGGATGCTTGCAGAGCAGAAAAAAAAGTCTTCAACACGGACCAAGAGAAGCACGGTGCTCTTCCACCGACTTGTATTAATCATGGAGCCAAAAGGTAGGGTTGAAGAAGCTGCTAAGGAGAGGTTCCGTGAAGTCCTCACTTCTCCATCGGTCAGCTGGGGTACTGGAGTCAGAAGCCTGAAAAAGACAGAAAGGCTGGGACTTCACTCAAGAATGCTTCCATATGTAAGGATGGAAACGAGAAGCTCTAGACTTAAGTTCACACCACTAAGCTTCCTGATGGAAGAGAACATTGGTAGCTCAAGGTTGAACTGAGGAGTCCTTGGTGCTCTCTGAGATCGGTTTTTCTGTAGATGTTTCATGACCCAACTAGGTAATGTCATCAGTCCTAGAAGAGAGTGGGGTTTGCGGGGAGGAGGAGGAGGAGGAAGAGGAGAAGGAGGAGGAAGGGGAGGAGGAGGAGGGAGAGGAGAAGGAGGAGGAGGAGGGGGAGGAGGAAGAGGAAGAGGATTGTGGGGTCCTTGGTGCTCTCTGAGATTGGTTTCTCTGTAGATGCTTCATGACCCAACTAGGTAACGTAATTAGTGCTAGAAGGGAGTGGGGTTTACAGAGAAGGAGGGGGAGGAGGGGGAGGAGGAGGAGGAAGAGGAGGAGGACTGTGGGGTTCTTGGTGCTCTTTGAGATTGGTTTCCCTGTAGATGTTTCATGATCCAACTAGGTAACGTCATCAGTGCTAGAAGGGAGTGGGGTTTGCAGAGTGAAGGAGGAAGGGAGGAGGAAGAGGACGATGACTGTGGAGTCCTTGATGCTCTCTGAGTTAGTTGTTGGCTTGCAGACATTTCATTACCCAACTAGGTCGCATTATCAGTGCTTCTAACACTACTTGCACCTAGTTCGATAATGAAATGTCAACGAAGCTGAGCAGGGCGCTCTCGTCCAGCTCGGCCTCTGCTCTCATGGCTCTGCTTCTGGAGCATCAGGGGCAAGAGGCTTGGCGGTCCAGATGGGGGGAGGGGGAGAGGGGAACCGGGCAGGGTGAGCACATGCACAGCTCCCCTCACCAAGAGAGAAGAGTTTGGGGCGCCGTTCTTGCGAGTGGGGCTGTGCGCATGTGAGCCGGCCTGCCACTCACCCGGCCTGATTGCAAATAGGGCATTGTCCGACAGTGGGCCACGGCCCACAGATTGGGGATCCCTATTTTAGGACATTGTGTGAACCCAGCCTCTTTGGCTAGTTTGTTTTAATGTCTTATGTGAGCCCAGAAAATTGACATAAATGTAATACGGATGTATACTCATCACGAAGTCTGTTGTGTGACTGTAACTCTAGAGCAAAAGTCAAAGATTCTTCCAAGGATTGTGTCCACAAGAAATCACAAACATAAACCAGATGCCATAAAATTGTGTGGCAATAACCAAGTAACAGAACAACAGAGTTGCAAGGGACCTTGGAGGTCTTCTAGTCCAGCCCCCTTCTGCTCAGGCAGCAAACCCTATACCATTTCAGACAAATGTCTGTTTAGTTCCTTCTTTAAAACTTCCAGTGATGAAGCACCCACAACTTCTGGAGGCAAGTAGTTCCACTGGTTAATTGTTCTCACTATTAGGAACTTTATAATAATAATAATAATAATAATAATAATAATAATAATAATAATAATAATAATAATAATAATAATAATAAAAATAATATAATAATAATAATAATAGCCGCCCCGGGTCTTCGGAGAGGGGCGGCATACAAATGCGAAATATAAATAAATAAATAAATAATAATAAAGTTGGAAGGGACCTTGGAGGTCATCTAGTCCAACCCCCTGCTCAGGCAGGAAACCCTATACCATTTCGGACAAATGGCTGTCCAGTTTCTTCTTAAAAATTTCCAGTGTCGGAGCATTCACCGCTTCTGGAGGCAGGTTGTTCCACTGGTTAATTGTCCTCACTGTCAGGAAGTTTCTCCTTAGTTCCAGGTTGCTTCTCTCCTTGATGAGTTTCCACCTGTTGCTCCTTGTCCTGCCTTTAGGCATGTTGGAGAACAACCTGAACCCCTCTTCTTTGGGGCAGCCCCTGAGATATTGGAAGACTGCTATCATGTCCCCCCTCGTCCTTCTCTTCGTTAGTTAGTCCTAGGCTGCTTCTCTCCTTGATGAGTTTCCATCCGTTGCTTCTTGTCCTGCCTTCAGGCGCTTTGGAGAATAGCTTGACTCCCTCTTCTTTGGGGCAGCCCCTGAGATAGTGGAAGACTGCTTTTCATTAAACTAGACATACCCAAGTCCAGCAACCATTCTAGGATTAGGGCTGTGTGGTGCATTCATGTTTGCAACTAGTGGGTCAGGGTTAGATATAGCTCAGCTGCCGACCATTTTACTTTAGCATTTATTCCTCCCCAAACAATGCTGTGTCCACTCTTAGGGGCTGCCATTTTATCCTTCTCAAATGTCCAGAGTTTTATTCATAATGGAGGGGAATGAGCAAGATCCAGCTGCTAGGAATTGTGGCCCAAAACACCACTTATTTTTTGTCACAAAACCTCCAGAACTCACTAGACAAGAGATAGCTACGGCCAACTTAACAGAATAACAGAGTTGGAAGGGACCTTGGAGGTCATCTAGTCCAACCCCCTGCTCAAGCAGGAGACCCTATACTATCTTAGACAAATGGTTGCCTAATCTCTTCTTAAAATCTTCCAGTGATGAAGCACCCACAACTTCTGGAGGCAAGTAGTTCCACTGGTTAATTGTTCTCACTATTAGGAAGTTTCTCCTTAGTTCTACGTTGCTTCTTTCTTTTGGTTGTTTTCCATCCGTTGTTTCTTGTCCTGCTTTCTGATGCTTTGGAAAATAAGGTGACCCTCTCCTCTTTATGGCAGCCCCTCAAATACTGCAAGACTGCTATCGTGTCAAAGATGTATTAATAAACCTATAGCTTCAGCAGAGAGCCTGGTTAATTCATGACTGGTATCCTTAATTACTCACCCTAATGACTCATTGCAATCAACTCTAGACAGATCTCTCCAGCTGCTTGGAGATGACAGTGGGAATGTGTGTGTGTGTGTGTGTGTGTGTGTGTGTCATCAGGGTATAGTGTTAAAAAGTCATAGGATGTGATCAAAGCGCTGCTTGCCTTTAATGTCTGTTGTAGGCTTTTAAGATTTCTGTTATAATTCCCTAGCCACACCAATAAAGAGCATTCTGAAATCCCTGCTGTAGCTGGTTTTTTTAAAAACATCTTTCAGTTTATCTCTGTCACATCTTATACCAAACCCTGCCTCAAGACAGATTTTTTTTCTAATTTTACTAATTTAGTTCTTTTATTTATATCCCGCAAATTATTATTTTTACAAATAATAATAATAATAATAATAATAAAGTTGGAAGGGACCTTGGAGGTCATCTAGTCCAACCCCCTGCTAAGGCAAGAAACCCTATACCAGCGGTTCTCAACCTGTGGGTCGCGACCCCATTTGGGGTCGAAGGACCATTTCACGGGGGTCGCCAAACGGCGCAGTCCGCCATTTTTTAAAAAAATTTTTTGGTCGGCCATTTTTTTTTTGGTCAGCCATTTTTCTCCCCATTGCAATGCGGGCCGTCGCGCCGCGCATGCGCGATGCGGGCCCGCCATTTTTTTTGGTCGCCATTTTTTTGGGGGGGTCGGCCATTTTTTTTTTGGTCGGCCATTTTTTTCCCCTTTGCGATGCGGGCCGTCGCGCCGCACATGCGCGCCGCGCCCGTCACGCCGCGCATGCGTGATGCGGGCTGGGGTCGAGCCCCGGAAAAGGTTGAGAACCGCTGCCCTATACCATTTCGGACAAATGGCTGTCCAGTTTCTTCTTAAAAACTTGTTTCCACCCGTTGCTTCTTGTCCAGCCTTCAGGTGCTTTGGAGAATAGCTTGACTCCCTCTTCTCTGTGGCAGCCCCTGAGATATTGGAAGACTGCTATCATGTCACAGTTACTACTATTGAGCAAGGTACCCCCTATACTATATCTGTGCATTTGGTTTTTCTTGCCTAAGTGTAGAACCTTCCTTTTTTCACCATTGAATTTCATTTCGTTAGATAGTGCCCAGTGTTCCAGTCTGTCCAGATCCTCCTGTATCCTAAGCCTGTCTTCTGGAGTGTTGGCTATTCCTGCCAGCTTGGTGTTGTCTGCAAATTTGATGAGTTCCCCATCTATCCCCTCGTCCAGATCGTTGATGAAGATGTTGAAGAGCATTGGGCCCAGAACAGAGCCCTGGGGCACCCCACTACACACTTCCCTCCATGTAGATGCGGTTCCATTGAGGACCACACGCTGAGTACGGCCGGTCAGCCAGCTATGAATCCATCTGTTGGTGATGCTGTCTACCCCACATTTTTCTATCTTAACACACATTTTTCTATCTTAACCCACATTTTTCTATCTTAAAGATGGCAAAGATATTCAAGACATGTTCGTCCTTCTAGTTTCCCCACATCAACAACCTTGTAAAGTGGGTTAAGCTGAGAGAGAGGAATTGGCTCAAGGTCACCCAGCTAATGCCTAAGGCAGGACTAGAACTCACTGCTTCCTGGTGATTGGCCCAAAGTCACCCAGCCAGCTTCCATGCGTAAGGCGGGACTAGAATTCACTGCTTCCTAGTGATTGGCCCAAAGTCACCCAGCCGGCTTTCATGCGTAAGGCGGGCCTAGAACTCATTGCTTCCTGGTGATTGGCCCAAAGTCACCCAGTCGGCTTTCATGAGTAAGGCAGGACTAGAACTCACTGCTTCCTGGTGATTGGCCCAAAGTCACCCAGCTGGCTTTCATGCGTAAGGTGGGACTAGAACTCACTGCTTCCTGTGATTGGCCCAAAGTCACCCCGCCGGCTTTCATGCCTAAGGCAGGGGGTTGGAATAGATGACCTCCAAGGTCCTTTCCAACTTCTTCTTCTTCATCATCATCATCATCATCATCATCATTATTATTATTATTATTATTATTATTATTATTATTATTATTATTATTATTATTATTACTTATACTGTATGTCTATGGAGATTCATAATCCTGGTGGTCCCAAAGGAGCTTGGGTTTTTTTTTTCCCCTAGAAAACATTTTGCTTCTCACCTCTCTCAGAAATGTCTTGAATGCGAAGCAAAAAGATTTTAAGGAAAAACAACGAAGAAGTCCACTTGCCTTTTGAAAAAGCAACCTTTGGGATTACCTCTGCTGTAAATAAATGCTTTTAAAATGCCTTTTAAAAAGGCATACGGTTTTTCACAGGGCCCAGTAAACTTGGTGTGTGTGTGTGTCTGTGTGTGTGTGTGTGTGTGTGTGTGTGTCTTGATCTGGCTTCATCCAAACGCTCAGAGGAATATCATTGACTAATATGGTACCAAACCTGGCTGGCAGTTGATGCCATTCTGTGTCCACCCTCTTCGTTCTCTGCTGAGCTCTCCGTGGTGCTGAAATCTTCTCCGGGAGAAGTTTGCCCCACGCTTTGAGTAGGTACATTGTCTGCTAGGTCAGCCTCAGGCAGAGGTGATGGCGAAGTGGAGTCAAGCACCTGGAGCCCTCCATCCAGCTGAGTCTAAAATATATGCATATCCAGGAAACGAAAAAGAAGCGTAAATCTGGATATTCAACGAAATCTTGGATTTGAGAATGTTGTGATGTCTATATCGGATTACCTGGCATAAATCAGTCCACAATAGATTTGTGTTTTTCTTTTCTTTTTCTTTTTAAAAAAAATCTAGTTTGAGGGAACTGAAAAGCATTACTACTGTAATGCTCTCTACATGGGGCAACCTTTGAAGAATGTCCGGAGACTGCAAGTAGTCCAGAATGCGGCCGCGCGAGCCGTCTTGGGTCTCCCAAGACATGCTCATATCACTCCAGCTCTCCGTGAGCTGCACTGGCTACCAATTGGTCTCCAAACACAATTCAAAGTGTTGGTTATGACCTATAAAGCCCTTTATGGCAATGGACCAGGATACTTGCGGGACCGTCTCCTGCCTCATGAATCCCAGCGACCGGTTAGGGCGCATAGGGTTGGCCTCCTACAGGTCCCGTCTGTTAGGCAGTGTCATCTGGCGGGGCCTAGGGCTAGGGCCTTCTCCGTTGCTGCCCCAGCCCTCTGGAACCAGCTTCCCTCAGAGGTTCGTACTGCTTCCTCCCTCCTAGCTTTCCGGAAATTGTTAAAGACCCATTTATGCCAACAGGCTTGGGGCGTGTGAGCTGTGCTCCGCCCCTGGGCCTAGGAATGTCCCTCCATCAGTGAATGTGAGTTGAATGTGCTTGTATGTTGTATAAAGGTGATAAATTTTATTAATTTTATTGTTATAATCTCATTTTATTGTTTGTAAGCCGCCCTGGGTCTTCGGAGAAGGGCGGCATATAAATTTGAGTAATAAATAAATAAATAAATAAATAAATAAATAATCATTCTACCCATTTCCTTGTAGAAAGAGTGTAGAGTTTCTAAGATGCTTCTTAACTGCCTGTGCATCACACATCGAACTTAAATGTTAGCAAATCTCTAGGGCTTCACTTAACATGTCTCTCAAAACAGGCTACATTACAATAAAATCTTGATCTAACGAGGAACTTGGGGGAAAGAACCATCTATATTGGGTGTGATTCACACTGTTGCCTTGCTTAGCAACAGATGTTCTGGTCCCAGTTATGGTTGAAAGTCGAGCACTATCTGTATCAGGAATTTGAAAGGTGTGGGTATAAGAATCATCGGGCATATGAGAACCTAAGTAACATACCAACATCAAAGACCATTCATGGTTAACCTGATTACTGAACTAATTATTCTGCGTCCTAAGCTTCTTCTATGAAACCATTTTTCAGGCGTTTGAAGAGTAGTAAACTGCCAGAATCACTTCCAAGAGAGGGATCACAATAGCAATAGCGCTTAGACTTATATAGCACTTCACAGTGCTTTTCAGCCCTCTCTAAGCAGTTTACAGAGTCGGCCTATTGCCCCCAACAATCTGGGTCCTCATTTTACCAACCTCGGAAGGATGGAAGGCTGAGCCAATCTTGAGCCAGTGAGGATCGAACTGCCGAACTGCTGGCAGTCGGCAATGAGCAGAAGTAGTTTGCAGTACTGCATTCTAACCACTGCACCACCATGGCTCATGGTCATGGATGGCCATATAAATGTAGTGGACAGTTGTTTGCTTGTTTGTTTGTTTGGATGGATGGATGGAGGGTTGGTTGGTTGGTTGGTTGGTTAGATGGATGGATGGATGGATGGATAGAGGGTTGAATTGATGGATGAATGAATGGATGGTTAAATAGGATGAATGAATCTATGTATGTTTGGATGGATGGATGGATGGAGGGTTGAAGGGATGGATGGTTGGATGCATGGATACATGGATGGAGGATTGGATGCATGGATGGAGGATTGGATGGATGGATAGATGGAGGGAGGGAGGGTTGAAGGGATGGATGGATGGATGGATGGATGGTTGGATGCATGGAGGGATGGATGGATGGATGGATGCATGGATGGAGGGTTAGAGGGATGGATGGATGGAGGGTTGGAGGGATGGATGCATGGATGGAGGGTTGGAGGGATGGATGGATGGAGGGTTGGAGGGATGGATGCATGGAGGGTTGGAGGGATGGATGGATGGATGGAGGGTTGGAGGGATGGAGGGTTGGAGGAATGGATGGATGGATGGAGGGTTGGAGGGATGGATGGATGGAGGGTTGGAGGGATGGATGCATGGATGGAGGATTGGATGCATGGATGGAGGATTGGATGGATGGATAGATGGAGGGAGGGAGGGTTGAAGGGATGGATGGATGGATGGTTGGATGGATGCATGGAGGGATGCATGGATGGAGGGTTGGAGGGATGGATGGAGGGAGGGAGGGTTGGAGGGATGGATGGATGGAGGGTTGGAGGGATGGATGCATGGATGGATGGAGGGATGCAGGGATGGATGGTTGCACATACACACACATACACACACACACACACCTACATAGAGAAGGCAATTGTGTTTTCCTTCAGTCTTCTATTCTCAGGGTCAAAATTATCTCCTTCCTTCAAACCTCTCTTCTAAAACTTAGTTTCCAGACCCCTGATCACCCCTATCCCCCTTCTTTAAGCCTCTTCCAGTTTCTACAAATCCTTCTTAGTGGTGCCCACTAACACGATGTTCAAGCTGGTGTCTGAGCAAAGCAGGAGAGAGTGGAGTAAGGCTTGCTCCTCAAGTGCACAAACTGGGAGAGTGAGAACTGAGAAATTTTGAATAAAAGTCCAAATTCGGCAAAGGGAAAAGAAAGCAGAAAAAGAAAGAAGACGACAGAGGAAGAACCAAGAGGATGGAGTGGATGGAGTTGGCACAGATGGCTTCCAGCTTTTTGAGTGGGATTTCTGGATCAGGAGACTGGGATCTGGATCTTACCTGCTGGGTAGCCCATAGATTGCTTTCTTGGCTAGTTTCAACTAGAGATTCAGTGGCCTCTGGGGTTGATGCTCCTGCCCCAACAGCACCACCATTCCGAGTCCCATTCACCAGAGGAGATAGTCCTTGCCACGGGTCTCCCTGTCCAAGGGCAAAAGAGTCATTGAGGTCCTCTTCCCTCTCACCACCTTCTGGTTCACTCTCTCCTAAAGTGTCTTCTGATTCCCCACAGCCCCCTTCTTCTTCAGCCGCCAATTCGGGGTCTTCAACTAGAATAAAGACAGATGTTGATGGGATGAACATCAAAGTGCCAAAGAACCCTTTTCCAAAAGGAAACTGGACTTTCTTCTGTGTATGTGTGTGTTTTTCTTGGAAAAGGTCTCGCTTCACATCCAAGAAGCTTCTTCAGTTCTGAAGAACTGAAAAAGCTTCTTAGGTGAGAAGCGACACGTTTTCAAAGAAAAAACAACAACAAGAAAGTCCCCGTTGTGAAAAACCAAATGCACAGGTATAGTATATAGGGGGTACCTTGCTCAATAGTAGCAACTGTGAGAGGGATATCGGAGTCCTAGTGGACCATCCCTTAAATATGAGCCAGCCGTGTGCTGCAGCTGCCAAAAAGGCCAACACAGTGCTAGGCTGCATTAACAGAGGGACAGAAACAAGATCATGTGAAGTGTTAATGCCACTTTACAATGCCTTGGTAAGTCCACACTTGGAATACTGCATCCAATTTTGGTCACTACGATGTAAAAAAGATGCTGAGACTCTAGAAAGAGTACAGAGAAGAGCCGCAAAGATGATCAGGGGACTGGAGGCTAAAGCATATAAGGAACGGTTGCTGGAATTGGGGATGTCTAGTTTAATGAAGAGAAGGATGAGGGGGGACATGATAGCATTGTTCCAGTATCTCAGGGGCTGCCCCAAAGAAGAGGGAGTCAAGCTATTCTCCAAAGCCCCTGAAGGCAGGACAAGAAGCAATGGATGGAAACTCATCAAGGAGAGAAGCAACCAGGAACTAAGGAGAACCTTCCTGACAGTGAGAACAATTAATTCGACTTGTATGCCGCTCCTCTCCAGAGATTCGGAGTGGCTTACAACATATACAAAACATCAAAAAATCTAAATCCAATCAAAATATTAAAAATAGACACCCAACACACAACTTTCGAAGAACAACCCACAATCATCCCCAGGCCTGCTGGCAAAGATAAGTTTTAAGGTTCTTTCGGAAGGCCGGGAGAGTGGGAGAAACACGGACTTCAGGAGGCAGTTGGTTCCAGAGGGCGGGCGCCACAACAGAGAAGGCCCTCCCCCTAGGGCCCGCCAAACAGCATTGTTTCGCTGACGGGACCCGGAGGAGGCCGACCCTGTGCGCTCTCACCGGTCGTAGGGAAGTATGTGGCAGAAGACGGTCCCGTAAGTATCCTGGTCCAATGCCATAAAGGGCTTTATAGGTAATAACCAACACTTTGAATTGCGCTCGGAGACCAATAGGCAACCAATGCAGCAAGCGGAGGGTTGACGAAATGTGGGCACAACGTGGAAGGCCCACAATTGCTCGCACAGCTGCATTTTGCACTAATTGTAGTCTCTGAACACTCTTCAAGGGCAGCCCCAACACTGGAAGTTTTTAAGAAGAGACTGGACAGCCATTTGTCTGAAATGGTATATAGGGTTTCCTGCCTAAGTAGGGGGTTGGACTAGATGACCTCCAAGGTCCCTTCCAACTTTATTATTATTATTTTACTATTATTTTTCAATATCTCTTAAGGCTCACTCTTTCTATTGACCTCACCGCGTGGGTGCAACATTGGTGTAATTCAGGTTGAAACTGCCTTTGGCTGACATTCAAATATTGACTTCTTTGGCACATGGATCTCTCTGGCCATTAGGAAGTTCACGCTACTCTTCCTATCCATCAATATCCCAGATTTACGTGGCTGGTTGGGGTCCTTGAGATATCTTTTAAGTAGCACCTATGGATTTCCCTTCCTACTACTACTACTACACGTAGTAGTAACCTTACTATATTTTGAGGCCAGGAAAATCCCTCTTGGGCTTCTAAAAGTATTAACCTTGACAGCAAGATCAGCTAAATAGAATACAGACTAACCAAGTTGGAAGGGACATTTGAGGTCATCTAATCCAACCCCTTGTTCAGGCAGGAGACCCTATACCAGAGGTGGGCAACCATGGCTCCTTTGAGCTGTGGGCTTCAATTTCCCAGAATTCCTAAACCAGCCATGTTGGCTCGGGAATTCTGAGAGTTGACGTCCAGAGCTTGTAAAGGGCCCTTACTGTCGTTGCCTACCCCTGCCTTACATCATTCCGGATTGTCCACTCTATTTTTGAAAACTTCCAGTGTTGGAGCAGCCACAACTTCTGGAGGCAGGTTGTTCCACTGGTTAATTTTTCTAACTGTCAGGAAGTTTCTCCTTAGTTCTAGGTTGCTTCTCTCTTTGGCTAGTTTCCATCCGTTGCTTCTCGTCCTTTCTAATTCTAATTCTTCTAATTCTAATTCTAATTTGTTTCCTTGGGCTATTCAAGTCTTTGGCTCACATTTGAGTAGAAATTCGGCAATTCAATAAATCAATTAATAAATAAAATGGGGTGCACAATTCCTACCCTCAGCCTCAGCCCAGAAATCTCTCCTCAGCCTTCTTGAGCTTCTGAGGTTTCACTAGTTACTATCCATACAGGTTCCAAATTTGTCTTCATTAACATAAGGACTAGAATCTTGCGTTTAGAAAATAACAACACAAGAGAGAATGCATAACCTTTCCGCAATGTTTGGAGCTGAATGTGGAAGTGGTTTCAATCTTCTTAATTTTCATTCTGAAGGCCTGAAAGGCTTTCTCGCCACTGAGAATGATTGATCAGTAGGACAGCCTGTCTCCCAGAATTGTGGGGGGCTCCATCACTGGAGGTTTTCAAGAAGAGACTGGACAGTCATTTGTCTAAAATGTTATAAGAATGGGCAGAGGATTTGACTAGAACGAAGGGGGGGGGTCTTCAAACTTGGCCCTTTTATGACTTGCGGACTTCAACTCCCAGAATTCCTCAGCCAGGCACGCTGAGGGGAAAGGGAGAGGTTTCCAAGCTGAGCCATCTTGGCTCAGGAATTCTGGGAGTTGAAGTCCACGAGTCATGAGGGGGCCATAGGTCCCCCATGCTGGCTCAGGAATTCTGGGAGTTGAAGTCCACAAGTCATAAAAGGGCCAAGTTTGAAGACCCCTGGAGTAGAAGATCTCCCAGGGTCCCTTCCAGCCCAAAGATTCCATATTTTCATGATTCTAGGACCTTTAATGAAATCCAGTTGATACAGGATTCGTTCCTCCACGTTGAAATCCACTGCGTAGTGCTCCATGTTGTCATATCCTGGTTCTAGGACTTCTGCTTGGTAGCTGTGGCTCATCTCCATAATCCTGCAAGGAAGAGGGACGAAGTTACAGGTGGAAACCTTTGATTCTTGATTTTTTTTTTCAATTCCCAAAGGCATGGATATTGTAAGGGAGTAAATCCTACTCACCTTTGGATGAGAACTTTGGCATTCTGATATATTGGGAAAAGAGGAGACAAAAAGATCAGTACAAAAGACATCATAGGTTAGTCTTTGGCTTACATCAGTTCATTTAGTGACCATTCCAAGTTACAACAGCAAAGAAAAAAGTGACATATGACCGTTTCTCACTTACAACCGTTGCAGTATGCCCGTCACATAATAAAAAATCCAGATGCTTGGCAAATGACTAATATTTATGATGGTTGCAGCGTCCCGGGGTCATGTGATCCCCCAAATCATCAACTTTACCCGGATTTATCTGAAGTCACCAGAGTTGAGCTTAGCTTAGAAGCATCTTTACTGTCGTAACTAGTAGGGCAGCCATTTTGTGACAGTGCTTGAAATTCTACCAGGCTTTCTTTTAGAGCAGGGGGTCTTCAATCTTGGCCCTTTTATGACTTGTGGACTTCAACTCCCAGAGGTTTTCAGCCAGAGTACCTGGCTGAGGAATTCTGGGAACTGAAGTCCACAAGTCATAAAAGGGCCAAGATTGAAGACCTCTGGTTTAGAGAGTCGTTGAGGCCACCTGGAGGTTTACCTGTGTCCTGAGTAGTGCAAATGTGTGTAGAGTAGTGCAAATGTGTGTAGAGCAGGGGGTCTTCAAACTTGGCCGTTTTATGACTTGTGGACTTGTGGACTTCATGAATCCCAGCGACCGGTCAGGGCGCATAGGGTTGGCCTCCTACGAGTCCCGTCTGTTAGACAATGCCATCTGGCGGGGCCTAGGGCTAGGGCCTTCTCCGTTGCTGCCCCAGCCCTCTGGAACCAACTTCCCTCAGAGGTTCGTACTGCTTCCTCCCTCCTAGCTTTCCGGAAAGGGCTGAAGACACATCTATACCGATAGGCTTGGGGCGTATGAGCTGTGCTCTGCCCCTCGGCCCTAGGAGTGTCCCGCCATCAGTGGCTACGAATTGATTGTGTTTGCGTGTGGTATGAATGTGGTTAATTTTAAAAATTGTTGATGTATTCTTGTTGTGAGCTGCCCCGGGTCTTCGGAGAGGGGCAGCATATAAGTGCAAATAAACTTGAAACTTGAAACTCCCAGAATTCTTCAGTCAGAGTGCCTGGCTGAGGAATGCTGGGAGTTGAAGTCCACAAGTCACAAAAAGGGCCAAGTTTGAAGACCTCTGGTGTAGAGCCTTCTTGGCTGCAGGGGATGTTTTCTGCCCTGGGTCCCTTCTCCGTTGACGACAAGCACAGGCTGTTGGGGATGAGTCCGTGTTGTCTGCATCTCAAACTTGGATTTCCGGAACAGATTTCCAGAAAACACAGCAGACTACAGGAACCATTTGCCGTTTGAGATGCAGACAACACAGACTCATCCCCAACAGCCTGTGCCTCTCTAAAAGAAGGCAAAGGACCAGCTGTCTGCAAGGAGTATATATGGAAGTCCGCGCTTCTCCCACCCTCCCGGCCTTCCGAAAGAATCTTAAAACTTATCTTTGCCGGCAGGCCTGGGGATGATTGTGGATTGTTGTGTGAATGATGAATGTGTCTTGGGTTTATTTTTAATGCTTTTTTTAAAATTTGGACTTAGATTGTAATATTGTTTTATATATGTTGTAAGCCGCTCCGAGTCTTTGGAGAGGAGCAGCATATAAGTCCAAATAAAATAAAATAAATAAATAAATATCCTTCCCTTCCCCACCATTCAGTCAGAACCCAAAGAAGCTGCTTGGATGAGAAGCAAAACATCTTCAAAGGAAAAACAAGACAGTCCAGTTGCTTTCTCAAAAAAGCATTTTTGGGACACCTTTGGAATTGCTGGTCTTAATTATGGTTGTTCAGTCGAAGATACCTTTGATGTATTTTACATTTTGCTGGTTTCAGGGCCTTTACCTGGACGAAAACAGACATCTGAGGCTCTTCCATGGATTGCAGGGCTGTGTCCACCAGTTTGGAAGAAGATTCGATGTGGTCGCTGCAAATTTTGCTCAGTTCTTTCAGATGCTGGCTCTTGCGCTCCTGTTCGTAAGTGACCCGTTGCAGCATGATCTTTCTCCGCTCTTCCAAAATAGCCCCCATGCGGTCAAACTTCTCACACAGGGCCTGCTTCTGAGCGTTGCAATTCGCCTGCTCAAGAGGGAAGGGCCAGGCAATACATCCAGGTTAGATGGTCTAATAAATCATTAGTCACCGACAAGATTAGCAAAAATGTTTAAAAACACGTCAGAGAAATGTTGGAAATGTAAACACAAACCAGGTACTTATTATCATATGTGGTGGACATGTATTAAAGCAAGGAGATAAATAATCCACACTTGGTTAGAAAAAATGTTAGAGAAACACATAGACCAGGGGTAGGGAACCTGGCTCAGCTTGGAAACCTCTCCCTTTCCCCTCAGCGTGGCTGGCTCAGGAATTCTGGGAGTTGAAGTCCACGAGTCATAAAAGAGCCAAGGTTGCCTACCCCTGGTCTAAACCCAACATTGGGTCTTTCAGTGGCATCCTAGGACAGGGGTAGGCAACCATGGCTCTTTTATGACTCATGGACTTCAACTCCCAGAATTCCTGAGCCAGCCATGGTGCAGCATGGAAACCTCTCCCTTTCCCCTCAGCATGGCTGGCTCAGAAATTCTGGGAGTTTACATAGAGTGTAAACCTGAATTTTTTTTACTAGGTATAATGCCAGAAAAACTTGATAAGCAAAGTACATATTTGACTCAACATGTGATAACAGCGGCGAGAATTATATTTGCACAATATTGGAAGAACGAAGAAACACCACCAGAAGAAGAAATCATCAAAAAAATATTAGACTGTGCGGAAATGGACAGACTCACTTTAAGATTGAAAGAAAAAGAAGAAAACAGAATATTTTCAAACTTGGCGCCTATTTTGTCAATGGTTAGAGAAAAGATTTAGGGATTAGGAATTTAATTTGTATTAGTGAATAAGATACTCAGACAACATGCTTTTGTTGAATAATTATTATTGAACTCTGTTAAAAATAATAATAATAAAACTTTAAGCCATGGTTGGTTAGTGAGGCTGGGTTTGCCCAACAGTACACTCTGGGGATGTCAAAATGTAGCCATTTTGTGAGGGTGCCCACTACATACGTTTGCGGTCTAGTCCCTGTTTAAAAACTGTGGAGTTTCTTGCTAATCATCCTTCTGAATCTACTTTTTTTTAAATTCATCAGCCTGGATGGCTTTCTAACCAAAAGAGTTAGCATACTTTTAAAAATACATGATAGATTTTAATTCCCGGAGGATAAATCATGTCTACACGTATATATATTTTAAAACAAAAGCCATTAGTACCACACATTTGAAAAGTATCTAAATTTCACCCACTTGTTCTGTAGATTTATTTGGCTTCATTTACTTGATTTTTGTTTTTAAAAAGCCACTTATTTACAGTCAGATGAAGTAGGAAGGGAGAGGAGGAACTTGAAAGAACTTAAGTTTCAAATTGCATTGGGGAGATGTTTTCCCCCTTGGTACCTTCATAAATACTTGATTCATCCTGAATCACACCTAGTATGATGCCATCAAATAAATTTAGATAAAAGTCTTTTGCAACTTCTATTTTTTACATATCCTTACAAGCTTCATCTTTTTTTTTTTTTAACAGGAGTAAAACTCAGCTTTATTACAAAAAATACATGTCAAACAGAACGTTACCAAGTCTGAATCCCATTTAGAGATATTTCAG
Source organism: Bothrops alternatus (assembly GCA_034064705.1). Lineage (NCBI taxonomy): Eukaryota > Metazoa > Chordata > Lepidosauria > Squamata > Viperidae > Bothrops > Bothrops alternatus. The sequence continues at coordinate 968,065 of JARGCV010000253.1, read as the reverse complement.
AAACCAAAAGATAAAACAAGCTTCATCTTTTATATGCAGTTTAAGTGGGTGAAGAAATATATTACAGATTGTCCTTGACTTACAAGCACAATTGGGGCTACAATTTCCATTGCTAAGCAAGGCAGTTGCTAAGTGAGTCATGCTAAGGTGGGACTAGAACTCAGCGTCTTTGGGTGATTGGCCCAAAATCACCCAGCCGGCTTCCATCCTTGAGGCGGGACTAGAATTCACCATCTCCAGGTGATTGGCCCAAAATGACCCAGTCAGCTTCCATCCCTAAGGTGAGACTAGAACTCAGCGTCTCCAGGTGATTGGCTCAAAGTCACCCAGCTGGTTTTCATCCTTAAGGTGGGACTAGAACTCACCGTCTCTGGGTGATTGGCCCAAAGTCACTCTGCCTGCTTCTGTCCTTAAAGTGGGACTAGAACTCACCATCACCTAGTGTTTGGCTCAAAGTCACCCAGCTGGTTTTCATCCTTAAGGTGGGACTAGAACTCACTGTCTCCTGGTAATTGGCCCATAGTCACCCAGCTGGCTTTTGTGCTTAAGGTGGAACTAGAACTCACTGTCTCCTGTTTTCTAGCCTAATGCCTTAACCACTAGACCAGGGGTAGGCAACCTTGGCTCTTTTATGACTCGTGGACTTCAACTCCCAGAATCCCTGAGCCAGCCGTGCTGAGGGGAAAGGGAGAGGTTTCCAAGCTGAGCCATGCTGGCTCAGGAATTCTGGGAGTTGAAGTCCACGAGTCATGAGGGGGCCATAGTTCTCTATTCTGGCTCAGGAATTCTGGAAGTTGAAGTCCACAAGTCATAAAAGAGCCAAGGTTGCCTCCCCCTGGCCTAGACCAAACTGGCTCATTTGTAACATTCAGTGGTCACATGACCGCATTTTATGACAAGTTTTGCTGGAAAAAAAACAGCATTTTTGGTTTTCAGCAAAACCATGCCTGTAGCCAACAATGGGTTCACATTTATGAGCACTGTATCCACTTAATGACTACTGCAAAAATGTCGTAAGATCGGGTCAGTCACTGGGTTGGGCAGGCAGCCTTACGGTCATAACTTGAGGACTGCCTGTATTTCTCTATTCCAGTTAATTATCTTGTGTGAATGCAGTCCCTGGAAATGTTTGGGGGTATCAAGAAGTCTGGAAGCCATTCCTGGTTTTCAGAAAAAAAAAAAAAAAGGAAGATGAATCGTGGCCTACCTCAACATTCCTGCCCTTGCTTTGCAGTTCCGCCATGTACGTTTGGATCCTGTCATTGGCTGCCACAAGAGTCCCGATTCCATCGGTCAGCAACGCCTAGATAGGAACAGACGGCCTTGCGGTCAAGATCTGTATTTATTTTATTCATACCCCACCTTTATTATCTTCTTGTAAACAACTCAAGGTGGCAAACATCTTATTCTTACCATTTTCCCCACAGCAGCAACCCTGTGGAGTGAGGTGGGCAGAGAAAGAAGGACTGGCCCACGGTCACCCAGCTGGCTTTCATGCCTAAGGCGGGACTAGAACTCACCATCTCCTGGTGATTGGCCCAAAGTCACCCAGCTGGCTTTCATGCCTAAGGTGGGACTAGAACTCACCATCTCCTGGTGATTGGCCCAATGTCACCAAGCTGGCTTTCATGCCTAAGGCGGGACTAGAACTCACCATCTCCTGGTGATTGGCCCAATGTCACCCAGCTGGCTTTCATGCCTAAGGCGGGACTAGAACTCACCATCTCCTGGTGATTGGCCCAAAGTCACCAAGCTGGCTTTCATGCCTAAGGGAGGACTAGAATTCAAAGCTACCTGGTGATTGGCTCAAAGTCATCAAGCTGGCTTTCATTCCTAAGGCGGGACTAGGACTCACCATCTCCTGGTGATTGGCCCAAAATCACCCAGATAGCTTTTATGCCAAAGGTGGGATTAGAACTCAAGATCTCCTGGTGATTGACCCAAAAAGTCACACAGCCAGCTTTCACGCATAAGGCAGCACTAGAACTCACCATCTCCTGGTGATTGGTGCACAATGTGCCATTGTTTACCATTGTGCCTTGCCTTGCCTTGCCTTGCCTTGCCTTGCTTTATCTTATCTTATCATATCTTATCTCGGCAGGCTGGGCACACCTTCTGCTTTGTGCAGATGTCTGAGAGTGGAGCCACTTCACATTCCTTGTGTTCCCCGAAAACCTTGCACAGGGAGCATGTGGGAACAGCGCACGTCACACAATATATGTTGATCCTTTCCTCCTCGTGCTCTTCACAAGTTGCGTACTCGCTTTTTAACAGAGGTCTGTGGGAGAAGAAAGAAAAATATTGGGGGGTGGGGGGGTGGGAAGAAAAGAAAAGAATATACGACGGGAGGAAGAATAGGTCTCCCCAAGGTTTCCAAATCCCCTTTTAATTCTGTATTGGGTCAAATCTGCTGCCCAATTTTTAAGAGTCTACCCAGATCTAGCAAGCTGGAATAATATAACCCTTTGGCGAGATGGGATAGGCAAAGAAGTTTAACAAACAAACAAACAAATAAATAAATCCGTCCACATTTGGGGATGAGGGTGAAAGATTTCCCCAGAATAGCTGAGAAGGCAGCCCACCTCTCTGGTCCGCTGGCTGGTGCTTGCTTGTAGATATCGATGATGTTCTCCACCAGTAGGTTCCGTTGCAAGCCGTAGATGCCGTGTCTGTCCAGGACAACTTCGTGGCGGCAGGATGGGCAGCGGAATCTCCCTGCAGAGCCCAGAGTAGTCCCTCGAGACTGCGGGGTGCAACAGACCGGGAGGATCAATACACCAATAGGTAAGGTAGATGCTCGCTTTGAGGCAGCTTTGGTGTATGGAGAGTTCCCCGTGGAGTGCTCAAGTGCAGCTGAAACCATTCGAATGTCTGGTGGGTTAAAGCTGCATTTCGGGAGGGGGAAGGGGAAAGGGGAAGGAGGAGAGCAGGAGGAGGAAGAGGAGGAGAGGGAGGCAGGGAGGAAGAAGGAGCTGGAGAAGGAGAGGGAGAGGAAGAGGGAAGCAGAGAAGGGGAAAGGAATGAGGAAAGAGACAGAGGGAGGGAGAAGAAGGAGCTGGAGAAGGAGAGGAAGAGAAAGAGGAGGGAAAGGAATGAGGAAAGAGACAGAAGGAGGGAGGGAGGAGAAGGAGGAGGAGAAGGAGAAGGAGAGGAAGAGCAAGAGAAGGGAAGGAGGGGGGAAGGAAGGGGAGGGGAAAGGAATGAGGAAAGAGGAGGGAGAAGAAGAAGAAGAAGGAGAGGGAAGGGAGAGAGAGAGAGGGAGGGGATGAAGGTGGAGGGAGGGAGGAAGGGAGGGAGGAAGGGAGGGAGGAAGGAAGGAGTTGGAGGAGAGGAAGAGGGAAGCAGGGAGGAAGGGGAAGAGGAAAGGAATGAGGAAAGAGACAGAGGGAGGAAGGAGAAGGAGCTGGAGAAGGAGAGGAAGAGAAAGAGAAAGAGGAGGAAGGAGAAAGGGGTGAGGAAAGAGACAAAGGGAGGAAGGTGAAGGAGGAGAAGGAGCTAGAGAAGGAGAGGAAGAGGAGGAGGGAAGGAGGGAGGAAGGAAGGGGAGGGGAAAGGAATGAGGAAAGAGAGAGGGAGAAGGAGAAGGAGAGGGAGAAAGGGAGGGGATGAAGGAGGAGGGAGGGAGGGAGGGAGGAAGGAATCAGGTGCTCTCTTGGGGTGTGTTTCAAGGGCATCAGATATTTTTTAGTCCTTTGGACTAATCCCCAAATCATCCTCCACTTGAAATTTAGGTCTTCAGAAGGGGACCAAGCTGAGCTCACATGACTGATCATCTTGAGACATCTTATCCCAAGCAAATCCAACCTGTTTAGATTCTTTGTAGTGTGGTTTTGTGAAGAACTAACCCCTCCACCCGCACCTTCGGTGGGCTATTTGGCTAGGTTAAGTTGCCCATGTTTCTGAAAACAGCCACCCACATAGAAACGGAGACTGGAGGAAAGACTGGTTGTTCTGACAGCAGAAAACTAGCAAGCTTTGGCTCTCCGTAACTCAAATGTTACCGTGTTTCCCCGAAAATAAGACCAGGTCTTATTTATTTATTTATTTTTGCCTCCAAAAGAGGCATCAGGTCTTATTTTCGGGGTAGGCCTCACCTCACCTCCAACACCAACAGCCCCACCCAGCTGGTCCACTTCTTTTGGGGCCGAAGTTCTGCAGCTGCATTCGGGCCTGCATTTTGCAGTCAGGCCTTTCCAAAAGGCCTAAGCAGCCGAGTACCGAGTTATGGATTCAATCTCAGTGCTCAGCTGCTGAGGTCTTCCAGAACCAAACTACGGATTGAGTCCATCTCTTGGTTCTCGGCTGCAGAGGCCTTCCGGAAAGCCCTGAGAAATTCAGGCCTGGCTGCAGAAGAGGCCTTAGAAGAAGTGGGCCGGCGAGGAGAGGCCTGGCTGCAAGGGAAGCGGATGGATGCAGGGCGGGTGGGGCAGCTCCACACCCCCAACCCAGTTTGATTTTTAGGTGTGTGCCTCACACCAAAACTATGGCTTATTTTTGGAATAGGGGTTATATTAGACCCACCCCCCCCCCCAAATCAAGCTAGGGCTTATTGTTGGTGTAGGCCAGCGGTTCTCAACCTTTTCCGGGACTCAACCCTGGCCTGCATCGTGCAAAAAAAAAGGCAGGCCCGCACTGCACATGCGCAGTGGGGCGCATCGCACATGCGCGGCGCAACGGCCTGCATCGCGATAGGGAAAAAAATGGCCGACCCCCCCCAAAAAATGGCGGGCCTGCACCGCGCATGCACGGCACGACCGGGCGCATTGCAATAGGGGAAAAATGGCCGACCAAAAAAAATAGCCGACCAAAAAAAAATGGCAGACTGCAGTGCTTGGCGACCCCCGTGAAATGGTCGTTCGACCCCAAATGTGGTCGCGACCCACAGGTTGAGAACCGCTGGTGTAGGCCTTACTTTCGGGAAACACAGTAGAACGCTTTCTCCAACCTGCCGCAAATTTCTCTCCGTCTCACCTTTCAAAACCAGGGCAAAGCCAACAGTTCCAGAATTTGAAAGACGTCCCTCTTCTTTGCAGCCCAGGCCTTGCAAAGGTCAATGGCTCAATGCACACCCCTCCAGGGGGTTAGCAGGGGCCTAACTAGATCTGCTCAAGCAAAAGAGCATATTATTTTTTGCAAGGAATCCAAACGCCGAAGACCGACCGACCGACTGGAGCCGAGCCGTGATATCCAATAGCGCAAAGGCAGGTGTCGGTCATCCCCAAGGGGAAAACAAAGGAGTGGGAACGAAAGCTTTCGTCGACCTTCAGGAATTGTGGACTTGATGCCACAACTGTCTCTTGGAAGAAATCTTGATGGTATATATTGCACAAGGAAAAAAGGCCAGACTGGTGGCAGGTCTCAATCAGATGTGTATTTATTTATTTGCATCCTGGCTTTGTTAGGCTATTGTTTCAACCGTTTGTATCTTGGGCTGGTTATTGTTGTTGTTGTTGTTATTATTTGGTAAGCAGCCCAGAGTCCCTGAGAGTAAGTGGGCAGCAACATAAATTCTCATAAACGAACAAATAATTAAATCCTGCCAGGTGGGCTGGCCTGAGAGAGAGGGAGAGAGGCAGAAGAGGGGGGGGGGAGAGGGACAGGGAGAGAGAAAAAGGGGAGGGAGGGAGAGGGAAAAAGAGAGAGGGGGAGAGACAGGGAGAGAGGGAGAGGGAAAGAGAGAAGGGGGAAAGATGGAGAGAGGGAGGGAAGGAGGGAAAAAGAGGGGGAGAAATGGGGAGAGGGAGCGAGATGGAAAGAGGGAGGAGATGGGGAGAGGGAGGGAGAGGAAAAAAGAGGGGGGAGGGAGGGAGAGGGAAAAAGAGGGGGAGAGACAGGGAGGGAGGGAGAGGGAAAGAGAGGGGAGAAAGACAGAGAGAGGAGGGAGAGGGAAAAAGAGAGGGGAGAGACGGGGAGAGAGGGAGGGAGAGGAAAAAAGAGGGGGGGAGAGGGAGGGAGAGGAAAAAAGAGGGGGGAGAGAGGGAGGGAAAGGGAAAGAGGGTGAGAGATGGGGAGAGAGGGAGAGGGGAAAAGAGAGGAGATGGAGAGGGAGGGAGAAAAAGAGGGGGAGAGACAGGGAGGAGAGAGATGGGGGAGAGAGGGGGGGGAGAAAGAGAGAAGGCGAGAGAGGAGGGAGGGAGGGAGAGAGAGAGAGAGAAAAAGAAACAAGCCCAAAGCAACCAGCTGACTTTTCTGCCTAATGCAGGACTACAACTTACAGTCTCCTGGTAACTGTCCAGAAGTCACCCAGCCCACTTTCATGCCTAAAGAGGGATTAGAACTCAGTTTCCTGGTGATTGGCCCACAATCACCCTGCTGGCTTTCACGTTTAAGGGGGAACTAGAATTCACAGGCTCCCGCTTTCTCCTCTGGTGCCTTAACCAGTAGCCCAAACTGGCACTCTGTGTTGTGATTTTCCTGATCTGAATTCACTAATACAAGTCCCTGTTACTCCAAGCAGGTCAAGGGTGTGTTAAAGAAAGTCAAGATGGTGGTCAAAACCAGGAAAGCCCCGCCCCCTTTTAAAAAATGGGTGGGGCTTAGATAGGAAGATTGTGGCTGCCATCTTGGGTATTTTTGACCACAAAGGAGGCTGTCCCTGCTCCAAGAAATATGGAAATGTAGAATAGGTTTTCTTAAAGCATCGAACATGGCAAATAAGTAGATTTTGGCCCTTGAGGTTGAGTGTATCTAATATCATTGTGATGGGAGTTAGTTAGACATAATAATATTGTAATAGAGTGTGAACCCAGGGCTTTTGAAATAAGAGATGATAAGAAATGGCAGGTTGGAGAACTGGAGGGAAAGCCTGCATTTCAAACTAATTGGAGAATGTGATTTATGACTGTTAATTAGAGGAGGGAATTGTGTTTGATACTATGTGCTCAGGGGAGGGGAATTCAGATTTTGGCTTCGCTTATGTATGTGCCGATGTTATGCTGCTCGAATAAAGATTCTTTAAGGTAAACAACGCCTCGAAGTTCTTTTGAAGAGTTTCATCTGTCGGAACCATGAGAATCAGAGTAATTTATTTTCAGAATCCTTCCCAGCAGTCCTTGCAGTTCCTCTAAAGCAGACATGTCAAACTCGTGACGTCATGTGATGTCACGCAACATATCGGGACGATTTCGCCATTGCCGGCAATGGGGTGGGCGTGGCTTCCGGATGACGCGTCGGGCCGGCAGTTTGACACCCCTGCTTTAAAGTTTCAGAACTTTAGCCTTTTTAAGATGTGTGGACTTCAACTCCCAGAATACTGGGAATTGAAGTATTCTGGGAATTGAAGTCCACAGATCTTAAAATGGCTAAGGTTGGGTGACACTGCTCTATTAAAGTTTCTCTGGATGTAGGAACCCGAGCCTTAATTTCTGAACTCTTTTTTCCTTTCCTGATCTGCTGGATTTCAGCTTCCTGCCTTTTTGAAGTAGTAAGACATGAAATTCAAAGTCTAAAGTAGACTCAATGTCGTTTGTAAAAAGGACAACAACTGTACTCACCCTCTGAAAAACACCAAATTACAGCCACCCCACAAACACAGACGATTACGATCCCATCCACCTGGTTCTCCCATCCACTGTGATCCTTGAAATCTCTTGTGGCATCTTAACCAAAGTCCCCAAAGGGTTGACCCAACTCGGCTCTCCCAACTCTGAGAGTCAAGCTGCTCCATGTTGGAGGAACATTTCCACAATCTGCTTTGAAAGGTTTCTCCCCCACCACTCACCTGAAAAATGTCATTGGCGCACTTCCGGCAGAGATTGTGCTGACAAGGGAGAATGACCACGGGTTTGGTGAACATCTCCAGGCAAATGGGGCAGATGAGTTGCCTCTCCAAGTTCTCCATTGTGGGACAATCTCTTGGGTAGGAGGTGTATTCCAGGTGCTTCGACATGACAAGGGTTCAAGGCAGTCGTTCGGGAAGGTGCAGCTCCTTCTGTGTGTCCTTGCAGGACACTGTGGTGGGAAAAAGCTGGAGAAGCCCAGAAACATCTGACGGCTTCGTTTCCCCAGGGGACTCTCACATGCTACTTGAAGGCTCCAGAAATATAACTGCAGTGTCTCTGATGCCCCCCACCAGTGGTTTAAGTTTCAACTCAGTCTTAAAGGGCCACTTCAGCTCAAATGCAAAAGTCTCAAAGGTGGAAGCCAGGATTAAATCTTTGATGCCCTTCAAATCTACAGTCGTGGAGATTGTGGCATTACATTCTTGATTAAATTATCTTTCCATTGATACATAATTTTATGCTACTACTCCAAAAAAAAAAAGTGGTGTTATTAGCCATCGAACCTCAAAAACTTTTCCCAAAAGGTTTCCACAATTTTGGCCACTAGTGTAGACCAGAGTGAAATTAAGTCATAAGGCTTCTTAGTTCCTGTGCTCTGTGACTATTTATCTAGTCATGAGGCTTAAAAAGGCAAAGATAAATTAAAAACGGTTATCCACTTTCTTCTTAAAAGCCTCCAGTGTTGGAGCATTCACCGCTTCTGGAGGCAGGTTGTTCCACTGGTTAATTGTTCTAACTGTCAGGAAGTTTCTCCTTAGTTAAGAACATAAGAACATAAGAAGAGCCATGCCGAATCAGGCCAAAGCCCATCGAGTCCAGCATTCTGTGTCACCCAGTGGCCCACCAATTGTGCATGGGGATCTTGAGCAGAAAGAGAAGGCAAAACCCTCCCTTTCCCTTGACCCCCAACAAATGGTACTCAAGGGAATCCTGCCTGCCTCAACCAACATAGAGGCGGCACATGGACATCAGTTTTAATAACCACCGATACACTTGGCATCCATGAATCTGTCTGACCCTGCCTTGAAGCTGTCAAGGCTGACAGCTGTCATGACCCCTTCTGGAAGTGAATTCCATAAATCAACAACCTAGGTTCTAGGTTGCTTCTCTCCTTGCTTAGTTTCCATCGGTTGCTTCTTCTGCTAAAGGGGTCTGCAACATCCTTTCCTGTCTGACTGGATGGACGGGCTGAGGTGACGGGGTGAAGATGGTTGCGGAGGCCACCTGGCCCTAAGCCATGTAGGGCTTTAAAGGTCACAACCAACACCTTCAATTGGACCTGGAAGTAGATAATCTTTATTATCATTTTTTACTGTGGGCACACAAGTAGACCTGCACCCAATGCAGCTGGCGCAGCAGAGGGTGTTACATCTTTTGGCTTCATCTTATACCAGCTGAAGCTTCCAGATACTTTTTAAGGGTAGCCCCATGTAAAGCACATTGCAACAGTCCAGTTGTTTTTTCCAGTAGACCTGGGTCACCTCCCACCCAATGTCATACCGACTTCCTGAGTGGCCAAAATTGTGGAAACCTTTTGGGAAAAGTGTATTTTTGAGGTTTGATGGCTAATAACACCCCTTTTTGGGGGGAGTAGTGCCATAAAATTGTGTATCAATGGAAAGATCATTTAATCGAGAACGTCATGCAACAAAGTTGGTTCAATTATCCGAACTGTGTTCTATGAAAAGGTAGAGCCAAATAACCAGAAAAAGGAAGCCCTACTTGCTCAGGTTGATCTCAGGTAGCTTTCTTTCATCTGACTGTAGCCAATGAGAGTGAGCGTTTAGAGAGCCAATCGGGTGTCATCTTGTTTTGGCCATGAGCCAATCGGATCACGGTAGGATTCAGTGATTGATGTCCTGTATTGAAGCTGAGAGGAGGATGTTGGTCAGTGTGTTATGTGATCGCTATCAAGTTGGTTGGACTTTTTTGTGTCCTTTCCTTTAGTGAGCTTGTAAAACAGTGGTTCTCAACCTTTTTAATGCCACGACCCCCAACCGGTCGTAAGTTGAGGACCACCCAACCGGTCGTAAGTTGAGGACTACCCAACCGGTCGTAAGTCGAGGACTTCCCAACCGGTGTAAGTCGAGGACTATTTCCCTGCCCGGGAGCGCCGCACATGCATGGTGCCGCCCCCTGCGCCGGCCGAGGCGTAGCTGGCAAGGGGCAGCGATGGCGCAGGGCGACCACCGGCTGGGCCACCAGCTGGCCCAGCCCAAGGGAGGTAAGGCACCCGCCGGGCCCCACGTGCGCCAGCAACCCTCCCTGCGCCCGCCGGCCTCCCACCTCCCACCCCTGGCCCTCTTTTACTTACATTTTTAGTAGTTGCTCAGCAGGGAGGGGTGGAAACTTCCAGACAGCTCGCCTTCGCTGCAGACAACTTGCAGCACCGTTTGCAGACTGGGACTTTTGGCGGGCTCAGCAGGGCAGAGACAGCCTGGACAATTCCTATTGGCTTTTGAAAGCCAATAGAATTAGACTCTATTCAAGAGAGTCTATTCTATTGGCTTTCAAAAGCCAATAGAATAAGAGGGAGTAGCACAGCTAAGGAAAAGGGGGAAAAATGGCGGACTGCATTGTTTGGCGACCCCCATGAAATGGTCATTAGACCCCAAATGGGGTCCCGACCCACAGGTTGAGAACCGCTGTTGTAAAACATCATAAAATTAAAGTAATGGTGCAAAGAGTTCACCGGTCGCCCAGAAAGCGATGTAAAATAGTATTATTAAATGAACAAGGCTACAGTTATAAAGAAATTAGAAGAAAAATGGGTGGAAACTTAACCAAAGGGGGCATTTCTACTGTACCAAAAACCAAAAGGTTTCCACAATTTTGGCCACGACTGTATATTTCTTAATCCAAGGCTGAATTTGCAAATTGAGGAGGGAGGGGGCAAGGCATTTGGAGTGGCTGCTTTGGGGCTTTTCTTTTTGGAGAGAAATTTAAGTTAATTCCACTTTTATCCCCAGGGGACGGAAGGAGCTGAGCCATACGGCGCAAACTGTCCCCTTGTGTCCTATAGTTTGCCTCTTTTCCCTTTAATTGAATCCCTTTTGTTTCATTTTAACTCAAGCGTGACTGGCGTTGGTGTTTTTCCACCTCAGCCACTTTAAGTTGAGAGGACTTTGATTCCCAGAATTCCTCAGCCAGCACAGGAAGTCCTCGACTTATGACCGCAACGGAGTCCAACATTTCTGGCAAACAGATGGGGAAGAAATGGAGGTAGTGACAGATTTTATCTTCCTGGGCTCCAAGATCACCACAGATGGGGGACTGCAGCAAAGAAGTTAAAAGACGCTTGCTCCTGGGGAGGAAAGCTATGGCATATCTAGACAGGATACTAAGAAGCAGAGACATCACCCTGCCAACAAAGGTGCGTATAGTCAAGGCCGTGGTTTCCCCAGTTGCAATGAATGGCTGTGAAAGTTGGGCCATAAGAAAGGCTGAGCGCCAAAGAATGGAGGCCTTTGAACTCTGGTGCTGGAGAAGACTCCTGCGAGTCCCGTGGACTGCGAGGTGATCAAACCGGTCAGTCCTAGAGGAGATCAACCCCGACTGCTCCTTAGAAGGCCAGATCCTGAAGTTGAAACTCAAGGACTTTGGCCACCTAATGAGAAGGAAGGACTCCCTGGAGAAGAGCCTGATGCTGGGAAAGATGGAGGGCAAGAGAAGAAGGGGAAGACGGAGAAGGAGGGGGCTGGATGGAGTCCCTGAAGCAGGAGGCGTGAGCTTCAATGGACTCCAGAAGATGGTAGAGCAGGGCTTTTCAACCAGTGGTACGGGTACCACCTGTGGTACATTGGCACCTGGCAGGTGGTACGCAACCATCCTAGAAAAGTGGTAGCGGGGGAGGGGAATGGCAGCACCGCACAAGTCTGAGGAGAGATGGCTGGAGCTGCAGGACTGTCAGGGCTCAGTGGAAGTGCCTGGATCAGTGCTAGGCTCCAGCTGGAGCTTGGCGCTGATCCTGGCTCTTCCGCTGACCCCAGAAGAAGCGCCGATCAGCTGGAATGTTGCAGCATCTTCAGGGTCTTGTGATTTACATTCAGATGCTTGGCAACCGATTCATATTTATGACAGTCACACTGTCCTGGGGTCATGTGAAGTGACCAAAACCTGCTGCAACCACCCAGCAGACGGGGGGAATAAAAACCAAACACCCACCCCCACTCAACAGAAATGCTCACAACAATGAAAACCTTGGACAGGAGGAAGAGCGCCGCCGGGTGAGCAGGCAGGTATCTTGCTCGGCTGTGGCTTGGGGGGCGCTTTTTTCAGTGCCATTGTGACTTCGAACAGTCACTAAGCAAACAGTTGTAAGTCGAGGACTACCTGTACTTTATCACTTTTTTCCTTTTTTTTTTTTTTGGGTCATCAAGTTATTGATACCTTGCTAGGCGACTGGTGGTACTTGGATGTTGCCATATCCTAAAAGTGGTACAATGGGTGAAAAGGTTGAAAAGCCCTGTGGTAGAGGACAGGAAGGCCTGGAGGAACATTGTCCATGGGGGTGCGATGGGTCAGACACAACTTTGCAACTAACAGCAACAAAGACAGTCGTGGAGTGAAGTATGCCCCATTTCATGATGTTTCTTGCCACAGTTGTTAAGTTAGTAACACAATTGTTAAGTGAGTCTGGCTTCCCCATTGACTTTGCTTGTCGAAAGGCCGCAAAAGATGATGATGTGACCCCGGGACGCTGTGACCATCATAAATACGAGCCAGTTGCCAGTGTCTGAGTTTTGATCAGATTGCCACAACGGTTGTAAGTGTGAAAACTGGTCATAAGCCACTTGTCAACCTTCAAACAAATTTGGCTGCAGCCATCTTCACTTCATTTTCGGTTGCCACAGTAATGGGAGGGGGGGGGAGATGTATTCCCCTAGTTTAGACATAACCATAAATTGTTCTGTGGGAACCAAGGTCAAGTTACCTAAGTTTTGGCCGGGCTGAAGCTACCGTTAGAAAGCCCGCCAAAGTAGTCAATTGGGGATTGTGATTTATGACACACTGCAGGGGTGGGGAGTTCAACTTGTTACTTTGTAACCTTGGGGGGGGGAATTTCAGTCTTGGTTTCCCCTTTGTTCATGCTGATACTATGTAGCCATTAAATGTGGTCTTTGAGGAAAGCAATTGCTTCGGGTTTTTTTATTTTTACTGGTCTCATCTATCGGAACCGTGACGTGACTTTTTTAAGTGCTGTTGTGACTTCAAATCCGGCTATCGCTTATGGATTTCCACTTCAGTTAAATCCATTTTGGCTGGAAACAGCAAAGATTGTAGCAAAGAAAGAAAAAAAAATACAAATCAAGCCAAGAATTTTTTTTTTTTTTGCCATGAAAACATTTATTTTACAATCTTGGTTTCTGGTAATTTAGCAATCTTTATTTATTTATTTTTCACTTTTAAGTTCCTACTCAGACATACAATACATAAATTACCATGCTAAAAACATAATAGAATTCCTTCTGGAACTGGAGGTATGTACAGGAGACCCAGGACTTGCGAGTGTTAACAATCCACAAAGTGCGTACAGCCACAGCTACTTACATACAATTTAAAGGACGACCCTTTAAATAACATAACAAAATATATATATATATATATTCTATGTATATATATATATTTATAGAATTGCTTTTCAAATGCATCTATACTTTTGTTTTTTTTTCCTCTCTTTTTTTAATAATTAACTTTTTGCTTTAATTTTTATTTTGCTTTTTAACACATTTGGGATTTCCCCTCCCCCCCTTCTCCCATCCCGCAAACACAAGTGCAAAAAAAAAAAATTACCTCAGAAGAGATCACAGTAAAATATACAAAATCAGCCTTAAGGGAATGAAGTGCGCCAGCCAAACGTTGCTTGTTTTTGGACCGTTAATAAACCCAACCAACACTGTAAAACAGATATTAATTACTGGCCATCTACCCTTTATCCGGGGGATCTTCAACTTTGGCCATTTGAAGACTTGTGGACTTCCACTCCCAGAATTCCTCAGCCAACCGTGCTGGCTGAGGAGTTCTGGGAGTGGAAGTCCACAAGTCTTCAAGTGGCTAAGGTTGGGAACCCCTGCCTTAGTCCATCAAACTTCTTAAATATATGACTGACTGAGAACTAACTACTACAGGGAAAAAAGTCACACACACATATCCAAAGAAGCCCACAAACCTTAAGAAGAGCAGGCATATGAGGAAGGGATTAATCCAGGGGGTCTTCAAACTTGGCCCTTTGATGACTTGTGGACTTCAATTCCCAGAATTCCTCAGCCAGGCACGCTGGCTGAGGAATTCTGGGAGTTGAAGTCCACAAGTCATCAAAGGACCAAGTTTGAAGACCCCTGGATTAAAAGAACCACTGATGTTCAAGATGAAGCTGGCGGACATTCACACAGAGACATCTACACCCAACAAGAAAAACCGAACATCTGAAGGGCCGGTTGCTTGATAGAGCTTCAGGTTTAGATCATCCCTAGCTTCCCAGAGAGACATATTTAAAAAGAAAAGTGGCTCAAAAACATCTCCAATGAAATAACTTCTGTGACCTGCACGGTGCGGTTAAATGATTGTGCTGAACGCCTCCAGTAAAATATAAAATATATGTCCTTTTAGGATAAGGGGTAGATAAATGGTGGCTTTCTGGGATAGAGAAAAAAATGTGGGAGTCCAACATGGGCTCCCCCTAAGGAAGAAAAGGGGTACAAGGTTCTTTGGACATCTCTACTTTCCACTTGAGGGGTTTTTCCCATAAATCAAATTTCTACCTGTCTGTTTCAGCATTCTCCCAGAAAGACGCTGTGAGAAGGACTAGCAACCTTCTCCAGAACATTTCCAGCCAACGGGAAACTCAACGGGTTTGCTGGGGAAGGTTGCAGGACGTCAATTCTGCTAGCTATCAAAAGGCAAATTGTATGGAAGCTGCCAAGATGAAGGAGGGCTAGTGGGGTAAACAAAACGGTTGAATCTTTCCTACCGTCTGTCTTATAGCTTCATGGCCTTCACAGAGCTAAAGAGGAGACGTGGTGACAGGAAGTCCTTCAAAAGTGGCCGGAGAAACAGTGAAATTCTAGAACACAGGTCGGCAACATGCGGCTCCGGAGCCACATGAGGCTCTTTGAGCCTTCCCTGTGGCTCCCAGCCTCCTCTGCCATTTGCAGAGACAGAGAGAGGCAATTGCGCTTCCCTGCTTCTCTCTCTCTCTGTCTCTCTCTCTGTTTGTGTGTGTGTGCGCGTAAAAGACAGTGCACTCAGTGTTCTCCGATGAGCTGAAAAGCTTATTGGGCGGAGCTGCTCCCTTTGCTGCATCTCTGCAGGAAGCAGGAAGGGCAGGAGAGAGCTAGCTAACCCAGCTATGCTGACTCAGGAATTCTGGGAGTTGAAGTCCATGAGTCATAAAAGAGCTGAGGTTGCCTACCCCTGAGCTTGTTGGAGAACAGCTTGAAGCCAGCTTGCCAGGTGAGCAGCAGATAGGAGAGAGGGAGAGAAAGAGAGAGAAAGAGAGAGAGAGAAAGAAAGAGAGCGGGGGAGGAGGACTGGCAGACCAAAGGCAGATATAGAGAGAGGGAGGGAGGGAGAGAGAGACCCTTTTGACATCTAAAATGAAGATACTACATATATCCTTTTTTACACACACACACACACACACACACACACACACACACACACACACACACACACACACACACACACAGACACACACTTATAATAAAGGTAAAAAAGGATATATGCAGTGTTATCTTCATTTTAGAAGGGTTTTACGGCTCCCGGTGTTTTGTTTTCGGTGGGAAACGGGTCCAAGTGGCTCTTTGAGTGTTTTGGGTTGCCTACCCCTGTATCTAGAAGGTCCTCCTGGTTTCATTTGGATGATGGTGATGATGATGGGAGGAATGAAAAAAGCAGACAAGGATCTCAATAACCATACTCCGGATACCTAATTCACTGTTTGTCAGGTCATCTCCGAAGGCCCTTCCTTCTTTCATCATGAATTCTTCTGGAAAGCCCCGCCTTTTATTTAGTCGTACATAAAGAATCCTAATTCAGAGATGCTTGAGATCAGAATATCTCATTCATGCTTCGAGCGTTAGCTGCAGAAAAGTGTATTTGCAGATAATTGGCAGGAGGTGAGCCAGAGTTGGGCTCCAGATTTTACTTAGGTTCTGTTTAAGAGAGCGTCGGATTGGGAAATGCTGAACTAACACGCCGTGCAATTCCACGGGGCATCTTTCTGTCTACACCAACAGGGTTGTTATCCAAAGACTTAAAAACAACGGATACTAAACTACAACCACCACAAATTATAGCTGCTGCAAGTATAAGGCAGGGCAAGATACACACACAACTGCTTTGAGGATATTTATATTATTGTAGCTACAAATATAAAACCCGGAGTTCCTACATACATGACTTAGTTTTTTTTAATGAAGCCCCTCAGCTTGTTATTAACAGCCCTCTATTCTTCTTACCCATTTAAGCAGATGTGCCTAAGTAATGCATGGGGGAGGGGGGGAAGGGACGAGGAAGGAGGAAAAGGAGATTGAGACAGAAAAAGAAAGAAAAAAGGAAGGAAGGAAGAAAGAAAGAAAGAAAGAAGAAAGAAAGAGGAAGGAAGGAAGAGAAAGAAAGAAAGAAAGAAAGAAAGAAAGAGAAAAAGAATGAAGGGAAGGTAGAAGAAGGGGAGAAGGAGAAGACAAAGAAGGAAGGGAGACAGTGAAAAAAAAGGGCGGAGGAGGAGGAGGAGGGGAGATGGAGACAGAGAAAGAAAATGAGAAAATGAATGAAATGACAGTAGGAGGAGAGAAGAAGGGAGATAAAGGAGGAGGAGGAGGAGGAGGAGGAATCAAGAGAAATTTGGCTACTCAAAGGATAATCTGAATCTCATCAGGTTTGAGCAATTTGCTAAATGCAGAGGGCCAGAAAATTTAGCAGCAATACATAGGCATCAGCAAGACTGCCAAATCAGAAAACAAATTGGGAAACCTATCATATTTAGTTGAATCAGAGAAAAAAAAAGTGCAAATATTATGTACTGGCAAAGTTCTGGCTTCAAATTCATTGGCACTTAGACACATTAATATCTATTGCCAAGGTTTTGACAAAGTTAGAAAAATCAGAACAAACAGCTGCTGAAGGTATTCTGGCAATACACAACAGTTGGTAAATTAAAAAAAAAAAGTCAAGCTACTGGGGGAAAAAAAAACCTCAGCTTGAATTTGCAACTTATCTGTTACTGAAAAATCAGGGAAAACAGGACACCGTGCTGAATTGAACACAGAACCTCTGCAAAAGCCAGATCAAATCATTTTAAAATCTCTACTGATCAAGGCACAGACAGCCATCTCTCGGGATTTTAACATTTGGGCTTGATTTAAAGAGGAAAAAAAAAAATCTATGCGCTAGCAAGATTTCGGAAATCTGTCTACACCAGGGAAGGGAATCTTTGGCTTTGACTAACTTTAAATTAAATTAAATTAATCTAAAACATCAAGACTCTTGAATGGGAGACAGCACTGATTGGTGGTCTAAATATGGCTTTCATTTTACACATGAGACCAGGGTCCAGGCTAATCAAGAATTAAAGCAGTCTCTTTCCCAACCTTAGCTATTTTAAGATGTGTGGACTTCAATTCCCATTGCTGACTGGGGTATTCTAGGAGTCGAAGTCCACGCCTCTTAAAAGGACAAAGGTTGGGAAACAATGAGTGAGAGGAATCAAGAAAGTTTACAAGAACATGATAAGGTCCTGCAGAAAAGCTTTCGCACAGGGGTCTTCAAACTTGGCCCTTTTATGACTTGTGGACTTCAACTCCCAGAATTCTGGGAGTTGAAGTCCACAAGTGATAAAAGGGCCAAGTTTGAAGACCCCTGCTTTAGCATAATGAGCACACAAAGAACAGAATAAGGCTTGCAATGTAATTACTGGAATGGTTATGGTACCATCTAAAACATTGGTGAGTTCCCCCCCCCGCCCCCCAAAATTTTTTTTGGCTGTTTTAAGAGGTCTGGACTTCAACTTTCAGAATTCCTTGGCAAGCATGCTGGCTGGGGAACTCTAGGAGTTGAAGTCTGCACTTTTTAAAGTGGCCAGGTTTGAAAAAACCCTAGTCTAAGCCCATCACCTGTTGACACACTTTCTGATCCATCTTAAATAATATCAAGGACCTCCAGGGGGAAAGTCAAGACAGTCGGTCGTGATCGAAGCCCTGCCAGTGTCAAGTTGCACAATTTGTGTACAAATGTGACAAGAGCAAACTCTTGTCACATTTGTACACAAATTGTGCAGTTTGCAAAAACCGAGGACACCATTTTGACTTTTGGGACACCTTCCTCTCCCTCCAGAGGCCCTTGAAATTCTAAGAGGCGTGCCTGACGAGAAAGAGGAAGTGCCTGGAGTATGTGTGAAAATAATATCAAATTTGTAAGCCAGTTTAGACATAACGGCAGCTTATTTCCAGTGATTTGGAATTACAGACCAGTAGGGCACAAATAAGCTAATGAACAAAGCTGGCAAAAATGAAATAATAATCAAGCTTTGTGCCCGAAATTGAGTGCGTTGTTTTTGGCTAAATGTTACAATCTAGAGTTCAAATTTTGTTCCGTCGGCCCCAAGTCAAGTGATCCATTTTTGCCTTGAAAAAAATCAAGAGTAAATCTTAGCAACAGGAACACAATGAGATTCAACACCTGATTATCAAACACTTCAATCACTGCGCATACATTTTACTATTAACCCATTGTTTTTATTTCAGACGCCATGAAATAAACCAGATGGGCCTTTGGAAATCCATATATACAAATAAATTAATCAACGGCATTATTCGTTAGAGATATGCATTTGTCCTCCACGACAGACAGGAGATACTTCAAGTTTTGCAAGTGAACTCAGAGTATAACTGAGCTAGCAGGGTACTTATCCGATTGATAATTCTGAGAAAGGGTTTGGGTTTGCACATCATCCTTCAAATTGTTAAAAAAAGAAAATTATATATAGGTCCAGAAGGGAGAGAGGAAGCCACAGAGAAGCATTTAAAAAGAAGCTGCAAAAAACAAGGGGAGGGAAAGTTCATCTACACCAGGAATGTCCAACCTCCGTGACTTGAAGACTTGTGGACTTCAACTCCCAGAATTCCCCAGCCAGCATGGCTGGCTGGGGAATTCTGGGAGTTGAAGTCCACAGGTCTTAAAACTGCCAAAATTGGACACCACTGAGTTACACATAGAGTGGAACAATAACCAGACAGACTGACCAACTGTTTCAAGTATTAGGTGAGATAAAACTGTTCCCTGTTTAAAAAAACAAAAGTGACCACCTGGAAATAGAAATCCTGCAGAGCAGCCCCAAAGCGCTTCCTAGAGTGAACGTTTTCATTTTGCAACAATTCAACGCATGCACAAATATACAGCAGGGGGGGGCATTCAAATGCATAGCTGCCGCCGGCACTTGGATATGACACTGTCCCTTTTGGGTACAGAAATTATGATAATATCACAATGGGCCACGACACCCTCACACACGTGATGCCAAGCCGGGGATGGGATTTTGTGAGTGACCATCCCGGAGAGAATGCAAAGTGGAGAATGATTGTGAGTCAAAGAGGGTGGGGAAGAGATTGAACCAAACCAGCTGGAAAAAACAAGAGGAGGTTCTGACCGATGCTTTTATTCACAAACCTAGCATATTCTACCACAAAACTGAAACAGCTCTGGACCACGGAGGAAACTTTGAGAAGCCCACTGCCTGGGTGAATATACAACTTCCGTGTCTGATGGATTCTCCCACCAGTCCCAGAGAAAATGCTCAATAGAAAGAACCCAACTGGAATTGGGTCCAGAAGAACATCCATAGAACATTTTTCCAGACCAGGGGTGCCCAACTTTGGCCACTTTAAGACCTGTGGACTTCAACTCCCAAGGTTGTCTACACAGATACGTGGAAAAGCAAGTGACTTTCCTTTCAAACAAAAATCGCCCTTTAGGCATACAATTCGCACCACCCGATCACACACTGCTCCAAATGTGTAAAGTGCCGCACAATCGTTGGAGACCGATTGCTCCCATTTTATAAAGGAAGGCCTGAGGGCAGAGAAAGAAACCAGCCAACCAACCCAGCAGAAAAAATTCAGATAATGGATTCGAGGTTGATCCGGCCATCTCAGGTCCAACTTATTCCCCACCTGCTCAGTTCTAGTCAGTTTCAGTCATCTGATTCCTGCCCTGCAGGTCGCAAAAGGGGGGGGGGAAACCCAGCAGCCAATTCTACCATAGTTCTCGCTATCAGAATTGTGAGCTGCTAGTTCACTGTTCCTCAGCCTGGTGGCCTCCGGTTGTGTTGGAGCTACAAGTCCCCAAATTCCCAGCCATGAACATTGAGAAAGGGAAGGGAAGAGGGCGAGTGACACCGAATGCATTAAGGCTGTCGAGGTGCAAAGGACGTGAATTGCATCCTTGATATCAGCCCCATGACCGCCACATCATCACGTATCAGAGGCAGGGTGTAGAAACCAAGAGGGTATTATGCAAGTTGTGAGCAATGGGCTCAAATTATATCAATGGACCGATGTCATCAAAGGAATGCTTGACATCACTACCATACCTTCCCAGAACAGGAAGTGAACCCCACCGGCTGGCGAATGCAGAGGGTCGCACCCCAACACACCTGCTGGATGATGGCACCCATTTAAGAAACCGCGAGCTAGGTGCCAGGGATATTTAAAAACATAAATTACAAAATAAATCTAAGTATACCACTAGAATACATAATTTATAAAGTGGACTTGATAGATTTATTATTATTATTATTATTATTATTATTATTTTAAAAAGAGTGATTTGAGAACAACCGTCAGACCAATGTACATTCCAACAAAAATCTAAAAGTTGCTTTTGGCTATAACACTTCATTCTAACTGGGCAGTGAGAACATGCATTTGTGCCCCAATCCCCCCCCCCAGCAGTTTAATTATAAATAGTTTGGGGAATGCTTATATATATATATATATTAATTTGAAAAAGACGAATGTGCATTTTAATTTAAACGTCAAAGAGATGATTCAAGTAAGTTCTGGTTTTGTAGTTAAAAACCACGACTTTGGCCCTCTCCCACACAAGAAAACTGCACAACCATCTTTGCAGAGGTGATGTCCCTCTCCAGATATAGCGGATTATAACGCCTTCCCACCGTAGAGAAGGTCGACAAGACACCTATGCAGCATATCAGACAGCTTTGAAAGAAGAAAGCGAAATTTTTCCCCCAGAAAACAGCATTCTTATCCCTTTCTTGCAACATCAGCATTTTTCCAAATAAATTTATGGAGGCAGAAGCCAGGGACCTACGGGCAGGTGGGCCACCTCTGCTGCTCTCCAGCGGAGCAGGAGCGGGTTCGTAACTCAACTGTATGGAAGTTTTGCGGCTCCTTGGATAAACTTTAAGTTCTCTTTGAAAAGTGCCTCATTTGTTTCTAACCGGTCTTGCTGCTTAAAAATGCAGAATGCCACCGTCACACTCGTCATGATCAACTCCTTAGTACATCGACAACACCAAAAAAAAACAAAACCGTTTATAATGTAAACTTGACACATGCTATTCTTCCTTTCTGAAAAACGGAACGGGAAAACAACGAAAGAAAGAAAGAAAGAAAAGAAGAAGAAGACTAAAGCTAAACAGGTTCAGGTTCGGCATGCTACAGTACTTCCATGTCTCATTGAGATACGACACTGAAGGTGACAAAAAAGAGGACGAGGGGATTACAAAATGTTTTGTCGGCCGGTGGTGAAGCTGCCCAATTGACCATTGGTGAATGCCTCCCTTCCCCCATAATCTATGCCTAATTGTCCATGATTCTAGTGCTGGGTTGGCCATATAATTATTTATTCTGATCCGTCCGGGTTAAATAAGTGCTTCCTTAGCTTAGTTGAATCCATCGGTGTGGTAGCTGGGGTGAGAATCTGCCGTGAGCTGAGTCGTCTCTGTGACCGAGGCTGGCTGGATCACGATGGGGCCTTCGGTGTTCTCTGAAAATAAGAGATGGCAACTTTTTTGAAAGTTGAACCTCAAGAAGGGTCTGCTAGCTCCTTTTCGGACCGACCTAGTTTATTAAAGGTTTGTTTAAGCATTAACAGAATATGCAACGAGTCATCATTGGGGAAAACAAATATTTGCCAGAAATTCCTGATGTATTGTAAGAAAAAGTAATAATAATAATAATAATAATAATAATAATAATATTATTATTATAATAATAATGATGATGATGATGATGAAGAAGAAGAAGTTGGAAGGGACCTTGGAGGTCATCTAGTCCAACCCCCTGCTCAGGCAGGAAACCCGACACCATTTCAGACAAATGGCTGTCCAGTCTCTTCTTAAAAACTTCCAGTGTTGGAGCATTCACCGCTTATGGAGGCAGGTTGTTCCACTGGTTAATTGTTCTAACCGTCAGGAAGTTTCTCCTTAGTTCTAGGTTGCTTCTCTCCTTGACTAGCCGGAATTGGGTATGCCTAGTTTAATGAAGAGAAGGACGAGGGGGGACATGATAGCCGTGTTCCAATATCTCAGGGGCTGCCACAAAGAAGAGGGAGTCAAGCTATTCTCCAAAGCACCTGAAGGCAGGACAAGAAGCAACGGATGGAAAGTAATCAAGGAGAGAAGCAACCTAGAACTAAGAAGAAACTTCCTGACAGTGAGAACAATGAACCAGTGGAACAACCTGCCTCCAGAAGCAGTGAATGCTCCAACACTGGACATTTTTAAAGAGACTGGACAGCCATTTGTTTGAAATGGTATAGGATTTCCTGCCTGATCAGGGGGTTGGACTAAATAACCTCCAAGGTCCCTTCCAACTTTATTATTATTATTATTATTATTATTATTATTATTATTATTATTATTATTATTATTATTATACTACATCTTCCTCCTACTACTTTCCCTACAACAACAGCCTTGTGAGGTGGGTTGGGCTGAGAGAGAGGGACATGCCCAAAGTCAGCCAGGTGGCTTTCATGCCTAAGGCAGAACTAGAACTCACTGTCTCCTGATGATTAGCCAAAAGTTACCCAGCTGGCTTTGAAGCCTAAGGTGGAACTAGAACTCGCCGTGTCCTTGTTTCTATCCTGATGCCTTAACCGCTACACTGACTGATTCTCGACTATATGGCATCTGAAGCCACATCGCATCAGCTGTTTCCCCTTTTTCTGAGGCTTGGAGGTGTTCCTGGTGGATTAACTGGAGCAACCAACACTTACCCCTCTCGTCTGATTGTACTTGGGCCTCCAGGTCTTCTGGAGAGACATAAAATTCCGGTTCATCTCCTTCGGG
Organism: Bothrops alternatus; assembly: GCA_034064705.1. NCBI lineage: Eukaryota > Metazoa > Chordata > Lepidosauria > Squamata > Viperidae > Bothrops > Bothrops alternatus. The sequence goes on along the minus strand of JARGCV010000253.1, from coordinate 944,975 downwards.
GGGTTTCGGTTTACACTTTCCACAGCAACAATTACAGCAACAGCAGAGACAGCAGCAGCAATAGCACCCGGTGATGAGCCCACAAAAGACAAACAGCGCCTGGATAGGGGAGAAAAGAAATGTAGACCAGCAGCCCTCAACCTTTGGGGCATCTGGGATTGCTTCCGCGAAGAGAAGTTCTTCCACAGACCGGAGGGGAGCATGGTTTCACGTGCTGCCTCATGAATCCCAGCGACTGGTCAGGGCGCATAGGGCTGGCCTCCTACGGGTCCTGTCCATCAAACAATGTTATTTGACGGGCCCTAGGACAAGGGCCTTCTCCGTTGCTGCCCCAGTCCTCTGGAACCAGCTTCCCTCGGAGGTGCGTACTGCCTCCTCCCTCCTAGCTTTTCCGTAAACTTTTAAAAACCCATTTATGCCGACAGGCTTGGGGGGTATGAACTTTGTTCTGCCCCCGGGCCGAGGAATCGCCTTCCATTGCTGAGTGTTTATTTGATTGTGTTTGCTTGTTGTATGTGTCGATTTTTTAATTGGATGTAATTATTGTTATTGATTTTATCTATGTCTATGTTCTTGTTGTGAGCCGCCCCGAGTCCTGGGAGAGGGGCGGCATACAAATTTAATAAATAAATAAATAAATAAATAAATCCCATAGATGGGGCTTCGCTTGTTTGCGCAGCCTGGTTTCTGGCGTGCTGCGGCCCGGTGTCAGTCCATGGACTAGGGGTTGGGGACCCCCGATGCAGACCATCCGTATGGAGCAAGCAAGCTTGCCTGGGGAGGCCAGACCAGAAAAAGCGAGTGACAAGAACTGGGTATACTGAAAGATTGAGTGTCTTTCCACTCTCAGCAGTGGAAAGATCTACTGCTGATTACCTGTCTTAAGAGCTGATGGCTGCTCGTTGGGTGTGATCTTCCACCTTGACTATACTTATTTATGACAATTATTCAGCAACCTTTAGAGTCCTCTGCATTGGACAGTGATCCAAAGGCATTCAAATAGTTAATCAGCCCATTCCATACAGGGCAGCCTTGCAAGCCAACTCAGAAGGGGTAAATATGTACAAAACACGGTAACCAGGTTGCAGGTGGAGAAAACCTGGCATTGTAGAACCTCTCTCTCTCTCTCTCTCTCTCTCTCTCTCTCTCTCTCTCTCTCTCTCTCTCTCTCTCTCTCTCTCTCTCTCTCTCCTCTCTCCCCCTTTCTCTCTCCCTCTCTTCCTCCGTCTCTCTCTCTCTCTCTCGATGATCTAATACATCTATACAAGAATAGCAATAGCTTAGTATGACCAAGTTCTCGGATGAAGCTCAAAATGTTTCTATCATGGTAGATAATCCAGGAAAAAGCTGAAAAGTCATAGATACCTGTGGCTGACTCATCAAAACGGGAAAGCAGAGCCCTCAAACGTACAAGAGGCTTAAAATACATCACATCATATGATATTTTCAAGCTAAAATACCATTAACCCTTTTTTGTTTACTAGATTTAATTGAGTCAGATATTTTTCATGCTTTAAGAAAGCTTCCAGAATGCCATTTAGAATTTCCAACAAATTGTACAGGAAAGGCATTGCTCATGAAAAATTCCAGATGTTAAGATGCCCTTTTGACCTCAAGTTTGTATCTTGTCATAAAAAAATGAAAATGAATCCATTTTAGCAAAGTTAATCATGATTATGACAAACTTTTTGACAATATTAAATGCAAATGCCAGACTTAAAAAAAAAGATTTTAATGGATACCCTTGTTAAACTATAAATGGGAATTCACTCTCCTCTGCTAAAGTATTCTCTTTTCCTCTCCCAGAGAGAAGGGTCATCTAGAAAATTATGATCTCCTATGACCTTTCTGCATTTTTTAAAGAACGCGAGCCTGCTTCTTGCCTTGTAAATCTTTATTACCCCCAGGAAAATTAACTGGCGCACAAATCATATGTGATTTAAATTTTCTTTAATCACGGTGCAGTTTACAAGCCTCAGCAGCTAGTCAATTTACAGAGAACAGGATAAAGAGACCAAAGAAACTGGTTTGTGGTAGCTAGATGGAAGACTAAATACTTAAGTGCTTTTATTGCACGTTAGAAAAAAAAAGGCACCTGAAGGAGACAAATTTTGTTTTAAGACAAAATCAATTTAATTCATTCCAAAACAGAATCCACTTGCTACTTACCTTGGCCCACCAGCTGGACAACACGAAGTAGGTGTTCACGTTCTCTTCTCCAAACTGTTCTGCTACATACAGGCCCAAAGAACCATACTTATCATAAATATTTCTTTTGGTAGCATCAGTCAATATTGCGTGGGCGTTGTTAATCTCTTTAAATTTATCTGCGGCTTCTGGATTATCTGGATTCTTATCCGGGTGATATTTTAATGCAAGTTTCCTAGGATAGAATTAAATGGTATTTAGGAGGGGGGGGGGAAAGGCTTGACAAAATATGAAATGTAGTGCTGGAACAGTCATAGGGAGTTACTTTTCGAACAGCTGGAATTCTGAGAAAAATGAAGCCGGCGGAGCTCTCTCTAAGACAGGGCATTTCAACCGGTGGTACGTGTACCACTTGTGGTACTTTGCCACCTGGCAGGTGGTACGTGATTGCTAGCCAACACTCCAGAAGACAGGCTTAAGATACAGAAGGATCTGGACAGACTTGAACACTGGGCACTATCTAACAAAATGAAATTCAATGGTGAAAAAAGCAAGGTTCTACATTTAGGCAAGAAAAACCAAATGCACAAGAACAGCATAGGTGGCACCTTGCTCAATAGTAGTAACTGTGAGAGGGACCTCGGAGTCCTAGTAGATAATCCCTTAAACAGGAGCCAGCCGTGTGCTGCAGCTGCCAAAAAAGCCAACACAGTGCTAGGCTGCATTAACAGAGGGATAGAATCAAGACCACGTGAAGTGTTAATACCACTTTACAACGCCTTGGAAAGGCCACACTTGGAATACTGCATCCAGTTTTGGATGTACCAAGTACCAAGAGAAGAGAATATTTGTAGCTCAAATATTGGTGCCAACACAGACAGGGCAAGCCACTCATCATTGTCATCCTCCTCCTCCTCCACTTTGCAAATTCCACCCCCTTCTATCATTCATGATGTTACCTAGTTAGGTAATTAAACATCTGCAAGCAAGCAAGCAAGCAAGCTCAGAGAGCACTAAGGAGTCTACAGGCTCGTAAGTGCAGGAGGATGATTCATCTCCATCACAAACTGTCTAACCCAGGGGTAGGCAACCTTACCTCTTTTATGACTCCTGGAGTTCAACTCCCAGAATTCCTGAGCCAGCCATGGCTCAGCTTGAAAACCTCTCCCTTTCCCCTCAGCGTGGCTGGCTCAGGAATTCTGGGAGTTGAAGTCCACCAGTCATAAAAGAGCCAAGGTTGCCTACCCATGGTCTAACTACCCTTCAAATCAAAACTTTAGAATAACATTTACCACCAATAGCTCGTGATTCCCATCCAACCTTTTTTTGTGTTGTTTTTTTTAAAAATACATTATTCTTGATTAGCCTGAGTCATAGATAGATTTGGAAATACTTGATACGTTTTTAGGAGAAACACTGTTAACTTCATATTTTGTAATTTATTGGCAGGATTTCTAACTCCCACTGATTAGAAACAGCCAAAGAACAAGTTGGCCTAAACCAGCAGTTCTCAACCTTTTCCGGGGCTCGACCCTGGCCCGCATCGCGCATGCGCGGCGGGCGCATCGCGCATGCGCGGCACGACAGCCCGCATTGCAAAGGGGGGGAAAAAATGGCGGACCAAAAAAAAATGGCGGGCCAAAATAAAAAATGGCGGGCCCGCATCATGCATATGCGGCGCGACAGCCCGCATCGCAAAGGGGAAAAAAATGGCGGACCAAAAAAAAAAATTAAAATATGGCCGACCAAAAAAAAATATGGCCGACCAAAAAAAAATGGCGGGCCCGCATCAGCATGCGCAGCGCAACGGCCCACATCGCAAAGGGGAAAAAAATGGCAGACCAAAAAAAATGGCCGACCAAAAAAAAATGGCAGACTGCGGTGTTTGGCGACCCCTGTGAAATGGTTGTTCGACCCCATATGGGGTCGCGACCCACAGGTTGAGAACCGCTGGCCTAAACCCTAATTCAGCATGACTGAAATGAAAAAAAAAAAGGTTGAAGTAATGAAGATAAATTTTGGCGTGGAAAGAATAAAAACACATCCCTAGGATTTGGAGCTGTGTGGTTCTATTTTTTAATTCAGGTTTTGTGTGTGTGCTTAATACTAGGAAAACCCAAGTCGATTCGGCATTTTCTTTTTTGCTCTGCGGCAGCATCCTCAAACCTGCGGATTTGGTACCTTCTTTACCTCAAACATAACTGTGAACCCACAAAAACATGCCACGTATTGATTGGCATGAAGTACCACGAAGCACTTCTCTTCAGATTTCAGGTGTTCTACGCTTCCATTAAACACAGAAACATAGGAAGAAAGACGGCCCATTGAGTTGTTCTTTTGAGTTTTTATTTTTATTTATTTTTGTCGGACGATGTGTTTATTATCTCCAACATATTTAAACTCAAGTTACTGAGGATTGACCCACTATCTCTGCTGGAAGTTTTGGTTGCAAGCTTCCACTACTCCTTCTGACAAGTGATGTTTTCTAACTTTACTTTCAAACTTCCCTCTTGTCAGTTTAGAGCAGTGTTTCTCAACCTTGACAATTTTAAGGCATGTGGACTTCAACTCCCAGAATTCCACAGCCAGCAACTCCCAGAATTCCACAGCCAGCAATGCTGGCTGTGGAATTCTGGGAGTTGCTGGCTGTGGAATTCTGGGAGTTGAAGTCCACATGCCTTAAAATTGTCAAGGTTGAGAAACACTGGTTTAGAGGCTATGCTCCCATGTTCTTAATATTTGTTTCATTTCTGCTTCATATTGGAAGTAAACAACTCATTTTAAAATAAGGTAAGTGATGTACAGAGAAGAGCAACAAAGATGGAGGCTAAAACATATAAGGAATGGTTGCTGGAATTGGGTATATGTCTAGTTTCATGAAAAGAAGGAATAGGGATGACATAATAGCAGTCTTCCAATATCTCAGGGGCTGCCCCAAAGAAGAGGGAGTCAAGCTATCCTCCAAAGTGCCTGAAGTCAGGACAAGAAGCAACGGATGGAAACTCACCAAGGAGAGAGCAACCTAGAACTAAGGAGAAACTTCCTGACAGTGAGAACAATGAACCAGTGGAACAACCTGCCTCCAGAAGCGGTGAATGCTGCAACATTGGAAGTTTTTAAGAAGAGACTGGACAGACATTTGTCTGAAATGGTATTGGGTTTCCTGCCTGAGCAGGGGATTGGACTAGATGACCTCCAAGGTCCCTGCCAACTTTTTTATTATTATTATTATTATTATTATTATTATTATTATTATTATTATTATTATTAATATTATTGTCTTCGGTTGCAAAAACTTTGGGAGATCACAGTTGATTGAATTTCTGTTGAACCCCCAATTCAAGAGAGTTTGGGGCAGATTCCAAATGCTTTATTTTCTCAGAGACAGTTGGCCGGTGCATTTACTGGTCCGTACACCAGCTAACTTCATACAGGAAGTCCTCAGCTTCTGAGTGAATGTCCAAAGTTACCATGGCAATAAAAAAGGGACTTATAACCAATCCTCGCCGTTATGATTGCCACAGCGTCCCCCCAATCATGTGCTCAAAATCCAGGAACCTGGCAACCAGCATTTGTTTATAACAGTTGCAGCATGCCGGAGTTCTGTGATGGCCGTCTGCAAGCTTCCCAGCCAGCTTCCAATAAGCTATAGTTAAAGGGAGAAGCCAGCTTCACTTAACGACCGTGTGATTTACTTAGCTGCAGACATTCACTTAACAACCGTAGCAAAGGAAAGACTGTAAGATCAGGCACAACTCACTTTAATGACCAGCTTGCCTAGCAACAGAAATTCTGCTCCCAATTGGGGTTGTAAGTTGAGGACTCCCTGTTTCAGGTTCTAGACCAGTGGTTCTCAACCTTTTTAATGTCGCGACCCCCAACCAGTCGTAAGTTGAGGACTACCCAACCGGTCGTAAGTCGAGGACTTCCCAACTGGTCATAAGTCGAGGACTTCCCAACTGGTTGTAAGTCGAGGACTATTTCCCTGCCCGGGAGCACCGCACATGCATGGTGCTGCCCCCTGCGCCGGCCGAGGCGTAGCTGGCAAGGGGCAGCGACAGCGCAGGGCAACCACCGGCTGGGCCACCAGCTGGCCCAGCCCAAGGGAGGTAAGGCAACCGCCAGGCCCCACGCGCGCCAGCAACCCTCCCTGCGCCCGCCGGCCTCCCACCTCCCACCCCTGGCCCTCTTTTACTTCCATGTTTAGTAGTTGCTCAGCAGGGAGGGGTGGAAACTTCCAGAGAGCTCGCCTTCGCTGCAGACAACTTGCAGCACCGTTTGCAGACGGGGACTTTTGGCGGGCTCAGCAGGGCAGAGACAGCCTGGACAATTCCTATTGGCTTTTGAAAGCCAATAGAATTAGACTCTATTCAAGAGAGTCTATTCTATTGGCTTTCAAAAGCCAATAGAATAAGAGGGAGTAGCACAGCTAAGGAAAAGGGGGGGAAAATGGCGGACTGCATTGTTTGGCGACCCCCGTGAAATGGTCGTTCGACCCCAAATGGGGTCCCGACCCACAGGTTGAGAACCGCTGCTCTAGACGTTCAGAGATCCAAAATCACAAGCTGAGCCGGCTGTATCAACAAACGTTTGTATGCAACATACCTGTGTGCCACTTGGGGAACGTTTAAAACTTGCGATGGCCTGCAAATGTTTAAAATGCATCTTTAAATCAATGCTATCTTTAGCACGAGGTTCCACCCCCTTACCTGTATGATTTCTTAATATCATCTGAGGTGGCATTCTTGTCCAGTCCTAGAACATGATATAGTGAGTCTCCGGACGTGGATAACGAACGTTGCCTCTGATCTCCCATCCTGAGCTACCCTGTCAGGAAGAAAAGTATTCAAAAGATGACATAAAAAGTGGTGTCCTATCTTCGTGAAACGAGCACTCTGCGACATGAAGTGCTGAGCTGCATTAGGAAAGGCCAGGTTCCCCAACCTCTGCAGCCATGTCTAGTCTAATGAAAAGAAGGACTAGGAGTGACATGATAGCAGTCTTAATATTTGAGAGGCTGCCACAAGGAAGAGGGGGATCAAGCTATTCTCCAAAGCACCTGAAGGCAGGACAAGAAGCAACGGATGGAAACTAATCAAGGAGAGAACCAACCTGGAATTCCTGAGAGTCAGAACAATTATTCAGTGGAACAACCTGCCTCCAAGTTGTCGGTGCTCCAACACTGGAGGTTTTAAAGAAGAGATTGGACAACCATTTGTCTGAAATGGTTTAGAGTCTCTGGCTTGAGCAGAGGGTTGGACTAGAACAGGGGTTGGCAACCTTAAACACTCAAAAGAGCCACTTGGACCCGTTTCCCAGAGAAAACACTGGGAGCTGCAAAATTGTACGCACACAGGAGGGGGGAGCTTGATTGAAGAGTTTAATTAAAAAGAAATAGAGGCTGCTGTGCATGAGTTCTCCCTTTCTCTCTCTCCCTCCCTCCCTCTCTCTCTCTCTCCGATCTTCTGCTCACCTGGCAAGCTGGCTTCACGTCCGACAAGCTGACACACATTCTTATTGGGCTGGCTCTCTCCTGCTCTTGGTCTGCCAGTCCTCTTCCCCCACTCTGTGTGTGTGTGTGTGTGTGTGTGTGTGTGTGTGTGAGAGAGAGAGAGAGAGACAGAGAGAGAGAGAGAGAGAGAGAGAGAGAGAGAGAGAGAGAGAGAGAGAGAGAGAGAGAGAGAGAGAGAGAGAGATATTCTGCTTTCTGCAGAGACACAGCAAAGGCAGGAGCCCCGCCCAATAAGCTTGTCAGCTTGTTGAAGAACAGCGTGAGACCACTCTTTTTACACACACAGAGAGAGAGAGAGAGGGAGGGAGGGAGAAGGGAAGCGCAAGTGCCTTTCTCTGTCTCTGTTTCTCTCTCTCTGCAAATGGCAGAGGAGGCTGGGAGCTGCAGGAGAAGGCTCAAAGAGCCACATGCGGCTCTGGAGCTGTGGGTTGCTGACCCATGGACTAGTTGACCTCTAAGGCAGTGGTTCTTAACCTGGGCGATATCGCCCCCCAGGGGGCGATTTCATTTTTCAGGGGGGCAATGGAACAAACAGGGGTGACGTGGGGGTGAAGGAACAAAAAGGGGGCGATATGGGGGCGATGGAGCAAGAAGTTTTGGGGACACTTTTGAGACTTTTTCATATAGTGAATCGCTGCATATCTGTCGTACAAAAACATCAGATCTCTCACTATTAGTGGATTGAATTGTGTTTTCAAATGTTCCTCCAGCTAGCTTCAGTACAGAACCCCGTACATATGTGAATACGCATCGCTTATCTTCATGCGCGTTGCGCAGCAGCCTCTGCCCTTTTTATATTTCTTTTTGCGTCTTAAATTTCACTTGTAATTCAATCATTAAATATTACTGTTTTTCTTTTCGGGCATTTCATTTTCTCGCAATTGAATTTTGTTTTCAGTGGTCATTACATTTAAGTTTTTTGAATAAAGAAGATAATAATGAAATACATGTATCACGAAGTTTGGGAATAAAGTGACAGGTGGCAACAAACTTTTTTTCACACAGTTGAGATATGGGAAAAAGACTGGAAATAAATGATTTGCATCGATATGTCCTGATGACAATTTTAAAGAAAACAAAACAAGGGTTTGGATAAATTGAAGAATTATTTCCTAGGTTGTGATTGAGAGGTTATGTTGTGGGAGGGGGGCCGATGACAACTTCCTCATTGGCTCAAGGGGGCGATTCGTTCAAAAAGGTTAAGAACCACTGCTCTAAGGTGTCTTCCAACTCTATTATTCTGTTTTGTTCTGTTATGAGGATCATTTGGAAGATCTCCCAGGATCTTGTTACTGCCTGACCAGCTTTATCAGGACAGGGACAGGTTCAATCCGACTACTGTAATGCTCTCTACATGGCGCAACCTTTGAAGAATGTCTGGAGACGGCAGGTTGTCCAGAATGCGGCCGCGCGAGCCTTCTTGGGTCTCCCAAGACATGCTCATATCACTCCAGCCCTCCGTGAGCTCCACTGGCTACCTATTGGTCTCCGAACACAATTCAAAGTGTTGGTTATGACCTATAAAGCCCTTTATGGCAATGGGCCAGGTTACTTGCGGGACCGTCTTCTGCCTCATGAATCCCAGCGACCGGTTAGGGCGCATAGGGTTGACCTCCTACGGGTCCCGTCTGTTAGACAATGTCATCTGGCGAGGCCTAGGGTTAGGGCCTTCTCCGTTGCTGCCCCAGCCCTCTGGAACCAGCTTCCCTCAGAGGTTCGTACTGCTCCCTCCCTCCTAGCTTTCCGGAAACTCTTAAAAACACATCTATGCAGACAGGCTTGGGGCGTGTGAGCCGTGCTCTGCCCCTCGGCCCTAAGAGTGTCCCGCCATCAGTGGCTGTGAGCTGATTGTGTTTGTATGTTGTGGTGAATGCTACTAATTTTTAAATTTTTATCGTATTGTGGATGTGAGCCGCCCTGAGTCTCAGGAGAAGGGCGGCATATACATTTTATTAATAAATAAATAAATATTCTGACTACAGCTCCACAAAGGAGTGACATTTTTCTTTATCGTGAAATTAATACATTTAATCTTAAGCACCAATCCCTTCTTTTCATAGAAAAAAAATAAATAAAGCAGGGTAATTAATGATAAACATTACTTCTGTGAACGTGATAAAATGTGAATTCGTTATACAGGTTAAGTCCTTGACTTACAGCCATTTGTTTAGTGACCGCTTGAAATGGCAACCTTGAAAAAAAGTGACCGGTGACCGTTTTTCACACTTACGACCTTTTGCAGCATCCCCAGGATCACGTGATCAAAATTCAGATGCTTGGCCATTGACATGTACTTATGACGGTTGCAGTGTCCCCGGGGTCACGTGAACCCCTTTTGTGGCCTTCTGACAAGCAAAGCCAATCGGGAAGCCAGATTTACTTAACAATGGCGTTATTAACTTAACAGCTGTACTGACTCACTTAACAACGGTGTCAAGAAAGGTCATAAAAGGGGGCAAAATTCACTGAACCGCCTTGCTCAGCAACAGAAAGGCTGGGCTCAATTGGGATTGTGAGCTGAGGACCACCTGAAATCCGTGGGTTGGCTTCTAGCCACCCATCTCTCATCCAGGTTTTCCAAACACATTCCGCTAGTTTGCATTGGCAACATTTATTTTGAGCTCAAAGCCTTCTCTAGCCCCAGTTTTCAGCCTGAGAGACTCTTGTGCAGATAGAAAAGGCGACAGGGAGAGAAAGGAAAGCTATGTAAGTCACTATGTAGTAGGTGTTATTTTTCTAGCTGCCAGCCAGGGCAAAAACAGGTTGATCAGGAAAGAGCAGCAGACCCCATTGCCACTGGAGCATTGCTTTTATTTCCCCAGAGGAGAACCTAATGATTCATGGGAAGATGATCTGATATAGGCCCAGCAAGCCACAATAACAGGGAATCCATAGAGTAGCCCTGAAGATGCTTTCCTCATAGCTCACACCATTCCCTTCTGGTTAAAAAATGCTGCTGAGAAACAGAGATGAGGGTTTCCTGTTATTTCCACAGAGGAAAAGCAAGAAAAAAACCAGGCGAGTCCTCTTTTGAGACTTATCCCAATGAGAAAACAAAAGGAGCAGTGCCCAGCCAGCCCTATGTGGAAAAAAAACAGCTCATTCCATTTCAGGAATGTCACTGCAACCTCTCATTGCTTCTCAGTAACAATAAAGTGCAAGGCTCCACCACTAAAGGCTATTCCAGTGATGGCGAACCTTTTAGAGACCAAGTGCCCAAACTGCAACCCAAAACCCACATGCATCGTCGGGTGCTGGGTGGGTGTGGCCCATTGGCTGGGTGTGGCTGCGGTGGTAACGGCAGATTGGGTGGGACTAAAAAGTTCAATCAATTAATTCCAACTTTGCAAGATCTTTTTTTTTCCCGTGAGAAGTTGAAATTGACTGATTGATTGAACCTTTTTGTTTTGTACACAGCGGTGGAGGCCTCAAGCGAAAAGGTGTTATAAAACCCAGCTGAAGGCCTAGGACTGGGGCAAGAGGGTGCGTGCCCACAGAGAGGGCTCTGAGTGCTGCCTCTGGCATCCGTGCCATAGGTTCGCCACCACTGGGCTATTCTGTCGCCAAACGGTTCATAAGCATAGAAAGGGTCCTGGTGGATCAGGGGTTAGAATGCAGAATTGCCGCTTGACTCTGCCCACTGCCAACAGTTCGATCCTGACTGGCTCCAGGTTGACTCAGCCTTCCATCCTTCTGAAGTCGGTAAAATGACGATCCAATAGGCTGCAAACTCTATAAACCACTTAGAGAGGGCTGTAAAGCACTGTGAAGCGGTATCTAAGTCTAAGTGCTATTGCTATTGCTATCCTCATATATATTTTCAAACTACCCTGGTCATATACCTCAGCACGGAGGGGATGCATTTCCGGTCTAGTTTGCCTTAGCAAATGCTCTGAAGAGCAAGTCCATCTCCAAGTTTTGTGAATAAGCGCAAGATAAGATGGCTGCAAAAACGTTGATTAGTTTGGGGACACTTGATAAGAGAGAGGTGAAGTGTGCTGTTTCTTCTGCCAAGACCCCCTGAATTTCTGGACCAAGCACAGAGGAGGAATTCTTTTTTGGGGGGGGGGGTAACCTTTCTTTTCTCCTTCTTCCATACTTCCTCCTTCATCTCCACTTCTACCTCCCTCTTCTCCTCCAGGTGGGCTCAAATCACCATCAAGGAATTCCATGTATTTACCTGTCTCAAAGGTGGCCAGGCTAGTCTTTAGAGTAGGGGGAATTCAATCTTGACAGTTTTAAGACTTGTGGACTTCAACTCCCAGAATTCCCCAGTCGGGAAATTCTGGGAGTTGAAGTCCACAAGTCTTAATGTTGCCAAGGTTGGACATCCCTGATTTAGAGAGAAGATTGATTCTGTTGTGACAACCATCCCCTATGGAGCCCAACGCTGAATTCCTTCCATTCAATGCATTTTTCATGATGTATTTGCCTCTCGTGTTAGACCTTTCCCACTGCAGCTCGCTTAGTATGAGAGATAATATCTGTCCAAATGACTCAGGGCCTCCTCTTCCCTCATTCTCTCTTATTGAAGACTCTGCTTTTTTTAAAATAAGCATCTCAACCGCTGAAGCTTGTCTTGATGAAACAGTCTTTCCATAGCCCCAGGTCACTGTCATCTGGCTCATTTTCACTTCCCACTTTCCTCCCACCTAGCATCGCCATGAACTGTGTGCCTCTGCTGGAGTGCGAGTTGGCCACGTGCAAAAGACAAAATAATAGTTTTCCATAATACAGGTAGTCCTCGACTTACAACACAGTTCATTCAGTGGCTGCTCCAAGTTGCAACGGCGCTGGGGAAAAAAAAGGACATGATCCTTTTTCACACTTAGGACCGTTGCAGCGTCACGTTCATTTTCTCTAGCCAGAAGAATGTAATGAAATGAAAAGCCGGGAGATGAACATGTCAGAAAGGAGGTGGGCTTATTTTGGAAAGCCAGTGAGTTCCTGGTCAACTGGCAGCTTGAATGGATGACCATAAGGATTTTTATACAGTTTTTACAGCGTTTTAGAATTTAGAGGCTCGGTTTGTGTGCTTTGGTTAATGGAATATTTTAGTCTGTTTCACAAAGGCTAGCAATGAGTCCAAAGCATTGCCTTCCATAGGTTTAATCCCTTTAAACAAACGTAATTAGTTTTACCTCCTTATCTTAATTCTGTCTATGGCTTTTAGCAAGTTTTCTTTGTAAGTAAACAAGCTTAATTTAAGGTTATCGCTTTTCACAATTGCCGCAGCCTGACGTTGTTTAAATGGAGACACGCCTGAAGCAGTTTAAAGAGAAAAAAAAATGTAGTCAGTGTTTCTTTATTCTGGGAGACTTTTTGTATGCCTTTCTTGCTTTGCGCCTGATTCCTGTGTCTTTAAGGGTACAGTGAAGGGACTGGGTGTGGGTGTGTGTGCATTCTTACTACACTGTGGAAGGAGAGCTCAGAAGGCAGGGAGGAAGAAGAGGAGAGGGGGAGAGGAAGAAGGGCCGACCAGCTAGCTCAGGGGTCTACAAACTTAGCAACTTTAAGACCTGTGGACTCCAACTCCCAGAATTCCTCAACCAGCCATGATGGCTGAGGAATTCTGGGAGTTGAAGTCTATAAGTCTTAAAAGTGCCAAGTTTAAAGACCCCTGAGCTAGCTGGTAGTGGTGTTAATAAACATGGATAAATTCATCATACATTTGTCAGTGCAAAGGGAAAGTGATTCAGCAAAGGAACAGCCACCGAAGAAATTAAAACCGGTACTTTTTAAACTTTTTTTCTAACATTTGTAACATTTTATTAGATTATAGCAGGGCTTTTCAACCTTTTCACCCATTGTACCACTTTTAGGATATGGCAATATCCGAGTACCACCAGTCGCCTAGCAAGGTGTCAAAAACTTGATGACCAAAAAAAAAAAAAGGAAAAAAGTGATAAAGTACAGGTAGTCCTCGACTTACAACAGTTTGCTTAGTGACTGTTCAAAGTTACAGTAGCACTGAAAAAAGTCCCCCCCCCCAAGCCACAGCCAAGCAAGACACCTGCTGGCCCGCCCGGCGGCGCTCTTCCTCCTGTCCAAGGTTTTCATTGTTGTGAGCATTTCTGTTGAGGATTGGCAGCAGCTTTTGACACCTTGCTTAGCACTGGCGGTACTCAAATACTGTAATGTCCTAAAAGTGGTACAATCTGTGAAAAGGTCTACAGCACCAGAGGGAGTCGGATGTCAATGCCTGTTCTTTCTTTTTTCCCTTCTTTTCCTCACCTTTCCCTTCCCTTTTCCCCTCCCTATTTTTCCTACTATTGGCTTTTGTACTTTTTTGTATAACATAAACTAATTAAACTGTTAAATGATTAAAAAAATATATATGAACCAGTTGCCAAGAGTCTGAATTTTGACCACGTTACCATAGGGGGATGCTGCAACGGTCGTAAGTTTGAAAAATGGTCATAAGTCACTTTTTCCAGTGCCGTTGTAACCATTTGAGCGGTCGCTAAATGAACTGTTGTAAGTCAACGACTACCTGTATATGTGTTTTTATTTAAATGTATTACATAACTTTTCAATAGAGTTTGATCAAAACATAGCACATCGTAAAGGAAGGATCGCTACTCTAATCTCATGGAAATTCGAAGATTAAAATTAGGGGTCATAAGAAAGGCTGAGTGCCTTTGAACTCTGGTGCTGGAGAAGACTCCTGCGAGTCCCCTGGACTGCAAGGCGATCCAACCGGTCAGTCCTAGAGGAGATCAACCCCGACTGCTCTTTAGAAGGCCAGATCCTGAAGTGGAAACTCAAGGACTTTGGCCACCTAATGAGAAGGAAGGACTCCCTGGAGAAGAGCCCGATGCTGGGAAAGATGGAGGGCAAGAGAAGAAGGGGACGACAGAGAAGGAGGGGGCTGGATGGAGTCACTGAAGCAGCAGGCGTGAGCTTCAATGGACTCCAGAAGATGGTAGAGGACAGGAAGGCCTGGAGGAACGTTGTCCATGGGGTTGCAATGGGTCGGACACGACTTCGCAACTAATAACAAAATTAGGGGGTGGGTATTAAAAACCCACCTATCGTGTCAAACTCAACATACTGCTTATGCGCCATCAAATCAGCGTTGACTCTTAGCGACCATTTAGACTTTCTCCATGACAATCCCTCCCTCATATGGTCTTTCAGGTCTGTTCTTCACAATGCATCCATCACTGGTATAATGGAGTCTATCCACCTTGCTGCTGGTTGTCTGAATTTGTAGTGAGTGGGTATAATTAACTCCAATTTAAAAAGTCCTTGAACCCCATTCTCCCTTCTGTCCAAATTTTTCTGAAGTTCTGCAGTAGAGGGTTTCAGTTTGGAACCAAGCTAAATCACCATCTGTCATTATTTAGCAGCAAATACTCTGAGAGAAGACACACTGCCAGCTATTTTGGGATCAGGCCACTGCAGCTAGCTATTATGCTAGATTAAACAGGCCTGATGGAAAAGGTATTTTTAAAGCCCTCGGATTAACTGTTTTCCCTTGCTGGGGAGGGGAAATCCCCTTCCAAGACAACAATAGCAAAAGAGACGGAGAACAAAAGATTTTCCCCTCAACTGATTTTCAAAATTGGTCCTTTTAAAAACACCTGACATTCTAGAGACAAATAAACAACGGTCAAATTTTGGATAAGGCAGCATCAGTCTAAATAATGTAAAATCAAAACCTGCCTTTTAAAGACACAGGAGACCAAAGGTGGCAGAGAGCTTTTTGCAAGCCCTTTTCTCAACCCAGTTAAAATAATGAGACAAAAGACACGTCCAACATAGAAGAAAGCTCTTTTCAACACTAATTTTTTGCTTAAAAAAATAATCTGCATTTTATTGAACAGTACAGAAGAAGCTTGCCTTCTTCCCGGATGTTGTTTCATCTTCCCAGAATAATCTACAGCAGTGGTTCTCAACCTTTTTCAGGTTGAGACCCCACTTGCCCCACCCATGCGCGGTGCGACCCCGACGTGCGCGCTTATGCCGATCCGTGCATGCGTGGCGCGCGCAACAAAAAAAAATGTCGGACCGCGACAGGCCGATCTGCGCATGCGCGGCGCGATGGCCCGAACCGCTCATGCGCGACGCGCGACCAAACAAAACAAAACAAAAAAAATGGCAGACCACGACGGCCCGATCCACGCATGCGCGGTGCGCGCGACGAAAAAAACAAAAAACAAAAAAACCAAAATGGCGGACCACGGTGTCCGGCGACCCCCATGAAACGGTCGTTTGACCCCAAATGGGGTCGCGACCCATAGGTTGAGAACCGCTGATCTACAGCTCTGGAATCCCCTGGGATTTGCATCCCCCAATTTCTGAAGGAAGTGGAAATTAAATTAAAACACTTTTGTTCGAGTTCCAAGAATCGAAACTCCACCAGGATCCAAAATCTTGCTAACAGATATGAAATTACTTACTTTTTCATTCAAAACCATTTGATTTGAAACAAAAACATTCTTTTTGCTGCACTAAGAAATGTTATCACTAATGTTTGCGTTATTGTTATATGCAACGTTTTACATCTACCCAGCCCACTTTGATGGGAAAGTGGGGCATGTTACAGGTGCCACTGATTAGGGATTATCATCTGGTGGGACCACGAAAAAGGGTCCTCTCGGTGGCGGCCATTTCTTTATGGAACATTTCCCGCTGGAATACGGTTGGCCCCCAACCTGCTGTTGTTGTTTTTCTGAAAGTCCCTAAAAATTTGATTTTTGCCAATGGGGCTGGGAGACGGAGAGGGAGCAGTCAAGGCGTTGCGTTATTCCTGCCATAGAGCAGATGGTGAGGTTTTTTTAAATGGGGTTTTATTATAAAATGGATTTTTTTTAAAAAAAATTGTAAGCTGTCCAGTGTCATCTATGTGTGAGGTGGGTGGCTATTTAAATTTATTTAACAAATTGTTTGTTTTTATCCATTTAGTTGTGTCCAACTCTTGGCGACTTTATAGGCAGGTGTTCTCCATGCCACCCTGTCAAGCACAGCTTCTTTCGGTTGTTGGATGTTCAACTTTGCATCCGATTTGCCCCTTCTTCTTGTTCCACTAACCATTGCTAGCATCCTTGTCTTCTCCAGTGAATTTCAGCGCATAAGGTGACCAAAGTAAACCAGACGTAGTCTTATGATGTTAGCTTCCAGTGATGTGTCTGGTTTTAAACGAATATCTCAGGGGCTGCCCCAAAGAAGAGGGAGTCAAGCTATTCTCCAAAGCGCCTGAAGGCAGGACAAGAAGCAACGGGCGGAAACTAATTAAGGAGAGAAGCAACCTAGAACTAAGGAGAAATTTCCTGGCAGTGAGAACAATTAGCCAGTGGAACAACCTGCCTCCAGAAGCGCTGAATGCTCCAACACTGGAAGTTTTTAAGAAGAGACTGGACAGCCATTTGTCCAAAATGGTATAGGGTTTCCTGCCTGAGCAGAGGGTTGGACTAGATGACCTCCAAGGTCCCTTCCAACTTTTTTATTATTATTATTAAGGTTTCTGGGAGGTGGTGATATGAGACTGGCCGGCTCCATACCCAGCTTGCATCTACCTTGGTCAGAGGAGAGAGGCAGAGCGATAGGCCAACCTGGCTTAACTAAAGATGGGGATGGAAAGAGATGAACACAAAGCTGGGGAAACAATGAGCCTGTCATCAGCACAGCGGCTGAAGTCCCTAAGGGTTAAAGGCAGACAATGAAGAGGTGAGGGAAGGACAAGACGGGAGAGCAGATCAGCATCAGCTGTGGTTGCTTGGCAACAATGGACATCAGAGAGCATGAAGGAGAGAAGCCTGCTACTCAGAGGTTGAAACAAGTGGTACCGGTAGGTAGAGTAAATCAGAGATAAGGCAGTAGCAGGATGCCAGGATTGACCTGCTCTGGGCTGCAAAGGGAGCAGGGTAAGAATTTGGTGAGGGGCCACCAGGGAACACAACACTGTAGGCTAGACCATAGGCCGGGGTAGGCAACCTTGGCTCTTTTATGACTCGTGGACTTCAACTCCCAGAATTCCCGAGCCAGCCTGGCTCAGCTTGGAAACCTCTCCCTTTCCCCTCAGCGTGGATGGCTCAGGAATTCTGGGAGTTGAAGAGTATTCGGAGACTACAATTAGTGCAAAATGCAGCTGCGCAAGCAGTTGTGGGCCTTCCTCGCTGTGCCCACATTTCATCAACTCTCCGCATGCTGCATTGGTTGCCTATTGGTCTCCGAGCCCAATTCAAGGTGTTGGTTATCACCTATAAAGCCCTTCATGGCATGGGACCAGGATACTTACGGGACCGCCTTCTGCCACATACTTCTCTACGACCGGTGAGAGCGCACAGGGTCGGCCTCCTCCGGGTCCCGTCAGCGAAACAATGTCGTCTGGCGGGCCCTAGGGGGAGGACCTTCTCTGTTGTGGCGCCCGCCCTCTGGAACCAACTGCCTCCTGAAGCCCGCGTTTCCCCAACTCTCCCGGCCTTCTGAAAGAATTTAAAAACCTACCTCTGCTGGCAGGCCTGGGGATGATTATTGATTGTGGTGTGACTGATGAGTATGTGTGGGGTTTTATTTTTAATGTTTTTTGTTCGGATTTAGATTAAATTGTTTTATATATATGTTGTGAGCCGCTCCGAGTCTTCGGAGAGGAGCGGCATACAAATCCGAATAAAATAAAATAAATAAATAAATTAGTTTCCATCCGTTGCTTCTCGTCCTGCCTTCAGGCGCTTTGGAAAATAGCTTGATTCCCTCTTCTTTGGGGCAGCCCTTGAGATACTGGAACATGGCTATCATGTCCCCCCTCATCATTCTCTTCATTAAAGTAGACATATCCAATTCCAGCAACCGTTCCTAATATGTTTTAGTCTCCAGTCCCCTGATCATCTTTGTTGATCATCATCCAGGCACGCAACCACAGGCTTGCATTTCCAGCTGTGGCAACGTCCCACGATCGCCACTTGTGACCTTCACAAGCAGAGTCAATGGCAAAGTCAGCAGGAAGTTGCGCTCCCATGAGCTCCTGGCTTAATGACCCACTGTGGTTTGTTTAATGGCAGTAACTGGGGACCGCTGGAACTGCCGTTGCAAAGTGAGGCAGTCAACATGACGTCAAGCTTTATAACTGTGCTGCTCAGGGATAGAAATTCTGGCCCCAAACACCGTCATTACCCTACATTGCCTGCTGGATCGGACAAGGTTAGCTAGGTGTTGCAACGTCAGATCATGATGATTACCGGTATATGAATAATCCAGCAGGTTTTCTTGGCATAAGCTCAGAAAGTTTTGTCACTGCCTTCTACTTGCAAATGTTTCGTTGCCAGGATAGGTAACAGCATCAGTGGATGGGCGATGTTTGGTGCTTGTTTATGCATATTTGCTGTGCTACCTCTAATTATACACCTTATCACAACACTTCTATCTCAACCTATGAAAACCATGCCTTGTCCATACACAAAAAAAACCTACCTGAGACTGTAACCTCTTAGTATCACAGTGACATATAAACCGATCACATCCTTCCAAAACAACTTAAGCTAATGCTGACGAAGAAAAAAAGAGAAGATATCTACAACAGGCAGTGTCACAACTGTAACAGCCATTATGTAGGACATACAGGCCTGGCATCTTGAACCTCAACAGAAGGCAGTCAGAAGACATGATGAAAATTCCGTAATCCCTCAAAACACAGGCAAATGCAATCACAATTTCAGCTGGGAAACTGTTGACATTTTAAAGCCAAAACAAATCCAAAAATGCTAGAGATTTCCTGGACATTTGGCATACTGACACATCAGTCTTGGAAAGACACGTGGAGATCTTCCTGCTATTGAAAAGATATCACCCAGAGTCAAGGAACAAAACAAAACAAAAAGAGCCCGGGGCGCATCCTTTCTAGCAGCTCACAACTAGCTAAGCAGGAAACCGCGCCAATTAAACAATCAAGAAACCGTACTCTAATTATTAAGGAACACTAAGGAAAACTGGTACCACACCCCAACCAAAGCTGGCTGGGCATATATAACTAGCAAACTTTAGTTTTGGCTGCACATGATGTTCCCTAGCCTGTCGTGAAACGTCTCCAGGAAAACAACCAAGTTCAAAGAACGTGACAAAGAGACGACTATCAGCTGCATTGTGTAAATGCAGCCTCTTTGTACATAAAGGAAGTTGCTGAAAAATGATACTCAAGAAATTAGCATAATTCTCCAACTAGCAACTTGCTCTGGCCTTGACACTAGCCCACAGGTCAGCAACCTGCGGCTCTGGAGCCACATGCGGCTCTTTGAGCCTTCCCCTGTGGCTCCCAGCCTCCTCTGCCATTTGCAGAGACACAGAGAGAGGCAATTGTGCTTCCCTGCTTCTCTCTCTCCCTCTCCCTCTCTCTGTATCTCTCTCTGTGTGTGTGTGTGTGTGTGTGTGTGTGTGTGTGTGTGTAAAAGAGAGTGTACTCACAGGGTTCTCCGAGGAGCTGAAAAGCTTATTGGGTGGAGCTCCTCCCTTTGCTGCATCTCTGCACGAAGCAGGAAGGGCAGGAGAGAGCTAGCTAGCTGACTCAGGAATTCTGGGAGTTGAAGTCCATGAGTCATAAAAGAGCCGAGGTTGCCTACTCCTGAGCTTGTTGGAGAACAGCTTGAAGCCAGCTTGCCAGGTAGGAGAGAGGGAGAGAGGGGGGGAGAGAAAGAGAGAGACAGAGAGAGAGAGGAAAGAGAGAGAGAAAGAAAGAGAGTGGGGGAAGAGGACTGGCAGACCGAGAGAGAGGAAGGAAGGGAAAGAGACAGAGAGAGACCCTTTTGACATCTAAAATGAAGATAACACTGCATATATCCTTTTTTACCTCTGTGTGTGTGTGTGTGTGTATACACACACACACACACATACATACACACAGACACACACTTATAATAAAGGATATATGCAGTGTTATCTTCATTTTAGATATCAAAAGGTTTTTGCGGCTCCCGGTGTTTTGTTTTCAGTGGGAAAGGGTCCAAGTGGCTTTTTGAGTGTTTTGGGTTGCCTACCCCTGCACTAGCCTATTCCCCTCCCCAAAACAAATTTGCTTCCCCTTCCTCTATGTCAAATACAAGATGATGGTGGTGATGTTATCCATTCAGTTATGTCCACATCTTCCGATCTTGTACCATCTCTTTGAGTTTCTCGATGTTCGGGCTGGTGTCAACTTTGACGGTGGCCAGCCACGTTGTTCTTCAGTGGCCTACTTTCCTTTTAAAGCTAACTCTTCCAAGCATAACCGCTTTCTCCAATGAATTCCTCTGCATGACATGGCTAAAATAAATGAAAGAACTACAAGATAGACATTGCTTTTGGTTAAGCCAAAACACCTAGCTGTCACTCTTTTGCTACAAGGGGTAAAAGAAACTCCGTGAGCTGGGAGCAAGATTGTTAACAACCTGACAACACATTAAAAGTAACGTGGCACAGATAGAAGACAATCATCATGTAACTGGGATATTCAGGTAGCCGACTTATGACCACTATGGAGCCAAAAATTTCTATTGCTAGGCAAAACAGTTCTTAAGTGAGTCACAGCCAACTTTATTATCTTTCTGCCATGTCTGTTAAAAGAATCACTGCAGTGGTTAAGCTAGTAACATGATTGGTACCCGTGTTTCCCCGAAAATAAGACCAGGTCTCATTTTTACTTATTTTTTTGCCTCCAAAAGAGGCACCCGGTCTTACCTCATCGCCAGCACCGACAGCCCCACCCAGCTGGTCCACTTCTTCTGGGGCCGAAGTTCTGCAGCTGCAGTCGGGCCTGCATTCTGCAGTCAGCCCTTTCCAGAAGGCCTAAGCAGCTGAGGACCGAGCTATGGATTCAATCCCTAGCTCGGTGCTCGGCTGCTGAGATCTTGCAGAACTGAGCTATGGATTGAATCCATAGCTCGTTTCTTGGCTGCCCAGGCCTTCCGGAAACTGACTGAGAAAGGCAGGCCTGGCTGCAGAAGAGACTTCAGAAGAAGTAGGCTGGCAAAAACAGGCCTGGTTGCAAAGTAAGTGGGTGCGGGGCGGGTGGGGCAGCTCTACCCCACCCCACCCCAGCTTGATTTTTAGGTGTGTGCCTCACCCCAAAACTAGGGCTTATTTTTGGGATAGGGCTTATATTAGGCCGGCCTCCAAAAATCAAGCTAGGGCTTATTGTTGGTGTAGGCCAGTGATGACGAACCTTTGAGAGACCGAGTGCCCAAACTGCAGCCCAAAACCCACTTATTTATTGCAAAGTGCCAACATGGCAATTTGATCTGAATCCTGAGGTTTTTGTTTAGAAAAAACAACTCATACATTAACATCTTTCATCTTAAAAGAAAAGCACAATAACAAAGCTTTCAATGATACAAGCCACTTTTTACTGAAAGGCAAAAGTTTGCATTTGGCATGCTTTTGAACAATTAATGTGATTTTTGCTGTTGTATGCATGCCGATAATTTGTCTGACCTTGGCTTATACTTTGTAAGTTTGAGAGCAACACATGCAGCACTCGGGTCATCTGTTACTCTGTTTCTGGTATCAGATTTGATATAATTCAAAGCTGAAAACAGTGCGCTCGTTCTGGAGGCTTGTTTTGGCTAGGAAGGGGCTTGAGAAATGGCATTTTCCTGCGAAAACTTAGCCAAAGAGGCGCGCGTGCCCACAGAGAGGGCTCCGAGTGTCCCCTCTGGCACACGTGCTACAGGTTTGCCTTATTTTCGGAGAAACACGGTAAGTGCATCTGGCTTCCCTATTGAATTTGCTTTTAAGAAATTCACAAAAAGTGGTCACATAACCCCAGGACACTGCAACTGTCATAAATACAGGCCAGTTGCCAAGCATCTGAATTTTGATCATGTGACCATGTGACCATGAGGATGCTGCAATGGTCATAAGTGTGAAACCTGGTTGTAACTTCAAACAGTCACTAAATGAGTGGTTGTAATTTGAGGACTACCTGTACTTGATAAATGCGGTATGTTTGATCTTGGCTTTTTGTTCTCCACTGTCACCTCTTGCTGCTGTTATAATGTTGAATGATGAATGGGCAACTTACATATGGAAAGAAAATGCGGCCGCGCGGGTAGTGACCGGAGCGTCATGGTGCTCCCATGTAACATCGCTCCTGCGCGAGCTGCACTGGTTGCCGGTGGCCTTCCGGGTGCGTTTCAAGGTGTTAGTGACCATCTTTAAAACGCTCCATGGCATCGGACCCGGATATTTACAGGACCGCCTTCTGCCAGCAAATACCTCCTGCCGTCCGGTACGCTCCCACAGAGTGGGTCTCCTCAGGGTGGCGTCGGCCAGACAATGTCGGCTGGCAACCCCCAGGGGGAGGGCCTTCTCTGTGGGAGCTCCCACGCTATGGAACGAGCTCCCCCCCGAACTCCGTACAATGACGTAATTGCGTTCCTTCCGTTGAGAATTAAAAACATATCTTTTTCGACAAGCCGGCCTGGGATAGTAGCTCCGGTACCAACAAGGCCATAATTGTTTTTAGGGGATTGAGCTTTTAAGATTATGTATTGGGTTTTAAATGATTGGGCCAAATTATTTAATCTATTTTTAATAATTTTACTTTTTGTATGTTGATGTTTTTTAATTGGGCTGTACACCGCCCCGAGTCCTTCGGGAGGGGGGAGGTATAAAAATCGCAAAAATAAATAAATAATAATTTAAAAAAACTAGAATGCCAACAGCAACGCTCAGAGGTGCCATGTTTGATTTCCAAGGATCCATACAAAGAGGTGATCATACACAGTGCACTAAATCCCATCTTCTGTAATTCAGTGAATGGATTCAAGCATTATATTCAGCCATAATTGAATCTGGTGCAATGAACCTAATAATTGATGGTTAAAACCAACCAGGATTTAGTATAATATATAGACCAGGTCACGTAAGGTTTAACTAGCTACAAAGACATCCACATCTTTCAATCAAAGCTTCACACAAGCAGAAACCAGGACAGTTTTTGAAAAGCAGAATGGGAACATTCCAAACTTTCAAGGATGTTAGTTTTTGCCAAGAGTTCATTGTGGTATGTTGGCCAAAGTTATCGATTGGATAGCAGATTATGGTTGAGATCATGGGCTTTGCCAAACAACTGCAAAGCCATTTCCAGTAGCCAAGTTGTGAATAGGATACAGGGAGACACCTGGGACTCATAGTTCTTCTCTGTCTTTTTCTTCTATCCTGCTAAAGACTCCGTTTCATTTTTGTTCTGGATTTCCAGCATTAGAGACTCAAAAAAGGTTAGAAGCAGGATTACTCTAAATCAGGGGCGGCTAACCTTGGCAACTTTAAGCCTGTGGGCTTCAACTCTCAGAATTCCCCAGCCAGCCATGCTGAGGGGAAACGGAGAGGTTTCCATGCTGCGCCATGGCTGGCTGGGGAATTCTGGGAGTTGAAGTCCACAAGTTTTAAAGTTGCCCAGGTTGGACACCCCTGCTCTAAATTGGAAGCAAAAATACTCGCCAAATTGAAATGACATGACATGCCAAGAAGTGTGCTTCTGGGGCCTCATGACTGTTGGAGGCATTGTAGAAAGAGAGTGGTGCTGTTCCAGGATAGCCGAAACTCGGGAATCTGGTACACTTTTCCTGACCAACACGTTTTATCAAAAAGCATCAGCTTTCAGGTGATGCAACTCCCTCCCTCATAGGCACGGAGTGGCTAAACTGGGTACTTTGTCCGCTAACAATTGTAATGTCAGAGTATCAGATTAAGCGATGCGATTGTTTGGTCTAGTGCAGGGGCAGGCAACCTTGGCTCTTTTATGACTTGTGGACTTCAACTCCCAGAATTCCTGAACCAGCATGGCTCAGCTTGGAAACCTCTCCCTTTCCCCTCAGCGTGGATGGCTCAGGAATTCTGGGAGTTGAAGTCCACGAGTCATAAAAGAGCCAAGGTTGCCTACCCCTGACCCAACCCACTGTTTCTCAGTTTTGGGTACTTTAAGAGGTGTGGATTTCAACTCCCAGAATTCCTGAGCCAGCCATGCTGAGGGGAAAGGGAGAGGTTTCCAAGCTGAGCCATGCTGGCTCAGGAATTCTGGGAGTTGAAGTCCACGAGTCATAAAAGAGCCCAGGTTGCCTACCCCTTGTCTAGTCCATTGTTTCTCCACCTCAACAACTTTAAGATGTGTGGACTCCAACTCCCAGAATTCCTGAGCCAGCCATGCTGAGGGGAAAGGGAGAGGTTTCCATGCTGCACCATGGCTGGCTCAGGAATTCTGGGAGTTGAAGTCCACGAGTCATGAAAGAAGCGTTGTCTTACCTGAACGCCTTTTCTCAGCATGAGGGGATGGAGAATCCACTGATGGGTTAACATAGCCTACTTGCCCTTTTTGACTAGGTCCGAATTTTAGCCCCGCCTCTGGCCGGAAGTTCCTCTCTCTTCCAGTTTTTTACCTAGTCTTCAGCCCGTAAACAGCTCGTCGTGTTGGCTCCGCGAGTATTGTTTTTTTTGTGTTGGAGAAATTTGGTTAAAAGCTTTTTTGTTAATCAATCAGTATTAGAGTACATTGGACAGTCTAAATTTAACAAAATTAATTTTTTTATTATTTTTTGTTTTTTTTGAATTTTGCTCCTCTGTTTTTTCGTCGGGGAACCCCACCAGGCTAGAAAGCAAGAGACTGTGAGTTCAAGTCCCGCCTTAAGCCATAACATTTAGCTGATGTAACTTTGGGCCAATCACCAGAAGAATGTGAGTTCTAGTCTTGAATGTGAAAGCCAACTGGGTGACCTTGGGCCGGTCACTCTCTCCCGGCCCAACCCACCTCGCAGGGTTGTTGCTGTGGGTAAACAGGATGAAGGTATGCTGGACGTGAGTTATTTGTAAAAAGAATAAAAGGCGGGATATAAATAAATAAAACCAATCAATCAACAAACCCACACCCATCAAAATACATTCTGCTCTCTCAAAAGTTCTTAACAAATACAAGGTTTTTTTTTAACACATTACAATTCTTAATGTCTCACTTGCAATCTGCATTTGCATAATCAATCTGTCTGCCCCTCCCTCCCTCCTTCTCCATTTAAATCCCCTAACAGTCTAGCTTCTCGATGCATCTGAGCGGAAGCTCACAACAGCTTGTGCCTTAATAGTATCTTTTTTTTAAGCCAGCAATGACTCCATTAGATGCCTGATCTTGAGGGGAGGGGGCTAATGAGTGCATTTATGTGCACTGGTTTTATATGTTTTATAGGCCACAAACGAGCACGGAATTTTTAGGCTGGACTAATGTTCTGTACCTTTAATGCAGGTGGCATGCTACACACTCACCCTCCATCTGTTATGGTTTCTAGCCAGAGAGAATTCTCTCTGAATGCACAAAGATTACAAAGAAATATAATCACTGGGATTAAACAGCACACTTTTA
Source organism: Bothrops alternatus (assembly GCA_034064705.1). Lineage (NCBI taxonomy): Eukaryota > Metazoa > Chordata > Lepidosauria > Squamata > Viperidae > Bothrops > Bothrops alternatus. Next base: position 918,996 of record JARGCV010000253.1, on the reverse strand, counting down.
ACCATCTACCAACCAACCTGATTCAACTAAAGCCCTAACCTTGCTCTATTTCATCCAGGCTTTTCAGAGCATTTATTCCAACGTTTAAATGATAGATTAATGCGGTGTTCCTCAACCTTGGCAACTTTCAGATGTGGGATTTCTGCTCCCAGAATTTTAGGTGAGACTGACACTCTGTAGCTGTAATGGTAGCACGCGGCACACTCACCGAGAATTGGACATGCCCACTGGCATTTTTTTGTCACCTGCAATCCCCGTTCAATAGCTAGACCAGCCTCTCAACTTCAACAACTTTAAGATGGGCAGGCCTCAACTCCCAGAATTCCTTAGCCAGCAAAGAATTCTGGGAGTTGAAATCCACACATTTGAAAGTGTCCAAGGTTGAGAAACGCTAGCATAATTGTGTTTAATTCAAACCTGGAATTTCCAATATGTTTTCCACAGGTGCCCTTTTTCACCCAGAAGCTTCCTATTGTCCATCTGGTTCTTGGCCCCATGTGAATTTTTATTTTTAGATTGCTTTTTTCTTTTGAAAAAATGCACGGAAGGGAACTGCACATCCTGTTCTACTGGAAGCGTGCCTATTTGCCCAGAAAAACAAAAAAAAACAAATGACAAACTCAAACTGAGTTGGAGTTGAAGGCATTTTGGGAGGATAGCTCTGCTGATTGACCTGGGCAGCAGATGGGCGAGTTCCACACTGGAGATGGTAGACTCAAACTCACCCACCCACCCTTGCTTTGCTCTCTGCTCTCTAGCCATCCATCTTTTTTGTTATGGTGGTGGTGCAGTGGTTAGAATGCAGTATTGCAGGCTAACTCTGCTCACATTGCCAGGAGTTCGATCCTGACCGGCTCAAGGTTGTCTCAGCATTTCATCCTTCCCAGGTCGGTAAAAATGAGGACCCAGATTGTTGGGGGCAACATGCTGATTCTGTAAACCGCTTAGAGAGGCCTGGGAAGTACTGGGAGGCGGTATATAAGTCTAAGTCAGCGGTTCTCAACCTGTGGGTCGCGACCCCATTTGGGGTCAAACGACCATTTCACGGGGGTCGCCAAGCACCGCAGTCCGCCATTTTTTTTGGGGTCGGCCATTTTTTCCCCTATCGCGATGCGGGCCGTCGCGCCGTGCATGCGCGATGTGCCCCGTCACGCTGCACATGCGCGGTGCGGGCCCGCCATTTTTTTCGGGTCGGCCATTTTTTCTTTTTTGGTCGGCCATTTTTTTCCCTATCGCGATGCGGGCCGTCACGCCGCGCATACGCGATGCGCCCTGTCGCACATGCGCGGTGCGGGCCCGCCATTTTTTTCTGACGGCCATTTTTTTGGCTCGGCCATTTTTTCCCTATCGCGATGCGGGCCGTCACACCGCGCATGCGCAACGCGCCCCGTCGCGCCGCGCATGCGCGATGCGGGCCAGGGTCGAGCCCCGGAAAAGGTTGAGAAACGCTGGTCTAAGTGCTACTGCTATTGTATCGGTGCATTAATTCTTGTTTTGTTCTTTTGTATTTTATTGTTCTATTATTTTACTTTTGTTCTATTTACTCACTTTTCATTTTTCTTCCTTTTTATTATTTTAAGCCGCCTAGAGTAGCCCTACAGCAAGTTAGGCGGCAAATAAATTTAACAGGCAAACAAATAAATAGCGGTATAGTCAGTGGTGGGATTCAAATATGTGAACAGCTGGTTCTCTGATGTGGATGCCGCTTCCGGAAGTCCATTCTGGGCCTGGGCAACAAAAAATTAGCTACCGGTTCTGCCGAAGTGGTGCGAACCGGCTGAATCCCACCACTGAGTATAGTGGAACATATGCTCATGAGTTTGAAAAAAGTAACTATGCGCTTGAAGTGAACTTACTCCCCAGTGATTACATCCTTGCACTGTCCCTAAAATCATTAGGGAAGTTGTTTTCCATTGTTCCTTTTCTAGATGTTTGCTCAGCCTCCCAGTTTATCCCACAATTTGGGTAGATTCCATCCAACACGACTGAATCCAGGTAATGAAACATCTGTGAGAAAATAGCCAAGCTCTGAGAGCACCAAGGACAACCTCCTCCTCTTACAACCTATCTACTTATTTATTTGTTAATTTATTTATTAAATCTATACGGTGCCCATCTCACAGTTCACATCAACTTTGGGCAGCTTACAATGTAATAAAAAATATAGATATAAAATCTTTCATAAAAATAACGACAGACAAAAGATACAGAGGATAAGAAAATCCCAGGTTTGCAATGGAGCAGCAGTGGTACTTTCACTGATACTGCACCAACCACCTCCAGCCAGCAGCTTCTCCTTCAGGGCCCCATGTTTTTCCTGAAGGCCAGAAGGGACGGGATGGATTTCACTTCCAGTGGCAAGATGTTCCAAAGGGTGAGGCCGAGACAGAAAAGGCTCTTCTGGAACCCACCAGCCAATATTCCTTGGCTGATGGGATCCACAGTTGGCCTCTTCTGCCAAAATGAGTAGGTCAGGATAACCAATCTTTCCACCGAAAAACTGGAGCAAAAAACCGCAAAATATGTATGGCATCCTTTAATAATATGACTGAAAACCAAATATTGACTTACACTGGTATTTATGCAGTTTCATTTGCCCTATTCCAGGGGTAGGCAACCTTGGACCTTTTATGACTGGTGGACTTCAACTCCCAGAATTCCTGAGCCAGCCTGGCTCAGCTTGGAAACCTCTCCCTTTTCCCTCAGCATGGCTGACTCAGGAATTCTGGGAGTTGAAGTCCACAAGTCATAAAAGAGCCAAGGTTGCCTACCCCTGACCTATTCTTATTAAGAGCAGTAATTGGAAGTATCTTGGCGACGTTTCGATGAAGTCCCATTCGTCATCTTCAGGCTGGTGCTTTCGGCTTCGTGCTTCTAGGAGCACTTTGTCGAAACGTCGCCAAGATACTTCCAATTTTACGCGGGAGAAAACCCGAATAACCAAAGACCTACATACATATATGGATAGAGTTTGGTATCACCTTTTTAGTCTAATGAATTTTATTAAAAGCCATAAATTTGTGAGCTTCAGATCATTTCATCACACGCAAGTGAGCTATAGCTCCAGAAATTATGCCTTTTAGCAAAATTTATTAGCCTGAAAAAAGGCTACCACAGACTAACGTGGCTCTCCATCTATCCTGTTTCCCTGCAAATAAGACCCAACTGGAAAATAAACCCTAGCATGATTTTTCAGGATGCTCATAATGTAAGCCCCACCCCCAAAATAAGCCCCAGTTAAGATCATCTGCCAGACGGACGCATTTAGTACCTTATTTCCCCCAAAATAAGACCTAACCGGAAAATAAGCCCTAATGCATCTTTTGGAGCAAAAGTAAATTATCAGACCCTGTCTTATTTTTGGGCAAATACGGTACATTGCCTATGTAGGACTAATCTTTTTTTTTTTTTAAAACTAACCCATATAACTGGTATGCAGTCTTTCTGACTATAAACTCTTCTTCAGCACAATATCCTAACTCCCACATGGAGATGTTTACTTGGTAACACTGACTAGACAGACCACTGATTGGTTGTTAGTTTTCTCACCAGCGTCAGACCACTGCAATGCTAAGTGGATAATACTGTAGTTATTTGCCTTTGCAATCTGGTGTACTGTGCTGCTTTTCTTTTTTCCTTTTTTTTCTTTTTTAGATTTTATCCTGCCTTCATAATACCCCTATCTTTGATTAAAGTGGCAATTTTGGCAACAGATTGATACTTGGGAAAATGTCTGGCCCCTTTGTTCGTTATCCTCAGCCAGATGCACTGGAAGAATCGAAGTCATGCGTTTGGTTTCTGCTGTATCATCTGCCTGTGAGTTATTTGCAAATCCTGAAAAAGATAAAAGAACTCTCACTTACTGAAACAATGCCGTCCTTGTGAAACAAGGCAAAACAGATCCTGGGTGCGGATCCGTCCTGGAGTTAAATCTTCGCAGATAGGTATGTTAACAAGATTCTCCTAAGGGCAGAACAAAAGGGAATCATGGTTTGTTAGATTTCTGACGCTTCCAACTGTTTGTCATCGTTCTAAACTACTTTGTGCTTATAAAAAAACACAGAAATGGAAAAGAACGCAGTTGACTGCTTAATATTTTTGTTAAGAGTCAAATACTCTGGCCTTTTGCACAACCAGCAGTTTAGGCTTGTAAATCTATTTTTCTTAACAAGTACACACAGTTTAAAAGGCCCTGGAGTTTTAAGATCTCAGATATCATTATGTATTCATTCATTTAGTGGATTTGGTACAGGACTAGTTATAACATTAAAAACAGAGAGCTTTCCCATTCCATATTCCCCTTAAAATAGCGTAAGTACTCTTCTATTTTGACTGTACCAATCACATATGCAAACTGTTAATGTTGGCTAATAACACACCGTGGGTGCAGGCATTATCAGCATGGCACGCCCCCCCCCAAAATGCAGCTAGCAAACATAACAGCATAATCTATTCTAAGCTCTGCCTGTTTTCTATGTACATTAGAATTATGTATGTATATTAGAATTAGAATATCTTTATTGTGTTGTTTTTCTCACAATGAAATTGAATGCTATCCACAATGCAAACTACACACCAATTAAAACATATATTATATATGCATACAAATAAAAACATATAGCATATGACAGGCATGACAGATATATCAAACAGACAAATCTTGAGATTGTACCACTAGGACTCTGCCATCTGGACCTTTTTGATCACATCCTACAGGCACATATGTGCCTATAGATGTGGAGAGATCTGGCCGATAGAATCACCAAGAGTCGGATGCAACTGAATGGATAACATTGTCATCATAACCATCATCATACAGGTCCCCCTAGCTCAGCGGTTCTCAACCTGTGGGTCGCGACCCCATTTGGGGTCGAACGACCATTTCACGGGGGTCGCCAAGCACCGCAGTCTGCCATTTTTTAATTTTTTTTTTTGGTCGGCCATTTTTTTTGGTCGGCCATTTTTTCCCCCTATTGCGATGCGGGCCGTCGCGCCGTGCATGCGTGATGCGCCCCGTCGCGCCGCACATGCATGGTGCGGGCCCGCCATTTTTTTGTATTTTGGTCGGCCATTTTTTTCCCTATTGCGATGTGCCCCGTCACACCGCGCATGCGCGGTGCGCCCCGTCGCACAGCGCATGTGCGATGCGCCCGCCGCGCATGCGTGATGCGCCCTGCCACGCGTGCACGATGCGCCCCACCGCGCGTGCGCGGTGCGCCCCGTCACGCATGCGCGATGCGCCCCAGGGTCGAGCCCCGGAAAAGGTTGAGAACCGCTGCCCTAGCTAATAATATAAACCCGTTGGCTAGTTTTGTGAACTCAATACCATACTGTAGATACCTGGTCCATTTTATGAACATGAGGTCACCACTCTTCTTTGCAAACAATTTCAGGTATCTCTAAGAAACTTGCCAATTTCCCACCCCTCCCCCCAACTATGATGGCTTACAGAAGGAATCCGACGCTCTCTTCATATTACAGGCAATCCTTGACTTACAACCGTTCGTTTAGTGAACTTTCAAAGTTACAATGGCACTGGAAAAAAACGTGGCTTATGACCAGTTTTCACACATACGACCGTTTGCAGCATCAAAATTCAGGCAATTGGCAAACTGGTGTGTATTTGTGACGGTTGCATTATCTCAAGAGTCACTGACTTTGCTTGTCAGAAGATCACAAAAAGTTGATCACATGAGCCCATAACACTGCAACCGTCCAAAACACGAGTCGGTTGCCAAAGGGTCCAAATTTTGATCACAGGACCATGAGGATGCTGCAATGGCCATTAAGTGTGAAAATGGTCATAGGTCAAGTGGTGTACCCCAAGGTTCAGTTTTGGGACCTTTACTTTTTAATTTATTCATCAATGATCTGGATGTAGAAGTTAATAGTGAGGTAGCCAAGTTTGCTGATGACACTAAATTGTTCCGGGTTGTGAAAAGTGAAACTGATTGTCGGGAGCTCCAGAAGGATCTCTCGAAATTGTGTGAGTGGGCAACAAAGTGGCAAATGCATTTTAACCTAATCAAGTGCAAAGTTATGCACATCGGGGCAAAGAACCCCAATTATACTTACCAACTGATGGGGACCAAACTTTCTGAGACAACCCAAGAAAGGGATCTTGGGGTTTTGGTGGACAGCTCGATGAAGATGTCAACCCAATGCGCAGCAGCAGTAAAAAAAGCAAATTCCATGCTTGGCATGATTAGGAAGGGAATCGAAAATAAGTCAGCAAGTGTTGTATTGCCTCTGTACAAATCGATGGTGAGACCACACTTGGAGTACTGTGTACAGTTCTGGTCACCGCACCTCAAGAAGGATATAATGGAACTGGAAAAGGTGCAAAGAAGGCCAACAAGAATGATCAAGGAAATGGAGCGCCTCCCTTATGAAACCAGATTGCAACGCCTTGGTCTCTTCAGCCTTGAAAGACGGCGTTTAAGGGGTGACTTGATCGAAGTGTATAAAATCATGCATGGGATAGAAAAGGTGGATAGAGAAAAATTCTTTTCTCTATCACACAATACCAGGACAAGGGGGCACTCCCTAAAGCTCATAGCTAAGAAAGTGAGGACAAATAAAGGGAAATATTTCTTCACCCAGAGGGTCGTTGATTTATGGAATTCACTTCCAGAAGGGGTTGTGACAGCTGTCAGCCTTGACAGCTTCAAGGCAGGGCTAGATAGATTCATGGATGCAAAGTGTATCGGTGGTTATTAAAATGGATGTCCATGTGCCGCCTCTATGTTGGTTGAGGCAGGCAGGATTCCCTTGGGTACCATTTGTTGGGGGTCAAGGGAAAGGGAGGGTTTTGCTTCTCTTTCTGCTCAAGATCCCCATGTACAATTGGTGGGCCACCGTGTGACACAGAATGCTGGACTCGATGGGCTTTGGCCTGATTCAGCATGGCTCTTCTTATGTTCTTATGTCATAGGTCACTTTTTCCAGTGCCATTTTAACTTTGAACGGTGCCATTTTTCCAGTGCCATTTTAACTTTGAACGGTCATCTGGCGGGGCCTAGGGCAAGGGCCTTCTCCGTCGCTGCCCCAGCCCTCTGGAACCAGCTTCCCACAGAGGTTCGCACTGCTTCCTCCCTCCTAGTTTTCTGGAAATTACTGAAGACTCATTTATGCCGACAGGCTTGGGGCGTATGAACTGTACTCTGCCCCTGGGCCTATGAAATGTGCCTACATCAGTGGCTGTGTGTTGATTGTGATTGTATGCTGTATGAATGTGTTTTGGATTGAATGAATGTGTTTGGATTGGATGGTTGATTGTTATAGGTAAATTAATTTTATTGTATTATTGTTGTAAGCCTCCCTGGGTCTCAGGAGAAGGGCGGCATAGAAATTTAAATAAAGTTAAAGTTAAACTAACTGCTGTTAAGTAGAGGACTACCTGTATTAACTAGCTCAAAGCAATTTCACTACCCCCACCATCCTGAAAATATTTTAGCCTGGAGCTCTGGATCACATCTGAACCTGCTGCTCTTACTTAAGGCCCAGCTGAAAGCACCACTGCTGAGGTAGAAGACAACCCACAACTGCAAGTAACGTGTTGTGGTTGTGGGGTGCTGCAAATCAGTCACGCTGCGTTTGTGATACTGTACATTGGCCGAGGGTCTGCTTTTTTTTTTTTTTTTTTGCAGGGAACATATTACATGAGGAAGCAGCAGCCGCACAGATCATGATTTTGCTCCATGCTTCTTTCACGCTGGCTCTTTAGTATAAAATTCACCATTCTGTAAATTAAACAAGGGGAGGTCAGTAAGAGGGATAGATACGAAATGTGGGTTTAGAAGCCCACTGTGGAAACTTGAGAACCAAGAGTCCTTGAACTCAATTTCATTAAGAAAAGGATAAGCTTCTCAAGTGATAGCAGTTTTTTGTGAGACCTATCTGAATCACAGATTCTTTTTTTTTATTAATATTTTTTTATTGATAGATATATATTTGTACATGTAAACCAGGAAAAAATTCAAGTTAACTGCTATTCAACTTAATACAATTCTTTTTTTAACCATTTACTATCCCTAATTATTTCACTCAGGAAGCAAGAAGGTGTCTATAATTAGCTCTGCTGAACACAGTAGCCCAAATATCATTGCTTTAATAAGCTTGGAGGATTAAAATTCAGCTATTTAAATCTAACTGACCAGTGTCTTTGTGACCTTGTACTCTAAGCAAAGGTATTATGCAAATACAGGGCACAACTAAGTATGAATTCAGGGGTCAAAAGCCCTTGCTTTGATTTCATTCATGTTCATCTGCCACTAAAGCCTCTTGGTTAATACTCAATTTCCAAACTCCCATCAACGAAAGTAACAAAGCCTACTTTCGGACTCTTTTAAAGCCAAATGAATTCTGCGTTAAAATCTTTTTAACCAGGAAGCAATCTAAGATTTCAAACATGCAAATCCTATTTTTCCGCTAATGCAGTGTTTCTCAACCTTGACAATTTTAAGGCATGTGGACTTCAACTCCCAGAATTCCACAGCCAGCAACGCTGGCTGTGGAATTCTGGGAGTTGAAGTCCACATGCCTTAAAATTGTCAAGGTTGAGAAACACTGCGCTAATGGATGTTCTCTAATCCTCCATTCTTGGTGGGAAAGAATACTAATTCTTTCCAAACTGAAAAAAAAATCAAAGCAAACTCTCTACATACCTGAAAATTTAAAACATTCCTGCAAAAAAAAAAAAAAGAGAGAGAGCCTGACGTAATACAGTAATTCCCACTCACTGGAAGTTTTCAAGAAAAGATTGGGCAACCAGTTGACCAGGATGGTATAAGGCAGTGATGGCGAACCTTTTAGAGACCGAGTGCCCAAACTACAACCCAAAACCCACATGCATTGTCGGGTGCCAGGTGGTTGTGGCCCACTGGGTGGGCGTGGCTCCTGGTGATCATGGCAGGCTGGGTGGGTGTGGCCAGGGTGAGCGTGGTCACCTCGATGTTGCTCGTGGGGAGGGATGCCTGTGGGGGCCGGGCAGGGTTGGGGGAGATCCAGGGGATCTCTGGCAGGTGGGGAGGTGGGCAGGAGGCTCGTCCTGTAGGGTGAGGCAAGGCGAGGCAGGGTGGGGGTGCCATTGTCGCAGGGCAAGGCGAGGCAGAGGCTGGGGTGGCTTCTGCCTGACACCATGCCCCCCCACACACAGAGGCCAGTGAGCGCATGGGGGCCGACAGTGTCCGTCAGCAGCCAGAGCCTGCCGGCCCCTCGACGGGCACACTCTGGGGCTCCGCAGCCGGCCACCAGCATTTCAGAGAAGCTGCCTCTGAGCTGGACAGCCGGCCGACAGATGAGGAGGCGATGCAGTGGGTCGTGCCCGGGAAAAGGAGAGCATGCGAGGCCAGGAGGGATGGGATGGAGGGGAGGGAAACCAGCCGTGCTGGGATGCATCTGGCCACGTGGGACCTCGGTGAGTTAGCAAGCGGCTGGTTGAAGAGGGGCGGTTGCCATCTCCGAGGCATGCCGGGCATGCCCACAGAGAAGGCTCTGAGTGTCACCTCTGGCACGTGTGCCATAGGTTCGCCACCACTGGTATAAGGTCTCCTTGCCTTGAGCAGGGGGTTGGACTAGAAGACCTCCAAGGTCCCATCTAGCCGTATGATTCTACATCTAAGAACTACAACTGAAGAAAGACCAGCACACCAGCACACTTGTGAGCTAGACCACTCCCGCTAAAGAGACAAGCACTCTTTTCTGCCAGGTGATCACCAGATTGTGAGTGTGCAATGTGATTTCTAAGAGCAAAGCTCAGGATGACAGACAAGATGGAGGACTTGAAGATGTCACACCCAGAGATCCCATCTGGGAACAGCCACGCAAAGTATCAGCTGCACGTAAGAACAGGCTTAAGAACAGGCTTAACAAACAGGATAAGTAACATAAAAACATTAATGCTTCACGTGTGATATGATAGCAGTCTTCCAAAATCTCAGGGGCTGCCCCAAAGAAGAGGGAGTCAAGCTATTCTCCAAAGCGCCTGAAGGCCGGACAAGAAGCAACGGATGGAAACTCATCAAGGAGAGAAGCAACCTAGAACTAAGGAGAAACTTCCTGACAGTTAGAACAATGAACCAGTGGAACTACCTGCCTCCAGAAGCGGTGAATGCTCCAACACTGGAAGTTTTTAAGAAGAGACTGGACAGCCATTTGTCTGAGATGGTATAGGGTTTCCTGCCTGAGCAGGGGGTTGGACTAGATAGCCTCCAAGGTCCCTGGCTAAGGAATTCTGGGAGTTGAAGTCCACAAGTCATAAAAGGGCCAAGTCTGAAAACCTCTGGGTTAAGATACTGGTTTTGCTCTCCACTTTCTTCATGATTCCTAGTACATCCGCTCTGGAAGGCTAAAGGGGAATTCACCCTCACGACTCTTATTCTGCAAAATCCTTCCCTTAGGAGAGTTGTAATTTGCAGCACATGAAGACATTTATGAAGGCATAAAATTGCTTTTTATTTCCAGCTGCTAATTTATTTTTTACCCTAAGCTTTTTAACAATGGTTGAATATTAATTCCAACCTGTAGGCAGGAGTATTATGGAGGACCTCAACTGTGTTTCCTGTGGAAGCTGCCAAGAATAAACCTTTAAAAAGATACTTAAAATCTGACAAGACCACCAGAGTTTTAAACATTTTGGTTTCTCACTCAAAACCTTACAAGATTTGGGACGGGAGTATTAAAAGACTGAGTGATCTCACACTGTTTTGACCATTTGTCTCTTAAAAATAGCTTTAATTTTTTGAGTGTTTTGGGCTGCAAAACAATTGCTGTACAGCAGTGTAAAGAAAGCTCTCTTTTTTTTTGTAAAAAGTGCAGAAAAGCCAGATGTACTGATCAACGTAAAGCAGGGGTGTCCAACCTTGGCCATTTTTAGACTAGTGTGCACTTCAACTCCCAGAATTCCTCCGCCAGCATGGACTTCAGTTGAAGTCCACCAGCCTTACGGTGGCCAAGGTTGGACACCCCTAAGGTAAAGGGGAAAGACTGAGAATTGCTGATATAGAAGCTTTTGTCCCATTTTCACTTACTGTAGGTGAAATTCTTAAATCTTAAATAAAGATAACGGCTGCTATCAGTTCAAGGACTGATAGTTTTTCAAATGTTGCCAGAGGGAAAATGCTGTCAGATGTTAAAATATTCAAAGTATCTATGTGCCCAAACTGTGCTGCTTTTCTTCTTCTGTCCCTTTACACCTTTTGCTTTGTTTGATACATGTACTTATAATTCTCTAAGTACAAGTACTCCTCACTTACTGATCACTTGTTCGGCAACTGTACAAATTAGGAATTAGCTAGAAGTTCTGTGACCACTGTGGGAGGTCAGCCCCCCCCCCCCGAGAAGGAAATCTATTTATTTATTTATTTAATTAGATTTCTATGCCTCCCTATTCCAAGAACTCAGGGCGGCTTACAACATGGATACTCACAAGAAATCATACATTGTAAAAACCCCTTAATTAAAAACCAATCATCCAAGACAGACATGCAAACAAACAGGCCTGTCGGCAAAGATGGGTCTTCAATAATTTGCGAAAGGCGGAGAGGGTGGGGGCGACACGGATCTCCGGGGGGAGTTGATTCCAGAGGGCCGGGGCCGCAACAGAGAAGGCTCTTCCCCTAGGCCCCGCCAGGCGACACTGTCTGGCTGATGGGACCTGGAGAAGGCCGACTCTGTGGGCCCTAACCGGTCGCTGGGTTTCATGGGGTAGCAGACGGTCCCGTAAGTATTAATATTAATTAATATTACAGAATATTAAAAGGGCAGAAAAATATATTTCCTCAAAGGATCTTAAAGAGGCAGAAAAGCATGCCCAGTTTTCTTAATAGTCCCAAGTCTCTCTCCCCCAAGCAGAAACCAGCTCTGTAGAAATGCAGATGCAGACCATTCAGGAAAGTTGGAGCTGGAAGCTTAGGAAGACAAAGACACCTAAACTCTGCATACCTCATCCAAACTCTAAGAGTCCTTAGGCCCAGCACCAGGGAAGCAGGATATGACCTTTGGGACATAATAGGATTAACCCATCACCATCAGAATACCAGAAAAGCATACTCAGACACAGGTGTCAAAGTTCATGCCACAAGAACAGGAAACAACTCAGAACAAAAGGCTCCAGAGGGTATAAAAACCCATTCCCTACATGTGCTCAGCCCTTTTTTTCTCTCTTCTCTGCCAGAACTATCTTCCTGTCTGGCTCTGATCTTCAATAAACTGCAACCTTCTTTCTAAAGCAGTCGCCATGTTGTTTATCCCCGGCTTGGACTGAACCATGATGAAGACTTTTCTTCCAACACCACTATCATCTGAACACAATTTGGGCATTTGGCAACCAGCTTAAACTTGCAAGGATAGCAGCATCCTGTTTGTGATTCTTCCCTAACGGCTTCCCACAAGAAAAGTCAAAGCTGGCAGGGAAGACTGCAAGTTCCTCTGGTTAAGTCCATGTTTTCTGCAGTTGCACCACGCTGTCCACCCCCTCCCCCTTCCTGCACTCATGCCCAGCCACCCCATCCATCTGTGGTCTTCCTTTTCTTAAATGTAATAAAATTAATAAATCTATTTTTTATTACATTTAACGTTGAACAGAACCTGCCATTTTAATGCAAGTAAAAATGTAAGCAACCTTATTAGGTTTCAGAAGAGAGATAAAATGCAAAATAATAAAAAAGGAAAAAGCATGGGGGGGGAAATAACTACCCCTTTTCCATCCCTGGCCTTCCTATGTTTGCATCTTCTGTCCCCTGGCTTCCTGCACCAGTGTGTAAGCCTGCACCAGACCTCCCAAGCCCTCAACTCACAACTGGCTGTGTTTGCTCCCTGCTGCAGCATCCACCCACCCACCCACCCATCCATCCATCCATCCATCCATCTTCTTGGACTTGCGCTGGGCCACCCAGCCCCAGCCTTCCTGCATTTAGGCAAGAAAAATAAAATGCACAGGTATAGTATAGGGGGTACCTTGCTCAATAGTAGTAACTGTGAGAGGGACCTCGGAGTCTTAGTGGATAATCATTTAAATAGGAGCCAGCTGTGTGCTGCAGCTGCCAAAAAAGCCAACACAGTGCTAGGCTGAATTAACAGAGGGATAGAATCAACATCACATGAAGTGTTAATACCACTTTACAAGGCCTTGGTAAGGCCACACTTGGAATACTGGATCCAGTTTTGGTCACTGTGATGTAAAAAAGATGTTGAGACTCTAGAAAGAGTACAGAGAAGAGCAACAAAGATGATTAAGGGACTGGAAGCTAAAGCATATAAGGAATGGCTGCTGGAATTGGGTATGTCTAGTTTAATGAAAAGAAGGACGAGGGGGGACAGGATAGCAGTGTTAAAATATCTCAGGGGCTGCCCCAAAAAAGAGGGAGTCAAGCTATTCTCTAAAGGACCTGAAGGCAGAACAAGAAGCAACGGGTGGAAACTAATGAAGGAGATAAGCAACCTAGAACTAAGGAGAAACTTCCTGACAGTGAGAACAATTAACCAGTGGAACCACCTGCCTCCAGAAGCGGTGAATGCTCCAACACTGGAAGTTTTTAAGAAGAGACTGGACGGCCATTTGTCCGAAATGGTATAGGGTTTCCTGCCTGACCAGGGGGTTGGACTAGATGACCTTCAAGTTTCCTTCCAACTTTACTACTACTACTACTACTATTAATAATAATAATAATAATAATAATAATAATAATAATAATAATAATAATAATAATAATAATTTGCACCCTCCTTTGCCACCCACTCACCTCATGGCCTTCTGGTGTGCAGCCTGCACCAGGGCTCACCCAATTCACATGTGGCTTGAGGATGCCCTTCCCCAGCCTCTCCCCACCCCTCTGCAGCACCCCCTCACGTCCTGTTTAGTAGCAAGGTCTTCTAGGAGTGTTCTCACTAAGTGAATTATCCAGCAAGCAAAATTGAGGCCCAGTCATTCTATTCTGTCAGCTGTTTTCCAGAGACTCCACTTTATTCCTCAAAATCTAGTTTGTCCCCCCCCCCATCAGACAGCAAACCAGCATTCTGGTCCTGCAGTGAGCACTCAACTACTCCAGACTGCCTTGAGGTTCTCCTTGGCATCCATTTAAATTGTTTTTTTAGTCATATTAAGTTTGGCATTTTGCTCTGCAAAGGAACACCCTAACCGTTAAAGACTCACCTAATGTTTTACTCTTCTGCACAGCGTATAAGCTATAAAATTTGAAAATAGCTACCTTTCTTTCCTTTTTCTGCACAGGGTGTGGACTCATTTAAAACACATGTACATGTACATAGAGTACGTGTAATAACGCAAACTACAGAGGAACATAGCCAAATGCGTGTTGCACCCACAAAATTAGGCAATGTATTTTACACAACAGGAAAATAATTACCCTCAAAGAGTTGTGTGATTAACAGACTAATTTTAAATATCTTTTATAATACAACATCCAAGACAAAAAGCACCATTAAACCCAGGAACATTAGCACGTACTGTGTTGCCATCAACTGTCCGTTTTAAATCATCAGCAACTGCTAACTCACTGGCTGCTAATAGGTAATTTATTTATTTATTTATTTGTTTGTTTCGATTTCTATGCCGCCCTATTCCGAAAACTAGGTAGTCCTCGACTTATGTCGACTGAGCCCCAAATTTCCGTTGGTGAGTTTTGCCCCATGTTACGAATTTTCTTGCCACGTTTGTCACGTGAAAACCTGCAGTTACTATGCTAGTAATAGGGTGAACTTGGCTCCCCCGTTGATTTTGCTTGGCAGAAAGTCGCAAAAGGAGATCACATGACTCCAGAACACTGCAACCATCAGAAATATGAACTAGCTGCCAAGCATCTGAACTCTGATCACATGACCGTGGGGAACGGCACAACAGTCGTAAGTATGAAAAAGCGTCATAACTCATTTTTTTCAGTGTCGTAACTTTGAACTGGTTTTCCCAGTGGCAATGTATGGCTGTGAAAACTGGGCCATAAGAAAGGCTGAGTGCCAAAGAATGGAGGCCTTTGAACTCTGGTTCTGGAGAAGACTCCTGCGAATTCCCTGGACTGCAAGGCGATCCAACCGGTCGGTCCTAGAGGAGATCAACCCCGACTGCTCTTTAGAAGGCCAGATCCTGAAGTTGCAACTCAAATACTTTGGCCACCGAATGAGAAGGAAGGACTCCCTGGAGAAGAGCCTGATGCTGGGAAAGATGGAGGGCAATAGAAGAAGGGGACGACAGAGAAGGAGGTGGCTGGATGGAGTCACTGAAGCAGGAGGCGGGAGCTTCAATGGACTCCAGAAGATGGTAGAGGACAGGAAAGCCTGGAGGAACGTTGTCCATGGGGTCACGATGGGTCGGACACGACTTCGCAACTAACAACAACAACTTTGAACCATCACTAAATGCACTGTTGTAAGTTGAGGACTACCTATATGTTATGGAAAAGCAGCAGAGTTTTAGAACAGTGCCAGCCTCTACTTTTTCATTAATTGCTTTTTGTAAAAAAAAAATCCTCAGCACCCTGGTTGCAGAATAATTCAACTGTCCCTCTATAACAGCGGTTCTCAACCTATGGGTCGCGACCCCATTTGGGGTCGAACGACCGTTTCGCGGGGGACCCTGGACACCGCGATCCGCCATTTTGTTTTTTATTTTATTTTTTTTTAATTTTTTTTTCGTCGCACGCACGCCGCGCATGCGCAGATCGGCCCATCGCGGTCCACCATTTTTTTTTGAGATTTTTTTTTCATTGCGCGTGTGCCGCGCATGCGCGGTTCGGGCCGTTGCGGTCCGCCATTTTGTTGTTGTTGTTTTATTTATTTTTTTCATCGCGCGCGCGCCGCGCATGTGTGGATCGGCCCATTGCGCACGCACGCGCGCGCACCCAGCTCAGGGTCGCGGCGCGCATGGGCGGCGCAAGTGGGGTCTCAACCTGAAAAAGGTTGAGAACCACTGCTCTATAACTACCTCTGCTCTAAAGAGCTCACTTCCTAATTCACTGCATGCTTTTCATGAGGCTGCAAATATTACTGGCAGTTTTTAACTACAGGGCTGCAAATCAGCAGAACGGATGCAGCTCAAGAAAGGAATGATTAAATGCAACTCCTTGTTTCTCTCAAGAATCCCACTGACTCTTGTTTTGGGCTGCTGTTAGAAACATTTTTCTAGTGTTTTCTGCCTTCCTTAATGCCATTATTCTGTGCCCTGTCCTCTGGATGAGAAAAAAAAGGCTTTTTTTTTTTTGGTCTTCTGGATGACATTCCTACAAAGGTTCTTGAAGATACTATTATCCCTCCTCATCCTTCTCTTCTGAAAGCAAAAGTAATAATAATAATAATAATAATAATAATAATAATAATAATAATAATAATAATAATAATAAAGTTGGAAGGGACCTTGGAGGTCATCTAGTCCAACCCCCTGCTCAGGCAGGAAACCCTATACCATTTCGGACAAATGCCTGTCCAGTCTCTTCTTTAAAACTTCCAGTGTTGGAGCATTCACTGCTTCTGGAGGCAGGTTGTTCCACGGGTTAATTGTTCTCACTGTCAGGAAGTTTCTCCTTAGTTCTAGGTTGCTTCTCTCCTTGGTGAGTTCCCATCCGTTGCTTCTTGTCCTGCCTTCGGGCGCTTTGGAGAATAGCTTGACTCCCTCTTCTTTGGGGCAGCCCCTGAGATACTGGATCACTGCTATCATGTCCCCCCTCGTCCTTCTCTTCATTAAACTAGACATACCCAATTCCAGCAGCCGTTCCTTATTTGTTTTAGCATCCAGTCAACTCTTTCCTTCTATTACCACAGGACTGAAATTTCTATACCCATGATTATCATGAAATAAAGTGTATTAACTACTTCTCATGATTTGGAAATAAACTTTGGTTGAGGTAGCCTTTACTTCTGTTTCTCCCCCCCCCCCGTCACATAAAAACTGCTGACTCAAAATCAGTTTGTTAATCAATTACCTGTATTATTCCAAGATCCTTTTCACAGATAGATAGTGCTGCCAAACAAAACAGTCCCATTTTGAATCAGTGCATTCAATTTGTTTCGTAAGCATTTTGCTCTATTCCTCTGTAAATTTAATTGTGTTATTTCCACCCCACTAATCTAGGCTATTAAGAATCATTTTGAATCTCATTTCTGTTTGCAGAGTATTAGCCAATCACTACTTTTATTTTCAGAAGGGCATACTTTTCATTTTATGATACTCTAAAATCTTTCCAGGTGCCGAAGTCAATATCTACCTGCTTTTGCAAGGCAGATGGGCAGTTTAAAAAAATTGATAGATAAAACAACAACTATGCTTTGTTTTGGGAGGGGTCATTCACATCTTCTCAATGGTTGGGTAGGAGAAACCAACAATGGTATTTTGTATTATTTCCTCTACTTCACTTTTTTTTTTAACTCAACATACTCCATCTGCATCATTTCTGAAGCCACTGCAATATCTGCCTTTTCCCAGTAATCTGCTAATCCATTGTCAAGGATTGACCAGGACCCTCAGATGTAATTCATCTGGCACTGAAAACTATGAACCATTGCAAGGAAATAAATACATACTTTTATTGAAGAACATAATTATGGAACTACAAAGAAATTTCCTGACAGAACAATTAACCAATGGAATGGCTTGCCTTCAGAAGTTGTGGGTTGCTCCATCACTGGAGGCTTTTAAGAAGAAACAGGGTCTCCTACTTGAGCTGGACTAGAAGACCTCCAAGGCCCCTTCCAACTCTTGTTATTCTGTTATAATTAAAGTTTATTAGTTCTGCCTATAGTATGATAGCAGCGTTCCAGTATCTCAGGGGCTGCCCCAAAGAAAAGAGGGAGTCCAGCTATTCTCCAAAGCTCCTGAAGGCAGGACAAGAAGCAACGGATGGAAACTAACCAAGGAGAGAAGCAACCTGGAACTAAGGAGAAACTTCCTGACAGTTAACAATTAACCAGTGGAACTACCTGCCTCCAGAAGTTGTGAATGCTCCAACACTGGAAGTTTTTAAGAAGAGACTGGGCACCCATTTGTCTGAAATGGTATTTTCCTGCCTGAGCAGGGGGTTGGACTTTATTATTATCGTTTTATTATTTCTCAGCGTGCTGCCATTTTCATTCAGCAGCTGGTTAACCAATTTTTTTCTCTTCCTTTTATTTTGAAAATATCTGAATGAGTCCTTCTTGGTATTCTTAGCATCTTTCACCAACTTCAACTCATTCTGAGGTTCAGCTTTTCTGAGTTTAAGATGGCGTACAATTTTGGGCTAGCTGGTGACTTGTTCCTCTTTCTACTTTTCTCAGTTCCTTATTACAGTTTTTGGATAGTCCCGGAGGCTTGTGCTTCCTGTTCTCTCCCTTGCTGGAATTTTGTGGCAGCCATATTCTGAGCATTTATTTTTCTTTGGACCACCCAACCAGCCTTTTCTTCTCTATAGTGCCTTCCTAGAATGATATCACCACCGTCGTTCCTCTGAGTTTACAAAAATCCATTTCCCTGCACTCAAACTGCACCCAGCTTTAGTTTCCTTTACCATCAAGAACATTAGCATTACATGATCACTTTCCGTTAGTTCCATTTCACCAATTATGTTTTATCTGTCAGTTGGCATTAAATAAGATAGCTGCTTTTTTTTTCTACCTTCTGCCATTCCCCGACAGACAAAGTCAACAAGGCAGGAGCAGCAGCCATGAAGGACCAAAAATTGTCTTCAGTTCAAAGCAGTAACACAACTTCATATTCTCTCTTAAGGTCTCTGTTTTGGTTTTGGAAGGGGCCCTTCACCTTTTCTCAATGATTGGGTGGGAGAAAAGAACAACCGTATTTTTATTATTTCCTTCTCTCCACTTGCTTTAACTCAGACTCTTTACTGCCAACTTTCATTTATGAGCAAGGATACTTTCAATATATAATGCAATGGTGCAATTATTCTTTCTATTACTTACCTCAGTGGTTCTCAACCTTTTTAATGCCGTGACCCCCAACCGGTAGTAAGTTGAGGACCACCCAACTGGTTGTAAGTTGAGGACTACCCAACCGGTCGTAAGTCGAGGACTTCCCAACCGGTTGTAAGTCGAGGGCTATTTCCCTGCCCGGGAGCGCCGCGCATACATGGTGCCGCCCCCTGCACCGGCCGAAGCGTAGCTGGCAAGGGGCCGCGACGGCGCAGGGCGACCACCGGTGGGCCACCAGCTGGCCCAGCCCAAGGGAGGTAAGGCACCCGCCGGGCCCCATGCGCGCCAGCAACCCTCCCTGCGCCCGCCGGCCTCCCACCTCCCACCCCTGGCCCTCTTTTACTTACATTTTTAGTAGTTGCTCAGCAGGGAGGGGTGGAA
Source organism: Bothrops alternatus (assembly GCA_034064705.1). NCBI lineage: Eukaryota > Metazoa > Chordata > Lepidosauria > Squamata > Viperidae > Bothrops > Bothrops alternatus. The sequence goes on along the minus strand of JARGCV010000253.1, from coordinate 899,703 downwards.
ACTTCCAGACTGCTCGCCTTCGCTGCAGACAACTTGCAGCATCGTTTGCAGACTGGGACTTTTGGCAGGCTCAGCAGGACAGAGACAGCCTGGACAGTTCCTATTGGCTTTTGAAAGCCAATAGAATTAGACTCTATTCAAGAGAATCTATTCTATTGGCTTTCAAAAGCCAATAGAAAAAGAGAGAGTAGCACAGCTAAGGAAAAGGGGGGGGGAAATGGCGGACTGTTGTTGTTTGGCGACCCCCGTGAAATGGTCGTTCGACCCCAAATGGGGTCCCGAGCCACAGGTTGAGAACCACTGACTTAGCTGAACTCAGATACATTAAAAGTTTTCACGATATCTCAGAACACCACAGAATATCTATTATATATTGTGATATTATAATATATATTATAGACAGTGGAATGTGTGGTCTAATGAAAAGAAGGACTAGGAGTGACAATATTTGAGGGACTGCCACAAAGAAGAGGGGAGTCAACCTATTTTCCAAACCACCTGAAGGCAGGACAAAGAGTAGCATGGGGAAGATCATTAAAGAGAGGTTCAACCTAGAACTAGAGAGAAATTTCCTGACAGTGAGAACTATTAACCAGTGGAATTGCTTGCCTCCAGAGCTTGTGGGTGCTCCAACACTGGAGTTTTTGAAGAGACTTGTCTGAAATAGTATACAAGGTCTACTGCCTGAGCAGTGGGTTGGACTAGAACAGGGGTAGGCAACCTTGGCTCTTTTATGACTCGTGGACTTCAACTCCCAGAATTCCTGAGCCAGCCATGGCTGGCTCAGGAATTCTGGGAGTTGAAGTCCACGAGTCATAAAAGAGCCAAGGTTGCCTACCCCTAGACTAGAAGATATTCAAGGTCTCTTCCAACTGTTATTTTGTTATTCTCACTTTAATGCATTGCAATTGTTTATTGATATAGTATCTGTAAATCTATCTCACATTTACATAACAAGCTTGTCTTCCCCTCCACCTCAAGCCAATTTACAATAAATCCCACATCAATCCAGCCACTCTATGCACCTGATGAACTGAGCTATGACTCACAAAAGCCTATGACTTTTAATAGAATTTGTTAATAGGAAAAGGTACCACCAGGCTCCTTTAATTACTTCTGTTTCTTCAGCTGGCAATATCCGAGTTATAGGAGAGGTTCCCTCAGGTTTGTGTTGTGCTTATTAAATTGTACCTACCGTACCTTTCTTGTCTTAAGTGTTTCAGATCCTCTTATTTAATTCTCATGTACAGTAATCTACGCACAGTAACGACCATGAGTGCTATGAGCCAATATTATTTCTGATTTGTCACTGAATAGTTTAAGCGGACTGACTTCAACACTCAAACATGCTTTTCCACACGTTGAATAATTTACATTACAATATCTGCAGCATAATCAATTCAAACAAAAGGCCTGAAGTTAAAAATGACAAAATAACCATCAAAACCATCTGATCTGAGATTTAAAAAGAAATAATAGGTAAGTAAATGTGTTTGTAGATTGGCCAATCCACAATCGATCTGTTCGTTTTAGAAATGTGTGTACTGTGTCTTTAACATCCATGGATATAACAAATTTAAAAAATCAGAACCACGCATATTAAGATTCTCATGAGATTATGACATTTTAAAATAAACAGCTCCCTTATAAGGACACCCTTAAGCATAAAAATACTTGTCAGCCCTTCAAGATAGACCAGGTCGGGAAAGAGACTTTAGATAGAAGAGAATATTTGTAGCTCAAGGTATAATAATAATAATAATAATAATAATAATAATAATAATAATAATAATAATAATAATAATAATAATAGTAATAATAGTAATAATAGTAATAATAGTAATAATAGTAATAATAGTAATAATAGTAATAATAGTAATAATAGTAATAGTAATAATAAAAGTTGGAAGAGACCTTGGAGGTCATCTAGTCCAACCCCCTGCTCGGGCAGGAAACCCTATACCATTTCAGACAAATGGCTGTCCAGTCTCTTCTTAAAAACTTCAAATGTTGCAGCATTCACCGCTTCTGGAGGCAGGTTGTTCCACTGGTTAATTGTTCTGACTGTCAGGAAGTTTCTCCTTAGTTCTAGGTTGCTTCTCTCTTTGATTAGTTTCCATCTGTTACTTCTTGTCCTGCCTTCAGTCGCTTTGGAGAATAGCTTGACTCCCTCTTCTTTGGGGCAGCCCCTGAGATATTGGAGCACTGCTATCATGTCCCCCCTCGTCCTTCTCTTCGTTAAACTAGACATACCCAATGCCAGCAACCATTCCTCATATGCTTTAGCCTCCAGTCCCCTAATCATCTTTGTTGCTCTTCTCTGTACTCTTTCTAGAACTGTGGTGTTGAACTGTGGTGTTTTTGCCGCTCTCTGAGCTTGGTGGTTTTCTTTCATTACCCAACTTGTAATGAGTAGTTTAACTGTACTTACCTAGTTGGGCAATGAAACATCTGCAACAAAACCTCCAAGCTCAGAGAGCACCAATGACTCCACAGGTAATTTTTAAACTTTACTGATATAGGCTAAAGTAGCAGGAACATGAAAAACTGACTATTTCTCTCCCCACCCCTCCGAGAGGTAAAGCACAGCCAATTTGAGTTTCTTTCTAGTTTTCTTCCTGTTCTGAACTTAAATCATATTTTGACAAACTGCTTTTGCATGGTTTCTCCAAGGTCACCTCTGTGGTTTTTTTTTTTACACTGTTATACCTATCTTGACTTCCTTTTATAATATCTGTGCTACTAATAATGCCTTCATTCTGTTCCGAAATGACTAGTGCAGGGGGTAGGCAACCTTGGCCCTTTTATGACTCGTGGACTTCAACTCCCAGAATTCCTGAGCCAGCCACACTGAGGGAAAAGGGAGAGGTTTCCAAGTAGAGCAGTGTTTCTCAACCTAGACAATTTTAAGGCATGTGGACTTCAACTCCCAGAATTCCACAGACAGCATTGCTGGCTGTGGAATTCTGAGAGTTGAAGTCCACATGCCTTAAAATTGTCAAGGTTGAGAAACACTGAAGTAGAGCCATGATGGCTCAGGAATTCTGGGAGTTGAAGTCCATGAGTCATGAGGGGGCCATAGTTCCCCCATGCTGGCTCAGGAATTCTGGGAGTTGAAGTCCACGAGTCATAAAAGGACCAAGTTTGAAGAGTCCTATTCTATCTAGCCCAGGGGTAGGCAACCTTAGCTCTTTTATGATTCGTGGACTACAACTCCCAGAATTCCTGAGCCAGCATGGGAGAACTATGGCCCCCTCATGACTCATGAACTTCAACTCCCAGTATTCCTGAGCCAGCATGGCTCAGCTTGGAAACCTCTCCCTTTTCCCTCAGCATGGCTGGCTCAGGAATTCTGGGAGTTGAAGTCCACGAGTCATAAAAGAGTCAAGATTGCCTACCCCTAGACTAGAGTTTTATCATAAGGAAACGGCCCTCTTTGTTTATCTCAGTGAAACATATCAAGTCAGGTATCTTAGGTATCTCCTCTGAGAACCACTTCAATGGAATAATCTCAAAATAACATTCTCAACTTTATTGCCTCACTGTTTGTTCAATGCCATCAATATTGTATAGCAACCGTTTCAAACATTCCCCGTGTTGGAATACAACCACGGGCACCTTGGTGTTCCTTAATTCTATATTTATAGACAATCTGTTTTCAGCATATGTGTTTTTAGAAGTCTGTGGTAGTCAATAAGCTAAAGAAACTATGCCAGGTATTCTGTATGGATTTTCTTCTTAGAATTCAGGACTGTCTTACGTAAGCTAGCTGTGTTAATTATTCTATTTGGTGCCATGAAAGCATGTTGCTGTCAAAAAAATGAGAACCGGAAAGAGAGTCCTTTAACTGGAAAGACTTTCATTTGCAAATGTATGGTACATCCCCACTGGAGGGGTGCCATTTTCTTCCACGATGTAGAAATATTACAAATCTGCAATCTTTCTGTGTTTCTGTCTCTCTATCTAACTCTCAATTTATTCATCCAATGTATATCTCCGCCCATCTCACATTCAGGCCTCTGGATTAAAATATAAACAGTGCCAAAACAAAAGAACAAAACAGCCATGCGAGCAATACAAACATTAGAAACAATTCAGCAATTAAAGGTTATGCAGTACAATCACCAGGAGAGCACAGCCATTCGAGAACAATACAGATATTTTAGGGGATCTACACCACTCTCTGGGCCCGAGGCCAGAGGGCAAAGCCAGGTCTTCAAACCTTTCCAGAAGACTATCTAGGTCAGGCCCAGCCTGGCGTAGGAGAAATGATGTTCCATAGGATAAGTGCAGCCACAGAAAAGGCCCTCTTTCTAGATCCCACCATATAACATTTTCAACTGGATGCAAGCTTCTGCTGTTGCACCTGAGGGCATGGGTAGACATCACTGAGGAGAGGTGGTCTCGCAAATGATAGCAACAGCACTCAGATTTTTATTATTATTTATTAGCAATAGCGCTTAGACTTATATACCACTTCACAGTGCATTACAGCCCTCTCTGGGCAGTTTACAGAGTCAGCCTATGGCCCCCCCAACAATCTGGGTCCCCATTTTACCCCTGCATTAGACCATGGGAGCATTTTCAACAGCCCGCTCGAGCCCCTAATAAAAGGCCTTTAAGCTAAAACTACACAATAACGCACAAACATTTGTAGCTCCTTCTCAATAGCCCTTTCCCCTCAGCAAAATAGTAACGCTAGAAGAGGGATGTTTCCTATTTTCTCTTTCTCCCAGCCTTTATTTTTCCAGATGTGCATTTATCTCACTGAACTCCCACAGGACAAAAAGTAGAGGAGGACAAAAAGAAAAGAAGAAAAGAAAAAAATAGTGCATCGAGCATGGAAAAAGTGGACGCACACTTCTTGCTTTCTCTCCTTCTGTTTCTCTGCTTCTTACAATCTTGAAAGTTGATTTTTCTCCCCACCGCCCATTCCGGGAAGCACACAGGTAATCCTCATCTTACAGCCACAATTAAGCCCTAAATTTCCGTTGCTAAGTGGAATAGTTGTCAAGTGAGTTTTGCCCCATTTTACAACTGTTCTTGCCACAGCTGTTAAGTCAATCGGAGCTGTTGTTAAATTAGTAACATGGTTGTTAAGTAAATCTGGTTTCCCCATTGACTTTGCTGGTCAAGAGGTGATCACGTGATTCTGGGACACTGCAACTGTCATAAATATGAACCAGTTGCCGAATGCCCGAAATTTGGTCACATAACCGTGGGGATGCTGCAACGGTCGTAAGTGTGAAAAATGCTCAGAAAGCCCTTCTTTCAGTGCCACTGAAACTATGAACAGTCACCAAATTAATGGTTGTAAGTTGAGGACTGCCTGTATTCAACTCAACTCACAAGACACTCAACCAAAGCAAAGAAATTAAGAAAGAAACTGAGGTATTCATTTCAGTGTTATATGCTGGACAGCTCCACTAGCAATGGTAAAGGTCTATATTTTTTTTTTTAAACTATCACCGCTACTATTTATGATGTGATTCTCAGCCTGAAAAGGCCACATTTTAGTTTGGCCTAAGAGGGCATGTGTAAAGCACCAACACAAAGCCACCTTCAAAATGGCAGGAAGATGAACTTTACCAATTAAGTAATTTAATAAACCACATTCATTTATTTTCATTTGGAAGCTGAACTTCCCCAACTGCTTGCTTCCTAAGTAAATTGGATCAGTTCTCAGCATCTTCAGCCAGCAGGACCATCAAATAAAACCATCAAATAAAACTTCGGTGTGAGTATACTTGACCCACACAGCCACCAAATAAAATGTGCTGATAAGCAGCAACTCAGCCCCCCCTCCCTCATGCTGTCACTTCACTTCTGCTCTCAAAACAAAAATATTTAACGTTTATACACTCAACTGTCACTCAACCATGTTTGATGCTGCTTTCTAGAGATGTTGGATAACTTGCTCTTTTACTTGGAATTACACAAGTAGGAGTTCAAAGAGAGCAAGACTGTGTGTAGGAACTGCTTACCTGTAAAATTCTTGGCAGTTCTGACACCCCTGAGATGTGGAACAAACAAACCGATCAGCATAAAATGGATTATCTAGTGCGGTGTTTCTCAACTTCAGCAACTTTTAAGATGTGTGTACTTCAATTCCCAGAATTCCCTAGCCAGCATGTGTGGACTTCAACTCCCAGAATTCCTTAGGCACATTCTGGCTGGAGGATTCTGTGAACTGAAGTCCACATATCTTAAGAGTTGCATGAGGTTGAGAAGCATTTGATATGGTGTATATGAAAGGGAATTGCTGGATCATCATCATCATCCTGTATGCAATAAAAACTTACAGCTTTCCTTCAGACTTTTGCCACTAGCTGAAATCTAGAAGTAGATTAAAGGTTTCCATGGATACAGCCAGAGATGCCTCCAAGAACAGATATATTAAAATGCTTCACACAGCAAGTGGACATTTCACCACCAACAGCGGAGAGAGGCAACTGTGTGAATAGCTGCTTGCATTAACTGAATCTTGTAAGAAACCCTTGAGCAAATTCATGGCAAAGGCAAACTCACCCCAGTAACAATTTTGTTTAGGTTCTGAATATCAAAACCACATATCCAAAATAAGCAGACTTGTTATCATTCAATTCAATAGTGTTGAAATACGGTACAGATAAATTCGTACAATCTGCTAATACAGTACAGATAAATTCGTACAATCTGCTAGATGCCCAAACAAATCATTTTACGGCTTCCTGTGATAAGAGGGTTTATATGGCAAACTAAAATAATGAATTCTCACAACACACTATAACATCCTTCCAGCCTAGTCAGAAGTCTAGACTGCAGAAGTGTGCAATTACTGTGAATCTAAAGGCCGCGCCTTGCTACATTTGTCTGGAGGGTGAAGTGTGAGAACGGACTTGAAAATGCAACCGATTCATAACAAGTATCTTATTATAAATATTCTATAGCCTTCAATGGTTTTGTTTACTCTGCTTATAGGAAATACAGGTAGTCCTCAACTTATAGCCATCTGTTTTGTGACCATTCACAGTTACGATGGCACTGGAAAAGGGAGTTACAACCAGTCCATGGACTTACAACTGCTGCAGCCTCCCCACGTTCATGTGATCCAAATTCAGGCACTTGGCATGTATTTACCGATGGCTGCGGCATCCCGGGGTCACGTCATCACCATTTGCAACCTTCCCAGTTGGCTTCTGACGATCAGTCAATGGGGATTCACTTAATGACCAGGGATTCATTTAACCACCATGGCAAAAAAAAAAGGTCATAAAATTCAGCACAACTCACTCCCAATAAGTTAAGGACTATCTGTAGAGACTCTTTACCCAATGAAGAAAGATGATTAACATTTTTATTTATTTATGAAATGTGTACATCCACCCCAAGACTCTACTGAGCAAAGCCAACGTATTTATATTGTCATTCTTATAGTAATGGCCATCAACAGACGTATTGCTTGTACCTCTGGACCACATCTGGAGGGGGTGGAGAGTGAGGAGTGAAGGGAAGTAGGAAGGTTGTAGGAAAGGAGGGTGGAGAGGGAGGGAGGGAGAGAGGGGAGAGGGAGGGAAGTAGGAGATAGGGAGGAAGGAAGAGGGGGATGTGGTGGAGGGGGTGCTGCCGAGCAACACCCATAGTTATTCTATTTTACGTAAGTTTTTAAAAGAATGTATGTTTTGTTTTGTGTGGGAGAAAGTTGAAAAAGATTGTATTAAGTTGAGTTGTATTTTATTTGATTCTTTGTTTATAATTATAAAACTAATAAAATATTTACAAAAAAAAAAGACATACTGCTCCAGTTTCCATTAAGAAAAGTGTCGTGGATTCCGCAAGCAGGGAATTGGATTACTTTTAAACAATTCTGAAATGTCACCAGACAGAAAGAATGTCTAGGGCAGTGGTGGCGAACCTATGGCACGGGTGCCAGAGGCGGCACTCGGAGCCCTCTCTGTGGGCACACATGCCGTTGCCCCAGCCTTGCCTCCCCCCATGACCCCTTCCTCTCCAGCAGTCCCCCTGAAGGAGACTCGCCCCTGAGCTTGGCCCACGCAGAGCAGCGCAGCCAAGGACATGGCAGCCAGACAGCGTAGACAAGACTCTGCCCTCACACCCCATTGCGCACAGTTGATGCTGCGGGGCGGGGCAGAAGGCAGGGCCGCCATGGCGGTGCTGGGCGATCTGCGGCGGGCCCTGGAGGCTGTGAGTGGCCCTGCGGGCAGGTGGGGTGGGGGCAGAGGGGTGGCAGGGCAGGGGGTGGAGCAGGGGCGGGGCCAGTTTTTGGGCACTCGGTCTCTAAAAGGTTCGCCATCACTGGTCTAGGGAGATTCTCAGTCATCCAGGATACGGTTACCCCAAAGGTGCTTTTTTTTCTTTTTTCTTTTCAAAGGCGACTGGATTTTGTTTCTCTGGGAAGATGTTTCACTTCTCATCCCAGAAGCTTCTTGGATGAGAAGATGAGAAGCAAAACGTCCTCCAGGAAAAATAAAAGTCCAGTTGCCTTTTGAAAAAAAAAAAAGCACCTTTGGGACAGACAGCAACAAGTTAAAATCAAAGGAAGAACGGTTTAACATAACTACCAACAGCTTCCTTGTTATACGAGGAACTGAACCTAATGAAGAAAAACATAAGTAGCTCAACCAATAAATGCAGCCACACCCACAGCTGGTAAAGAAGAACATGCAAGAAATGAAACTCAAGGCCTTTTTATTTCCTCCTCCTGCCTATTAATTCAACTTGAAAAGACGCCCCAAGGATAACTTAGATCCCACTCTAAGGCAGGGATGTCAAGCTCGCCGCGTCACGTGACTTGTCGCGACGTCTCGTGACTTTTTTCCCCTTGCCGGAGCTGGGTTGGGCACGGCTTCTGCGTGATGCATCTGGCCTGTGGGCCGGCAGTTTGACACCCCTGCTCTAAAGAAAGAAAACTGGGGAACAGGATAAAAAACGTCAAAGCGACACCTGCTACCCCGGGTCAGACGTTTACAGAGACTAATATTTAGAGTTGTATTACAGGTTCTATAATGATTGCTTCTTAATATGATCCTATGTTTAATGTCGATTGTTTTAATAAAAAAAAAATAAGGGTTAGGAATGCTACTTTTTCTCAACATTCAGCTCTACTCGGGGAAATGATTAATGAGGGTGGAGTTTCACTCTCTGAGCTTGTGGGTTGGTTTCTGAACGTTTCATTGCCAGGCTAGGTAACGTCTTCAGCGAAATTTAGGAAATTTCAAAATGTTCGGAAACCCAACCCACAAGCTGGGAGAAAGAACCTCCACCATCATCCTACATCTGAAATAGTCTGAAATAGTATAGGGCCGTGATGGCGAACCTATGGCACGCGTGCCACAGATGGCATGCAGGGCCCCCTCTGTGGGCACACATGCCGTCGCCCCAGTCCTCGGCCTTCAGTTGGGTTTTATAAAACCTCTTCGCTTTAGGCCTCCGCCGCCGTGTGCAAAAAAAAAAGGTTCAATCAATCAATTTCAATTTCTCGCGGGGAAAAAAAGATCTCGCAAAGTTGGAATTGATTGATTAAACTTTTTAGTCCCACCCAGTCTGCCGTTACCACCGCAGCCACGCCCAGCCAATGGGCCACACCCAGCCAATGGGCCACACCCACCCGACACTCAACGATGCACAAGTGGGTTTTGGGTTGACGTTTGGGCACTCGGTCTCTAAAAGGCTCGCCATCACTGGTATAGGGTTTCCTGCCCGAGCAGGGGGTTGGACTAGAAGACCTCCAAGGTCCCTTCCAACTCTGTTAAATTCAATACATCTGAACTACAGATATTCGCCACTATCCCACAATGGTTAATATTTCCAAAGCAGAGACCACCAGCTTCTTACAACTGGGGATCCTGGTAAGGATCAACATGAGATCCCTTAACATGAGATCCCCTGGAAGTGTTACAAACAGAACGCCCAGAATTCCCAAGGAATTCCTGGAGAATTCTGGGAATCGCAGCACATCAGGGGTGAGGGAAGGCTCTTTTTATGGGTTGCAAGCAGTAATAATGAAAAATACTTGAACAAGGACAGAGGAAGGCAGGGGGACAAAATCCACTTCTGAAAAATGATCGCCTCTCATTCCAGGGGATCATTCCTGTGAACTATTCTGCAAGAACAAGTTTTAAAAAATTCATTATTTCATTGGCAAAGAGGTAGTCCTCGACCTGCAACCGTTCATTTAATGGCCGTTCAAAGATGTAGCGGTAATGCAAAAAGTGGCCTGTGACCGGTTCTCACGCTTACAGCCACTGCGACATCCCCATGGTCGTGTGACTAAAGTTCAGGCACTGTATTTACAACCGTTGCCCTGTCCCTGGGTCATGTGACCACCATCTGCAACCTTCCCAGAAAGCTTCCGACACGCAAAGACTGGGGGTGGGGGGAGGGGAAGCCTGATTCGCTTAACGACCACACGATCCACTTGGCAACTACAGTGATTTGCGTAACAACTGTGCCAAGAAAGGTTGCAAAATCGGGCGCACGTCAATAACCGCCTTCTTTAGCAACAGAAAGTCTGGTCCCAATTGTGGCCATAAACTGAGGACTACCTGTTGGATGCTACTTGTACTCAACCTTGGTAGGGCTGTTTTCCGGTCAGGCAGGGTGGGACAAGTTAAAGGTAAATATATTGTGGATGGGAAGGGCACAGACATTTGTTAGAGGTGTGCTCATCTGAGCTGCATATATATATGAGAAATGGCAAAGTTGGAAGGAAGGAAGGAAGGAAGGAAGGAAGGAAGGAAGGAAGGAAGGAAGGAAGGAAGGAAGGACTTATCATTTCCTCCTTCATGTAGGCCAGGGGTCTTCAAACTTGGCCCTTTTATGACTTGTAGACTTCAACTCCCAGGATTCCTCAGCCAGTTGAAGTCCACAAGTCATCAAAGGGCCAAGTTTGAAGACCCCTGATGTAGGCCTATGACTTTATGATTGGATTCATTCAGATTAGGTTCATTTGAATTTGGAGTGAGAGAAACATAGAAAGAAAGCCCGAATTGGAACCAAGCTATTACTCCAAATGGGGTAAGCGTTGCAAAGACCTGAGAAAACAACACAGACTGAAAGGAGAGCACAAAGTACCATAGAGTGACACAGTCGGAAGGGACCTTGGAGGTCTTCTGCTTAGCCCAACCCCCTGCTCAAGCAGGAGACCCTGTACTATTTCTGTGAAATGGCTGTCTCATATCTTCTTAAAAACCTCCAGTGATGGAGCACCCACAAATTCTGGAGGCAAGTCGTTCCACTGATTGTCCTATCAGGAAATTTCTCCTTATTTTAGGTTGGCCCTTTCCTTGAAAAGTTATCATCTGTTGCTTCTTGTCCTTCCTTTAGCCCAGGAGTAGGCAATCTTGGCGCTTTTATGACTCTTGGACCTCAACTCCCAGAATTCCTGAGCCAGCATGGCTCATCTTGGAAACCTCTCCCTTTCCCCTCAGCGTGGCTGGCTCAGGAATTCTGGGAGTTGAAGTCCACCAGTCATAAAAGAGCCAAGGTTGCCTACCCGTCCTAGGATGCCACTGAAGGACCCAATGTTGGGTTTAGACCAGGGGTAGGCAACCTTGGCTCTTTTATGACTCGTGGACTTCAACTCCCAGAATTCCTGAGCCAGCAGGGCTCAGCTTGGAACCTTTTCCCTTTCCCCTCAGCGTGGCTGGCTCAGGAATTCTGGGAGTTGAAGTCCAGGAGTCATAAAAGAGCCAAGGTTGCCCACCCCTGGCTTTAGGCCTTTTGGGGAATAGGTTGATGCCTTCTTTGCTATTGGAACATGGCTATGTCATCCCTAGTCCTTCTTTTCATTAAACTATACCCAGTTCCTGCAACTGTTCTTCATGTTTTAGCCTAAATTCCCTAATAATCTTTGTTGCTCTTCTCTGCATTCTTTCCAGTGTCTCAAAATCTTTCTTATATCACAACGACCAAAACTGAATGCAATATTCCAAGCAGGGTCTCATCAAAGCACTATAAAATGGTACTAACACTTCACATAATCTTGATCCTCTCCCTCTGCTGATGCAGCCTAGGACTGTGTTGGTTTTTTTGGCATCTCCACAAGAACTCCCAGATCTTTCTCACAGTTACAGCTGTTGAGGCAGAGACCACCTATTCTGTACCTGTGCATTAGGTTTTTCTTGCCTAAGCATAAAATCTTACTTTTCTCACCACTGAATTTCATTTTATTGGATAGGGCCCCATGTTCAAATCTGTCGAGATCCTAGAGTGTTGGCTATTCCCACCAGTTTGGTCATCTGCAAATCTGAGGAGTTCCCCTTCTAGTCTCTCCTCTAAATCTTTTAATGTTAACATTCAATCTTAACCCTGAAATAATGTAATATTTCAATAAATATTTTTGTAAACTGTTTAATGTAATACTTTAATAAGTAATTCAATAATGGCTGTTTTTTGTTTTGGAAAAGTTTGATAGTAACATGAGATGCGGTGCTGGCTACCAACTTGATTGGCTTTAAAAAAAAAGGTTAGACTAATTCATATTATCTTCCTGGGGTGGCTCTTAACCTTGATAGTAGTGGGACTGCTTCTGAAGACCATCTACAGCAGCGGTTCTCAACCTGTGGGTCGCGACCCCATTTGGGGTCGAACGACCATTTCACGGGGGTCGCCAAACAACGCAATCCGCCATTTTCCCCCCTTTTCCTTAGCTGTGCTACTCCCTCTTATTCTATTGGCTTTTGAAAGCCAGTAGAATAGACTCTCTTGAATAGAGTCTAATTCTATTGGCTTTCAAAAGCCAATAGGAATTGTCCAGGCTGTCTCTGCCCTGCTGAGCCCGCCAAAAGTCCCAGTCTGCAAACGGTGCTGCAAGTTGTCTGCAGCGAAGGCGAGCTGTCTGGAAGTTTCCACCCCTCCCTGCTGAGCAACTACTAAAAATGGAAGTAAAAGAGGGCCAGGGGTGGAAGGTGGGAGGCCGGCGGGCGCAGGGAGGGTTGCTGGCACGCATGGGGCCCGGCGGGTGCCTTACCTCCCTTGGGCTGGGCCAGTTGGTGGCCCAGCCGGTGGTCTCCCTGCGCCGTCGCTGCCCCTTGCTAGCTACGCCTCGGCTGGCGCAGGGGGCAGCACCATGCATGTGCGGCGCTCCCGGGCAGGGAAAGTCCTCGACTTACGACCAGTTGGGAAGTCCTCAACTTACGACTGGTTGGGAAATCCTTGACTTACGACCGGTTGGGTAGTCCTCGACTTACGACCGGTTGGGGGTCGTGGCATTAAAAAGGTTGAGAACCACTGATCTACGGTGAAACCGGTAAGCTTTCTTGGGCAGCTGGTTGGCTACAATTGAGAACTGATTGTTGAAGAAGATGGGCCAGGGCACTGCTTAGGTCAGGGGTGTTCAAACTTGACAACTTTAAGACTTGTGGACTTCAACTCCCAGAAGCTGAAGTCCACAAGTCTTAAAGTTGCCAAGTTTGAAGACCCCTGGCTTAGGTTCTTATGCTCTTAACAACAACCTCACAACAGATGTGTGTTTATAAAGATCCCACTTTCTCTTTTAAACATCAAGCTCAGCTTCCTGTTCTTTTTAATACAGCCATATGCAGATATGTCTGAGTCTGAGCTGTGCAATTCTACTCCCCGTAACCTACCTGAGTAGATACCTAAGGCACAATAAAAGACTGCACAGACAGCAGGAGAGCTTTTCATTCCAAAGTACAAGGAAATAGCATTAGGAACATCCCAAAAAGTTTATGCTGCATGACATTTGATAATAAAATGCTCTGGCCTCAATATTTGTGCAATACAGGTTTGCTCAGCAAAATAGCAGGACTAAATCAGAAACAACATGCTTAAATGTTTGCAATCCTTCCACAACCCATTGGTTTAGAATAGCAAGGAAAAAGGTACAAACTTCAAAAGTTTTAAAAGCTGCCTTTTAAATATGCCTGGCAATAAATCCTGCATTCTGAATTTGACCAATTTTGTAAAGCGGGATTTTAAAAATCCTATTCTGGAGAAAATAGAAGAGTGATAGGTTCCATTGGTTAAACCCTAAACTCATTCAGTTGAACACAAACCCCAAATGTTAACAAAATGTCTATTATCGGAGGAGTAGAAATAATAGAAACGTCATTTTGGAGCTGATTAAAATAACAACTCAAAGCAACATGTAGTAAAAACTGAAATACTCAACATACTCTATTGTATTCCAGAATACGCATTACAAACAATACAAAGGAGAAGCACAAACATATGAGACAAAAAAATAATGCAGTAGACCAGGGGTAGGCAACCTTGCCTCTTTTATGACTCGTGGACTTCAACTCCCAGAATTCCTGAGCCAGCCATGCTGAGGGGAAAGGGAGAGGTTTCCAAGCTGAGCCATGTTGGCTCAGGAATTCTGGGAGTTGAAGTCCACGAGTCATAAAAGAGCCCAGGTTGCCTATCCCTGAAGTAAACCATGAGTTCATGTCCTGTCTTAGCCATGAAAACCAGCTGGGTGACCTTGGGCCAATCATTCTCTCTTCTCAGCCATACCTGTCTCACAGGGTTGTTGTTGTTGTTGTGGGGGTAAAAGGAGGAGGAAGGTGTGTTAGATATGTTCATTGCATTGAATTATTTGTATAAATAATAAAGAGGAAAATTGTGCGTTTATGTGTGTGTGTATTCAGTTCTCTTCTTTCGTTTTTGAATCTCTGGTCTTTTTGGCCTCCTACAAATTATACATGCACACATGAAAGTGTGTGTGTGTGTGTGTGTGTGTGTGTGTGTGTGTGTGTGTGTGTGTGTGTGTGTGTGTGTGTGTGTGTGTGTAAGTAATTTTGAGGCCCCAAAGACGAGAAACTCAAAAATGGAAAAAGAGAACTGAATTCAGTATCGTATCAAGAAGCCACCTTACCTGAGCATCTCTAAGAAGTTTGGCAGATCTATTAACAAAATGATCAGAAGAATTTAGGGGACAGAAACATAATCTGCTGGACACTCTTTCACCTCCCCTTTTTCTCCCAAAGTTTATCTCCCTTTCAGTGCACCGAGAAAATAAGATGCGCTAATTCAATTAGCTTTATGCAGAACTGTACAATAAATGAATCATGCACCACTGGCAATATCCAATTTAATCCCATATGTTAAATAGTTCCCCTGGCCTTCGGTCAAAAGTCCTGGGAATCACAACAGACTTAACTGCTGCCAAAGGGAGGAGGGTAGGCAACTGACCCAGTTTGTAGTCCTCCTTCCTCTTGTAGTCAAGTGGAATGAAATCAAGAGGCAGTAAAGATTTCATTGGGGAGACTGTGAAAGGGAGCCTCAGCAAGTGTGCAAGTGCTAGCACCTTTCTGACCTCCCCTCCAACTGAATTTAAATAGCACACTTATTTATTTGCAGTATTTATAGGCCCTTTTAGTCAACTAAGTTAAAATAAATACATAACAATCAAAGGTGAAAGCCAAGACCATACATTATAAAACACCCAGACACATAAAGAATCTAACATTCCCCTATCCCCCCCCAAAAAAACATTTAAATGTAGAGGGATAATTAAGTAGCAGTCAGTCAAGAGTGCCTTTGCACAGCTCCATCTTGTATACCAACTGCAATCTTTCCTGTAATTTTTGCCTGGATTGGCCAACTGTGATGAACTCTATTTTTGGATGCCATTAAAAGGCATTTGGCAATAGAAGCTGTTCCAGATTGTGGCAGCTAGACCACCTAACAGCTCTATTTTGATTTCTGCAGGGGACCACCTCCCTCCAAATAACATCTGCCCCCCCAACCCTTAAGTAGGGTAAGATCTTTAAAGGTCTTTTTGATCACATATTGCCATATATAAGGACTACAGAAACAGGCCTCTTTGGTGCTATTCCCCAAACTGGAACAGGATACCCTCAGATAAAGGGTCTTATTCATCTAATTCATCCAGCAAGACTGCTGTGACTATCCTTCCACATTTAATTAGTTTTTTTGGACAGGGGAATGTTTGAATACTGGTGAATCTGATGTTTTATAATGTATGGTCTTGATTTTAACCTTTGATTGTTATGTATTTAACTCCAACTATGGATTTGCTCCGAGTCAGTGGATTGGAAAGGCCTATAAAGTTTGCAAATAGATAAACAGATAAATAATGCCTTTCTGTACAGTAATTAAAGATGTTGCCATAGCTCACGGAATGACCTACCGTAACTCAATCTTTGCTTCAGTAACCAGCCAGCAAGGCACTCTCACCATTACACATCCCAAGGAGAAAATTACAGCAATAAAACAGCTTGAACTGATAAAAGCAAATTTTATCTCCTACTGGTCCAAAGTGATATACAGATTTTGTCCCTTTTTTCCAGCTTTTCCACACCCTACCCAAAAGGCAGAAATGAACAGCAAACCTTAGCAGCGCATTTATTAATTGCAATATTGCAAACCGATGCAAAAGAGACATAAAAGTTGATACAGTACAAGTCCCTGCTGTGTTCCAACAGCACCAGCATTCAGCCAGGATGGGTTTCCTTCTCCCCCCCCCTCCATAAAAGAGCTCCCTAATTCCACCAACAGGTATAATGAACTGACTGGTCTGGGCCATCAAGTCTGTAATTCTGAGACACAGCTAAAAATGTAGGAATGACGCACCTCTCTTGATTCTTCATCCTCGTTCCTCTCGGGGTCTGGTTATAGAAAGGGCATCAGCCACTGAACGCTCAGCGCCCGAGCGGAAGAAAGGCTACGTTCATCCTCCACCAAATTCATAAACGGTCAAACTGCCCTTCAAAGGACCCTCTCACCAAAATTCAAATGAAAGGCATGGATTTCGGAAGCCTGACGAGTGGGGAGGGGGCCAGGCTGGATTCTTCCCCCCCCAACCCTCCCAAATTAAAAAAAAAAACCCGCAAGCCCAGCAATATATGCAATTTAGGGGTGGGTGTTTGTATCTATTTATTTATTTTATTTTTATTTATTTTATCAAATTTCTATGCCGCCCCTCTCCTAAGACTCCGGGCGGCTCACAACAACATTCCCAACAGAAAGGAGATTTTTTTTTTTTTTTAATTTTTAAATCCCAGCAGGAGAGGCCCAAAGGATGCTCCTCTCCGCAAAGGGCTGGCCCAGCTTCCCACGAATCACCAGAGAGCTTCTTCTCCTGCTTGCAAAATCCGAACGACCTTTTGAGCAGCCCCCTCCCCAACCCAGCTAAGAGATTGGGGGAGGGGGCTTCCCCGGCCCAGCATCGTCTCCCCAATCCTGGGGCCTCCCCTTGGCCCGCCCGCTCGCCTCCTTCCAGCATCCGCCGGCTCCTCCTCAACCCTCCTGACAGCAAAGCCTATAAAATGGGGAGGGGGGCGTCAGATGAGCACGAAGTAGAGACCCCCCCACCCGGGGGGGGTCCAGGGTCTTCTTAACCGGGTCCTCAGGGCGGCTGGGAAGGAGCGGCCTCCCCCACCGGGGCTCCCCTTTTTTCTTCACCGCTTCCCAATCCCCACATTTACCTCCCCGCCCCACTGCGCCACCCTCGCCTCGCCCCCTTGACGGCCTCGCCCGGCTCCCCTCACCTGCCTGCCGCCTTCGACTTCTTCCTCCTCGCCGCTGCCTGTGCGCGGGCGGGCGGGCGGGCGGGCGGCCTCCGGGAGCCGCGACGGGGAGGGGCGGGCCGGGTCTCCCCCTCAGCCGAGGCGGCGGGCGGGCGGGCGGGAGGAAGGATGGAAGGAAGCAGGCCCGGCGACGGAGCGTGAAGGGAGGGAGTGAAGGAAGGAAGGCAGCCGGCCGGCCGGTGCCAACAGCCCGAAGCGCTCGCGCCGTCCGACCAGCCCGCCCGGACACAACCGACGCGCGCGCCCACGAGGAACAGGCGCGTGAGGAGGAGGAGGAGGGCGCGCGCTGCGTGAGGGGAGCAGGCGCGTGAGGGGGAACAGGCGCGTGAAGGGAGGACGGGGGGAGGAAGAAGAGAAACAGGCGCGTGCGGGGGGGGACGGGAGCGCGCGCGCCTCCGCAGTCTTGAGCGCGTGCGCGCCTCTCTCTCTCGCTCTCTCTTCAGACGAGATTTTGTGTGGCGCAGGCGGAGGAAGGCGGGTCTCCGCGCGGACGCGCTTCGTGAGGGAGACCAGGGGCGCGCGCTTCGATCAGAGGGAGGAAAAAAAAAAGCGAACACACACACACACATGTATATTAAGGAGCATTAAAGGAAGAGGCTGTCGTCGGATATGGAAGAGGAAAAGGCGGCAACCCGCTTTCCCAGGCGCGCGAGGCGCGCGCGGACGGCCAGGCGGGAGAGAACCCCCCCTCCTCCTCTTCTTCCCTCGCGCGTGCGCACATGGCTTTGCTGCTGCCGCTGCCACGCGGGGAGGGGATTCCCGGTGCTTCCCCGACTGGCTAGGGCACGGCCGAGGCGCGGTGATTCTGCGGCAGGAGTTGCAACTGCACGCGCACACACACACATACACACTCGCCACGTGTTCTGGCGGGCTGACTGGTTGGGGATGATGGGTGCTGAGGTACTCCGGAGGGAGGCAGATGCAAAAGAGGATGGTTTTGCAAATTGCGTGGCATCTTCGCCTTGCAGCTGCGCCTAGTAAAAAAATGTCACTTTCCCTGACCGGGAATCGAACCCGGGCCGCGGCGGTGAGAGCGCCGAATCCTAACCACTAGACCACCAGGGAAGCTGGTTGTTTGGTACTCGGTGAAGCGTTATCAAAGCAAAATTCTCTGGTTTTCTTGGCACTTTTCATCAGTTATGCCATTTCTATCCATCTGTTCTATTTCTATGAAGAATGGGAGAGAAAGCACTGTACAACTAAGCATTAAATGCATGTCCACATATTGGGCGGGGGGGGTTGGACTAGATGACCTAAAAGATCCCTTCCAACTCTGTTTATTCTATTCTATTCTATTTGGAGAGAGCTGCGTCTTGAGAGATTGCACAAATGCGGTCGGGTGATCAATGCATTGTTATCATGTAGTGATGTATTAACCTTATTCACTCAGAAATAATTTGATAGCTAAATCTGGACATTGCTTGCTGCCTGAGTGGATGGCGTGGATGTCTTGGGACACAGAAAGGTTTCCAAATGGCCTTTCTACCCCCCACCCCCCCGTTTTTTACTCTTGAGATGGCCTAGATCAGCGGTTCTCAACCTATGGGTCGCGACCCCATTTGGGGTCGAACGACCGTTTCGTGGGGGTCGCCGGACACCACGGTCCGCCATTTTGTTTTTTTTTGCTTTTTTGTTTTTTTTTCCGCCGCGCATGCGCGGTTCGGGCCGTCGCGCGCACGCCGCGCATGCGCGGATCGGCCCATCGCGGTCCACCATTTTTTAAAAATTTTTTTAATTTTTTTTTCCGTCGCGCGCGCGCTGCGCATGCATGGATCGGCCCGTTGCGCACGCATGTGCGTGCGCCCCCAGGTCGGGGTCACGGCGCGCATGGGCGGCGCAAGTGGGGTCTCAACCTGAAAAAGGTTGAGAACCCCTGGCCTAGATTCTAGAACTACAACCCCCCAGAATTCCCACCCAGCTCTGAGAGGACCGAATAGTGCAGTTTCTGCACTCTCAAAGCTGGGCTGTCTCAAGCTGAGGCTATTGTATAGTTTCTTCCACTTCCTAGTCTAGACTACAACTGAGAAAATTTTCTGGTGGTCCCCTATCCATGTATTTACCACCTGATTTGCTTTCATCTGCTGAAGTCTGACATAGGGGCGACTTCTGATTACAGGTAGTCCTATAATTAAGGACCACAATTCAGCCTATAATTTTGATTGTAAGTCATGACAGTGTAAAGCAGAGAGGCTTGATCCATTAGGTTTTTGTTTGCTGGCTAAGAAACGTGAGTGCTGAAAAAATATTCACACACCAGTCCAGTGTTCCTCAGCCTTGGCAGCCTGAAAAGATATGTGGACTTCACGTAATTCAGCTTACACTTACAACCGGTGGCAGTGCCCCATGGTCACGTGAACCCCATTTGCAAGCCAGCAGGGAAGGTTGTAAGTCACTGAGTAAGTTTTGGCCTGAAACCAGTCAATACAAAGGAAAAATAACTCGAATATATAATATATCCCTCAAGTGGGTTTGTGACAATCCTTTTGGATGCTTTTTTCTATGCAGATTTGTTTTTACTACAGGTAATCTTTGACTTTGCAACCACAATTCAGCCCAAAATTTGCTGTTGCCAAGCAAGACACTGGTTAAGTGAGTTTTGCCCCGTTTTATGACCTTTCTCGCCAGTTATTAAGCTAATCACAGCAGTTGTTAAAAATTAGTAACACAATTCTGATGTGAATCTGGTTTACCCATTGTCTTCACTTGTTAGAAGGTCGCAAAAGGGGATCACATGACCCTGGGACACCGCGATAGTCATAAACAAGAGTCAGTTGCCAACTGTCTGAATGCTGATCACATGAGCATGGAGATGTTGCAACAGTTGTAGGAGTGAAAAATGGCCACATATTTGCTGGCTAGCTGGCTGTTCTCAGCGGCTAGGATACCATGGTTCCTTGTGTCTCAGGCATTTACTCACCCAAGTCCTTCTTGGTATCAGACCAATATTTTTTATTTATCAGTTGCCTGTGTTCTTCTCCCCCCACACCCCCAAAAAACCCCTATCAAATGCACATTTAATAACTGCTCACTTTCAAGAGACATTGATCACAGGCAATAACTCAACCTGTAGTCCAAGTGCTTAAAAGGTTAATTACATAATGTTGCTGCAGAATTAAGATGTGTTCTCTGCCTCTGTTAGAAGAACATGTTGAGCTCGTTGCTCGCTGAACTGAATTAACCATGTTCTGAGTTTGCATCATTGAGCCGTCATTTCACTGCACTGGCTGAATCACAATAATCAGCAAGCGGTAAGATTGCCCAGAGAGGGTATTGTGTGAAATTATGTCTGCCTGTTGTCCTGCTCAAGTGTTTGTTAACACAGCAAGGTGGATTTTTCAAAAGCAAAGCTGCAACACAGCTGGGTGTGACATGAGTGATGCAAAGCAACCATTTTACGACCTTTTCGGCCAGAGTTGTTAAGAAAATCATTTTGTTACGTGAATTCAGCTTCCCTCATTTATTTTGCTTGTCAGAAGATGGCTGGAAAGGTGGCAATTGGTGATCACATGATCCCGGGTCACTGCAACCATGCACCCAAATTCTGATCACCGGATTGTGGGGAATGCTGTAAGAGTCGTAAGTGTGAGGACCAGTCGTAAGTCAGTCTTTTCATTGCCGTTGTAACTTTGAACGTTCGCTAAACAAATGGTTGTAAATCAAGGACTATCTGAATAGTATCTAGCCACTCTATTCGCACATGCTAAGTTGGTTAGTGTTAATCTTGGTTAGGTTTGTTTTTTCCCCAGCTAAGCCTTTTGTAGTAATTCAGGACATTTGGTTATGATCAGTGTATTTGTATGAACGCAGAAAACAGGTTAATTCATTAGCCAGGTTAGATGTTAGGAGAATAGGGCAAACCTAGTCTCGTTCTCATTAAGCAATGGTTTAGCATTACCTTAAGCAGGGGTAGGCCACCTTGGCTCTTTTATGACTTGTGGACTTCAACTCCCAGAATTCCTGAGCCAGCCACGCTGAGGGGAAAGGGAGAGGTTTCCAAGCTGAGCCATGCTGGCTCAGGAATTCTGGGAGTTGAAGTCCACGAGTCATAAAGGGAACATAGTTCCCTCATGCTGGCTCAGGAATTCTGGGAATTGAAGTCCACGAGTCATAAAAGAGCCAAGGTGGCCTACCCCTGCCTTAGGGCCTCCATGTGGCTTTGATGAGTAATGGACAATATCCAAACCAAAAAAAGATAATGGGGTCGTATTTTGCTTTGGGATTTGAGAGTCTAGTGCAGGGGTTCTCAACCTTGGCAACTTTAAAACTTGTGGACTTCACCTCCCAGAATTCCTCAGCCAGCAATGAGGAATTCTGGGAATTGAAGTCCACAAGTCTTAAAGTTGCCAAGGTTGAGAACCCCTGGTCTAGTGAAAACGCACGAACTTTAACCCACCAGCCATCAATCTTCCCAGGATCCTATATGTGTTATGAATCTTGTAACATACTAAGTATAATAAATCACATATTGTTTTGCATGGATATACCACTGGACGTGCGTCCATCAGGACATTATAAAAGGCTATCTGGCTGGGGACATTTCCTATGAACCGTATTACATCTGTATCACATCTAATAGTATGAATTCACGTTTTAATAGGGCAGTAATCTAGGCCACAGGTCCATGTCCTGCTTTCCTCACAACAAAGAAAAACATAAGACTTATTTATGTATTTTTATTCTGCCTTTATTATTTTTTATAAATAACTCAAGACAGGGAACATGCCTCTAATACTCCTTCCTTCCCTTATATTCCCCCACAACAACCCTATGAGGTGGATTAAGCTGAGAGGGATTGGCCCAAGGTTACCCAGCTGGCTTTCATAGCTAAAACGGGACTAGAACTCCCTGTCTCCTGCTGATTGGTCCGAAGTCACCCGGCTGATTTTCAGGCCTAAGGTGGGACTAGAATTCTTTGTCTCCTGATTGGGCCAAAGTCACCTAGCTTATTTTCATGCCTAAAGTGGGACTAGAACTCCCTGTCTCCTGCTGATTGGTCCAAAGTCAGCCAGCTGATTTTCACGCCTAAGGTGGGACTAGAATTCTCTGTCTTCTGCTGATTGGCTGAAAGTCACCCAGCTAATTTTCATGTTTCAGGTGGGACTAGAACTCCCTGTCTCCTGCTGATTGGCAAAAAGTCACCCAGCTGATTTTCATGCCTAAAATGGGACTAGAACTCCTTGTCTCCTGGTGATTGGCCCAAAGTTACCTAGTCAGCTTCCATGTCTAAGGCAGAACTAGAACTCACCGTCTCCAAGTGATTGGCCCCAAATTACCCAGTCAACTTTCATCACTAAGGCGGGAGTAGAACTCATGGTCTCCCTTTCTAGCCTGGTGCCCTAACCACTAGGCTAGGGGTAGACAACCTTGGCTCTTTTATGACTCGTGGACTTCAACTCCCAGAATTCCTGAGCCAGCCATGCTAAGGGGAAAGGAAGAGGTTTCCAAGCTGAGCCAGGCTGGCTCAGGAATTCTGGGAGTTGAAGTCCACGAGTCATAAAAGAGCCAAGGTGGCCTACCCCTGGACTAATCACAATCAGATGATTGTTGAATCGTCTCCATTTGGGTGGCTTCACACCAGCTGAAAGCATGCATACAATCTGCATAAACAGCTTAGGCAGTGTGACACCGCCACCTTGTTCGTCTTTAGATTCCCAGGGCTCATATTTACAGGTAGTCCTCGGCATATGACCGTCATGGAGTCTGCTCAACATGGTTGTAAATGAAGCCAGGCACACGACAGATCTGATTTTAGACTTTTGCAGCGGTCATAAAACAAATGCCAGGGTGCACGAAAGGAACAACTGCATTTGTCAAATAAACCCATTATTGTCACGTGATCCCCATTTTGCGACCCACTGACAAGCAAAGTCCATGGGGTGGCCGGATTCACTTAACAACCGTGTTGCTAGCTTAGCAACTGTAGCGATTCGCTTAGCGTGGAAAGAAAGGTTGTAAAACGGGACAAAAACCCACTTATGATCAGCCTTGCTTAGCAAGGGAAATTTTGAGCTCAGCTGAGGGGCTAAGTCGAGCACTTCCTGTACAGTTCAGCCGTGGAGCAAGGAGAAGGGTTGGACGGCAACCTTGATGTGTTAGATCCGTTTGCCGCCCATCTCGTTTCCAGGCGACGCGGAGGCTGTTCTGAGCCTTCCATTCAGGGCCATCTGACTTTTGGCAGCACCAAAAAGATCGCTGCGTGCCAAGGGGCCGTGGGCCACAAGCAGGGTTGGCGAGCCAAAAACACAACAGGACAGACAAGCACTCTGCTTTTCCAAAAGGAATATTTTATTGACAAATTTTCCCCCAGACCCGTACAGGAGAAACAACTTAGCCTCGTCCTGCAGCTCCCTGTCGCATCAACACCAATCCTCCCTTTTTTCCAACACAGGTGGGCTACCTCCCTCTTAAGAAACTACAGTAAAACCCCATATCCTAACCTCTGTGGATTCTCCTGCCTCTTTTGAGCCAGGTTTGACCAGGAAGGTATTCAGCCAACAGGAACAAAAGGAGGCAGGGAGAATTTCATCTTAAGTGTCAAAGCGTGCTTCTCAAGAGACTGGAGAGAGAGAGAGAGGAAGGGTCACCAAATTGTTCTTTCTGGGTGCGAATGTCAACCGTTGGTATCTACTGCGGGGCACTGCTTCCCATCCCACTGAGCCTCTTCAGGCACAGAGAAGTTTGGATCGCTTAGTGGCGCCTCTGTCTTCACGCTACAAAGTCAGGAGAACGGCACGTTCTCACCCTCAATATATTAGTGTTTCAACGTGCCATCGCCAACAGCAGCCCATGAAGAAGTGCCATCCACTGGTTGCAGAAGCCATGAACAGAATCTCAAAAACATCAGACGACAGTTCTTGGAAGGAGCAACGAACGAAGAAAGAAATTTGGGCCCCCCAATAATTCCAGTAAATTCCCTTGCTGCCTCCAGGACTTTCTAAGGCAAGACCCAAATCCAGAGGACAGAGAAGCAATTTCAGTACACTCAGGGGAGAGAGAGAGAGAGAGAAAGAGAGAGAAGAGGGAGAGGAGAGGGAGAGGGAGAGGGAGAGGGAGAGAGGGAGAGAGAGAGAGAGAGAGAGAGAGAGAGAGAGAGAGAGAGAGAGAGAGAGAGAGAGAAAACACATGCGTACGAGTATGTATGCAACACAGCGACATGCCACTGAAAAGAAATAAGAGCCACATGCAGTTTCTATGGTAAGATGCCTCAACCCCTTTCCTTTCCTTTCCTTTCCTTTCCTTTCCTTCCCTTCCTCACCCACATTCTTCACACTTCTGAGATATAAAAAGATTATAAACGAGTAAAGCAGGTGGTGATGTAAGGCTTGTGTTTCAGCTCCTGCGTCTGAAAAACAGGTGGCCCCTAGATCGCAATGCTAAAAAAAGCGGATGCGGTGCATAAGTCCACTTCCCATTCCCAAAAAAATAAACTTTCTGAGATTTATTAATTAAAGCTTAAGAGAGGAGATTCCTTTCCGAGAATCCCAGAAGACCGGGGGCGGGGGGGGGGGGAGAGAGAGAGAGGAGAAGGGGAATAACTTTAACCCCACTAAGTAAACTTGATTTATCGATCTAAACAAGAGATGGGGAGATTTCCAAAGCAGTCACGGGCCACTCTTAACTGCCCAGAAAGAAAAAGAGCTAGAGTAATGGAAAGCTAGCTAGCTAGTTATACCGAGAAGATGGGAATAAGGGTATATATATATATAGAGCGCCCGGCGGTTCCCGTACAGCGGCTAGCCCCTCCTGAAACGACCCTTTTTCCATATTGCATAAAAAAAGTCGAATTTCTGCTTGCAACTGGAGAGAACGAGGAGGGGGGCAGTGTCTACAAGCCTGTGAAGCATAAAGGGGAGGGGGGCTCTTTTGGGCTCAAAACGGCAGAATCCTCCCCCGATGGTAGCCTTCCAAACGGAAGCACAGCGCGGGGCTCCCCCGAGTAACCTTTAGTGTAAAATAGGTGTGAGTGTACAAAAAGCCGTGTGTTCACTTTATTGGACCTGAAGATTCCAGCAGCCAAGAGGGACGTATGGATCTCTCTCTCTTCCGAGTGGGACCGCAATTCTTTTTTTTTTTCCTTTCTTTTTTTTTTTTTCATTTTCGTCTTGCATGTTGGGAAGAGCAAAGGGTGAGGGTTCTCCGGCAGCCATGCACCGCCACGCTGTCGACTTAGAAGGGCGCGTTGTCCTGGGGTGGCTTGTCGCCAGAGGCCGTCGGCGAATGGAGCTGGTTGGCGCCGTCGTCGTCTTTGCCACCCACGACTTTGGTCTGAACGAAAGAGAAAAAGGCGTTCAGAGTGAAGTAGACCAGTTGTGCCCTCCCCTGGTTTTTTTTGCCCCATTCCCTCCGCCTCTTTCGGTGCGTTTTTCAAAACCTGTATCTGACCTTTTAACTTGTTATTTCTCACACTCTCCTTCTTCCTATTTTCCCCACAACGAGAACCCTGTGAAGTGGGTTGGGCTGACAAGAGAGCGACTTGCCCAAAGTCACCCAGTTGGTTTTCATGCTTAAGGCAGGACTAGGACTCCCAGTCTCCTACTGACTGCACAACGTCACCCAGCCAGCTTTCATGCCCAAAGCGGGACTAGAACTCACCATCTCCTGGTGATTGGCCCAAAGTCACCCAGTTGGCTTTCATGCCTAAGGCGGGACTAGAACTCACTGTCTCCTAGTTACTGGCCCAAAGTCACACAGCCAGCTTTCATGCCTAAGGCAGGACTAGAACTCACTGTCTCCTGGTGATTGGCCCAAAGTCATCCAGTTGGCTTTCATGCCTAAGGCAGAACTAGAACTCATCGTCTCCTGGTGATTGGCCCAAAGTCATCCAGCTGGTTTTCATGCCTAAGGCGGGACTAGAACTCACTGTCTCCTGGTGATTGGCCCAAAGTCACCCAGCTGGTTTTCATGCCTAAGGCGGGACTAGAACTCACCGTCTCCTGGTGATTGGCCCAGTCACCCAGTTGGCTTTCATGCCTAAGACGGGACTAGAACTCACAGTCTCCTGGTTTCTACTGCCTTAATCACTAATTGGCTCTCCATTTTCTAGTGGTGGTGGTGGTGGAGGAGGAGGAGGAGGAGGAAGAGGAGGAGGAGAAGGGGGAGGGGGAAGTGGTTTTTCTCCCAGGTATGATGGGAGAAAAATTACCTTTATGGTTCCAACTCTGTCTTCAAAAGACTTGAAAGTTGCAGAATTCCTTGCAAAAGAAAAAGATCATTTATGTTAAAAAAAAAAAAACAGAAAGAGTGTACTACAAGTTTGCATTCTTTGTTCAGGCAGGCCATCTTGGGGTACGCTGCGGTATGTGGACAGCACCCCAGAACCCACTTCCCACAATTTATCACCTCCACAATCTGCTGAACTCTGGATGATCGCGATCTGGAAAAAAACAAGGGAAGCTAAACAAAAGCACCCTTAAAAGCCGCAGAGGAAATTAATTCTCGGTTGAATGAGAAACACGCAAACTTTTTTTTTTTTCCCCAGAAAGAGAAAGATGTCCTCACAACTTCCAGGCAGACTCGTGTCAAAAACCAAATTGCAGCTAGTTCAGAAATTTTAAGATTCCAACTTTCCTAGAAAGCAGCTCAAAACCCCAATAGCACGAACAAAAACTTGGTAATAACTGAATGGTCAAGTCCCACCACCACCAGGTTATTTCCTGTTGACAAACATGCTTTCCATCTATCTATCTGTCTGTCTAATCACATATTCTATCTATCTATCTATCTATCTATCTATCTATCTATCTATCTGTCTGTCTGTCTGTCTGTCTGTCTGTCTGTCTGTCTGTCTGTCTGTCTGTCTGTCTATCTGTCTATTTAATTTATCCATCCATCCATCCATCCATCCATCCATCCATCCATCCATCCATCCATCCATCCATCCATCCATCCATCTATCTATCTATGAGAATTTACATGGCCACCCACACTCATTTTTGGTGACTCTAGGTGGCTTACAAAAAAATAAAATTTAAATTATTGCTATTTCACCAAACTGAACATGGAAACAACAAGGAAGAGGCCCTAAAATGACATTTTTCAAGTTTGGCAAGTGTAAGATGTGTGGACTTCAACTCCCAGAATGGCTGAATTCTGGGAGTTGAAGTCCACACATATTAAAACTTGTCAAAGGGCAGAAATACAGATACAAAACATTAAAATTTCTGTAGCAGCTCCCATTAGGACCTTCTGGAAGATCAAGTGGCAGGCTACAAGTTACTGCTAATGCTCCACGCCGTTAAATGACCCCCAACCCATCGTGCCCCCCCAATACCCCTTGCCAACATCGTATTGGAAGAAACGGCCCTTTTGCTACATTACCTCATGGCTGGCATACTTATCGAATGGCGAATGGAGTAACTGCTACTCGGAAGCGTTAAGGGGAAAGGAAGGAAATGTTAGAAGCATTTAAACCGTGGATAGCGTCACGCCCTGCTGGTGGCCGCCCTCGCAGCGGCTACGCGGGGAGATCAAAACATTCTGGGACCTTCTCAGAGGTGGGTCAAAGGGAGAATTACACCCCATTACACGCGGTCCCCGACTTACAGCCATTTGTTCAGTGACCATTTGACATCACAGCGGCACAGTTATGACCACTGCAGCATTTCCATAAGATGGGACAAAACTCGCTTAAATGTCTCACTTAGCAACAGGAATTTTGGGGTACATTGTGTTCGCAAGTCGAGGAACTCCTGTAATTTTTTTGCCTGGTCGAAACAAACTGAATGGAGACAATGTTTTCATAGGAGGTGCAACTCGGTGCCATGAACGGATCCAGCTTTTGGCTTGGGGCTCTCCTCGTCCCCCTATTCCAAGGGTTAGGCCACCTTGGCTCTTTTATGACTCGTGGACTTCAACTCCCAGAATTCCTGAGCCAGCCACGTTGAGGGGAAAGGGAGAGGTTTCCAAGCTGAGCCATGATGGCTCAGAAATTCTGGGAGTTGAAGTCCACGAGTCATAAAAGAGCCAAGGTTGCCTAGCCCTGCCCAAATGCCTGAATTTTGATCACGTGACCGTGAGGAAAAAATATTTAAATATTTAAACCAGGGGTCTTCAAATTTGGCTCTTTTATGACTCGTGGACTTCAACTCCCAGAATTCCTGAGCCAGCCACGCTGAGGGGAAATGGAGAGGTTTCCAAGCTGAACCAGGCTGGCTCAGGAATTCTGGGAGTTGAAGTCCACGAGTCATAAGAGAGCCAAGGTTGCCTAGCCCTGATCTATTCCATGACAGCAACTTTGCTGGCCCAGAGTCCCCATGCAGACGACACTTCTGCCAAGCCTTACCTAAGAGAATGTGAGAAGGGATGAGCCCTGGCAGAATCCAACGGCAGCAGAAATTGAGAACAAGGAAAAAGAAAAATAGTTAGGGGCACATTTCAAGACCACCTTCTCTATTCGACACTCGGGCCTCAAACCATTCACCGAGAGATGACTCTTAAAAGGAGAAGAAACGCTTTGAGGATCAAGCTCCTACTTCCCAAATATTTATTTATCACGGTAGCGTCCAGGCCACAAAGTGAAACAAAGGTTGGCTTCCATCAATGAAGTCACTGAGCCATCTAAACATCCGTGGCAAACCTCAAAACAGCTCGGATGAGTTCAAGCAAGGGTGCTGGAGAACTTCTGCCCACCACCCCAACGAAGTCAACAGGTCCACCAACATCTGCTATGTGGCCTCTAGGCCAGGGGTAGGCAACCTTGGCTCTTTTATGACTCGTGGACTTCAACTCCCAGAATTCCTGAGCCAGCCACACTGAGGGGAAAGGGAGAGGTTTCTAAGCTGTGCCCTGGCTGGCTCAGGAATTCTGGGAGTTGAAGTCCATCAGTCATAAAAGAGCCAAGGTTGCCTACTCCTGGCCTAGACGTAAGTGTTTCTCATCCTTGGCCACTTGACGATGGGAGGACTTCAACTCCCAGAATTCCTGAGCCAGCCACGCTGAGGAGACAGGGAGAGGTTTCCAAGCTCAGCCATACTGGAATGGAATTCTGGGAGTTGAAGTCCACAAGTCATAAAAGAGCCAAGGTTGCCTACCCCTGCTCTAGGCCATCTTCACATCAGAAATGACTCGTTCAATTGTCAATGGAGATTCTCCATCATCCAGGTCATGGCTGTCCCGAAGGGGCTGTTCAAAAAGCAACTGGACTTTTGGGTTTTTTCCCCCTTGAAAATGTTTAGCTTCTCATCCAAGAACCTTCTTCAGAACTTGGATGAGAAACGAAACATTTTCAAGGAAAAGGCCAAGAAATCTGAGTTTTGAACAGACCCTTTTGGCCTATTTAACTGTGAATTACAGAAGATGATAGAAGACACGCCTTCCCTCAAAGGACTGAAATCCGGCTTGAATGTACAATGAAGGAACACCCTGGCCTTTTGCCCCAGGCGTCACCAACACACAGCTCAAGACAACAACCTGTGACGGCATCTTTGGGCAGGAGAAACGCAGAGGATACAGCCACGTTGCAAGGAAAACCAGTTTTCCAAGACAGGCATTAGCAAACCAACCTGGGAATCTTCAACAAAGCCACCATCATTCCAGGTTATTTTAAGGCACTTAATAGTTTTTTTTAAACTGCCCCTCTTGTTCATCACTGTAGGAATGAGAAGAGGAATTAAAGGTGGGCTTATTTATTTATAGCCCACCTTTGTTTTACTTTTTTTATAAACAACTCAAGGCAATGACCATTTTTAGTACTGCTTCTTCCTGCTATTTTCCCCCACAACAAAAGCCTTGTGGGGCGGGTTGGGCTGAGAGACAGGGACTGGCCTAAAGTCACCCAGCCGGCTTTCATGCCAATGGCAGCACTAGAACTCACCATCTCCTGGTGACTGGCCCAAAGTCACCCAGCCAACTTGTGCCTAAGGCAGGACTAGAACTCACCGACTCCTGGTTTGGTGCCTTAATCACTAGACTAAATTGATTCTTGCCTGAATCCAAAGGAAGTTAATTTTATAATTTAACTCCCATTGGATCAAAAAAAAATATTAGCTACAGTTTGATGCTTTAAACGTAGACCAGCTAGTTTCTCCCATCATCCCCAGCCAGAAGAGCCACTGGCCAAGCTGAGAGGGGGAAACGGGAATAATATATAACACATCTGAATTGGACTGGATTGGAAATAACCTGGTTTAGAAAAAAAACTGAGCTCCTAGCCTTTTCTACCAAGTGTCTATACGCCACAACCGTTCAGATTTGCCAAGATCAGAGGTTTTCCTGGTCTCCCCAATTTGGATGGACATCCAGAGCTGTTTACCCATTTTAAGCAGCCAAACCTGAGGGTCACACCACAGGCACACCAGGAAAGCAAAGGAACACACAGAGATTGGCGGGGAAAGGATGTAAAACTTCGAAGAGATCACAAAGTAAAAACAAGCTGAGCAGGAAAGACTTCTGCCCTTTTAAGAAAAGGAGCTCACCACAACACGTAGCCTCTGATCACATAAGATAAACTTGAAAACAGGGTGGCTTTAAGATTTTGGAGTCTTTCTGCATCAAAAACTGGAGACGTTTTGGTGGAAGGCTCTGCGGCTGCCAGAGAAGTCAAATTTTCCCCCCACTGTTGAGCAGGAGAATCAATACCACAGATGGCATTCTTTCTCAACCTTGGTAACTTAGCACACATGCAGACCTCAGCTCCCAGAATCCTCTAGCTCACGGGTAGGCCACCTTGGCACTTTTACGACTGGTGGACTTCAACTCCCAGAATTCCTGAGCCAGCCACGCTGAGGGAAAAGGGAGAGGTTTCCAAGCTGAGCCAGGCTGGCTCAGGAATTCTGGGAGTTGAAGTCCACCAGTCATAAAAGAGCCAAGGTTGCCTATCCCTGCCCAAATGCCTGAATTTTGATCACGTGACCGTGAGGAAAAAATATTTAAATATTTAAACCAGGGGTCTTCAAATTTGTCTCTTTTATGACTGGTGGACTTCAACTCCCAGAATTCCTGAGCCAGCATGAGGGAAACTTTGGCCCCTCTATGACTTGTGGACTCCAACTCCCAGAATTCCTGAGCCAGCCACGCTGAGGGGAAAGGGAAAGGTTTCCAAGCTGAGCCACGCTGGCTCAGGAATTCTGGGAGTTGAAGTCCACGAGTCATAAAAGGGCCAAGGTTGCCTATTTCGGCCCTAACTAGCATGCTGGCTGGGGCATTCGGGGCCTTGAAAGTCACAGAGGCTAGCCAGAAAATTCTGGGACTTGAACTCTGCACATGGGTAAGGTTGCTAAAATTGAGAAACACTTCAGATTGAGAGGAAAAGAAGGTGCTTCCTTTTGATAAAAACAGTTGTGTTTTCTTTTGTTCTCCTGGTTTTAATCCTGACTGTTAATCATGGCCGGTCAAGTTATTATCAATCTGGAAGAATCAACCTTGTGGGGTCCTTGATGCTCTCTGAGCCTGGTGGTTTTCTTGCAGACATTTCATGACTCAACTAGGAAATATTATCAGTGCTAGAAGGGAGTAGGGTTTGTGGAGAGGAGGAGAGGGAGGAGGAGGGGGAGGAGGGAGAGGGGGGAGGAGGAGGAGGAGAAGGAGGGGAGGGGGAAGAGGAGGAGGAGGGGGAGAGGGAGGGAGGAGGAGAGGGAGGAGGGGAAGGAGGGGAAGGGGGAGGAGGAGGGGGAGGAGGAAGAGGGGGAGGAGGGGGAGAGGGAGGAGGAGGAGAAGGAGGGGAAAGAGGAGGGGAGGAGGGAGGGGGGGAGAGGGAGGGAGGAGGGGAGGGAGGAGGAGGGGGAGGGGGAGGAGGAGGGGGAGGAGGAGAGGGAGGAGGAAGAGGGGGAGGAGAGGGAGGAGGAAGAGGGGGAGGGGGAGAGGGAGGGAGGAGAGGGAAGAGGAGGGGAAGGGGGAGGGAGGGAGGAGGAGGAGGGGGGAGAGGAGAGGGAGGAGAGGGAGGAGTAGGGGGAGGAGGGGAGAGGGAGGGAGGAGAGGGAGGAGGGGGAGGAGGGGAAGGGGGAGGAGGGGGAGGGGGAGGAGGAAGAGGGGGAGGAGGGGGAGAGGGAGGAGGAGGAGAAGGAGGGGGAAGAGGAGGGGGAGAGGGAGGGAGGAGGGGAGGGAGGAGGAGGAGGAGGGGGGAGGAGGAGAGGGAGGAGGAAGAGGGGGAGGAGAGGGAGGAAGAGGGGGAGGGAGGAGAGGGAGGGAGGAGAGGGAGGAGGAGGGGAAGGGGGAGGGAGGGAGGAGGAGGAGGGGGGAGAGGAGAGGGAGGAGAGGGAGGAGGAGGGGGAGAGGGAGGAGGAAGAGGGGGAGGAGGGGGAGAGGGAGGGAGGGGGAGGAGGAGGGGGAAGAGGAGGGGAGGAGGAGGGGGAGAGGGAGGGAGGAGGAGAGGGAGGAGGAGGGGGAGGAGGGGGAGGGAGGAGGAAGAGCGGGAGGAGGGGGAGGAGGAAGAGAGGGAGGGAGGAGGAGGGGGAGGAGAGGGAAGAGGAGGGGGAGGGGGAGGGGGAGGAGAGGGAGGGAGGGGGAGAAGGGGGAGGAGAGGGAAGAGGAGGGGAGGGGGAGGGGGAGGAGGGAGGGAGGAGGAGAGGGAGGAGGAGGGGGAGGGAGGAGGAGGAAGAGGGGGAGGAGGAGGAGGGGGAGGGGGGAGAGGGAGGGAGAAGGGGGAGGAGGAGGGGGAGGAGGAGGACGATGACTGTGGGGACCTTGGTGCTTTCTGAGCTTGGTTTTCTTGCGTATGTTTCATGACCCAACTACAAAACAACATCAGCGTTGGTGAGTGTGGGGCTTGCTATTAGTTTTACACATCCTCTCCACCAACCAACACCCAGACAAGCAGGGATTAACCCCAGACAAACACTCAAACAAAAAACAATGCCCTAATCAAGAAAGACCAAGGAGAAAACCCCACCCGCATCGACAGTGCCAGGACAGGCTGCTGTAGATAAAAACAGGGAACAAGCCTCACTCCCTTCTAACACTGATGATGTTACCTAGTTGGGTCATGAGATGTCTGCAAGAAAACCACCAAGCTCAGAGAGCACCAAGGGCCCCATAATGCTGAGCTACAAAGATTCTCTTCTGTTGAGACTCAACATGAGCTCCTGGGGAGACCAATAGGCCTTCAAATACCATTTACAGGGGAGGAGTGGCATGAACAGGGACGGTCTCCACCACCTGCTTTTCAACACCCTAAAGAGATCTGGTTGGCCACAGGAGAAGCCAGTGCTGTATTACAGGGGTCTTCAAACGTGGCCCTTTTATGACTTGTGGACTTCAACTCCCAGAATTCCTCAGCCAGCTTGCCTGGCTGAGGAATTCTGGGAGTTGACGTCCACAAGTCATAAAAGGGCCAAGATTGAAGATCCCTGCTGTATTAGGATGAGCTGTGACTAAATCAACCAGGGTGGTTCTTATCTTTTAAGGCAGTGTTTCTCAACCTTCCAACTTTAAGAGGTGTAGGCTTCAACTGGCTGGGGAATTCTGGGAGTTGAAGTCCACACCTCTTAAAGTTGCAAGGTTGAAAAGGCCCAGTTCTAAGGCCTTCCTCTGCTAAGGCAGGGGTCTTCAAACTTGGCCCTTTGAGGACTTGTGGACTTCAACTCCCAGAATCCTCAGCCTGGCTGAGGAATTCTGGGAGTTGAAGTCCACAAGTCCTCAAAGGGCCAGGTTTGAAGGCCCCTGTGCTAAGGTAAGGGTGGACACAGAGCCCCCTCCCAAAATCAAGCCAGAGCTGTAACGTATGGACATCATATGAAGCAGGACAGAATTTTTAAATCCCTTCCCACCTCTTCAGGAGCTCAGCCGCTACCAGGGTTTTAATTTTGCTCTGTTTCACGATTCACAATGACCGTAATGTGGGCATAATGGCATTCAAGAGAACCCTCTTTGGCATTGACAGGGTTAGTGGTTCAAATCTAGCCAACACCTCTAAATGGTGTCCCACCCTTTGAATAAATGACCCACTGCTTTTAGCACTGTGTAGACAGTCTACAACAGTGATGGCGAACCTTTCAGAGACCGAGTGCCCAAACGGCAACCCAAAAAACCCACTTATTTATCGCCGGGTGCCAGGTGGGTGTGGCCCAATGGATGGGCGTGGCTGTGGTGGTCATGGCAGATTGGGTGGGTGTGGCCAAGGTGGGCGTGATCCCCTCAATGTTGCTCATGGGACGCCTATGGGGGTTGGGCAGGGTGGGGGGAGATCCAGGGGGTCTCTGGCAGGTGGGGCGGTGGGCAGGAGGCTTGTCCTGCGGGGTGAGGTGAGGCAGGGCGGGGGTGCCATTGTCACAGGGCAAGGTGAGGCAGGGGCCGGGGTAGCTGATGCTGGACACCATCCGCCCCTGCACACAGAGGCCAGTGAGTGCATGGGTGCTGGGATACATCTGGCCACGTGGGACCTCGTCAAGTTAGCGGGCAGCTGGTTGACGAGGGACGGTTGCCATCTCCAGGGCATGGCGCGCGTGCCCACAGAGAGGGCTCTGAGTGCCGCCTCTGGCACGCGTGCCATAGGTTCGCCACCACTGGTCTACAAAGTATGTCAAAACTTACAGTCCTCAGGCATCCTAAGCCAATATCGGTTTGCAGAGGAAACGTGGCGAGGTTAAAGGTCAACACCCAACCCTTTCAATGTGTTTGAGCAAAAGCGTACGCTTTGGAAAGGCAGGAAGGCGCCATGTCGACACACGAATTGCAAAAGTGCACACAGACCTCAAAATGGTGTTTATGTGATCAGAGCATCGCATGCACTTACCACCCAGATAATCCCAGCCAGATGGGGAAAGGAGAGTTCCTGAAAAATCAGGGTTGTGGTGAGTGAAATGTTGTCCTTTGCTGGACCACAATCATGTCACAACACGCGAGGCAGCTGCTCTAGCTACTCGTTATTTTCATTTCTCTGGTTATAGTCCGCCGTTTTATTTTATTTTTTATAAACCACTCAAAGTGGCGAACAGACACAATACTCCTTCCTCCTCCGATTTTTCCCCATAACAACAACCCTGTGAGGTGGATTGGACTGAAAGAGAATGGCTCAAGATCACTCAGCTGCCTTTTGTGCCTAAGGCAGGACTAGAACTCACCGTCTCCTGGTGATTGGCCCAAAAGTCACCCAGCAGCTTTTATGCCTAAGGCGGGACTAGAAGTCAGCATCATTAATGATTGGCCAAAAATCACCCAGCCAGCTTTTATGTCTAAGGCAGGACTAGAACTCACCGTCCAACTTGCCCCCCATGAATTCCATGGACTCTTATCTCACCCCCCCGCAGGTGACTGAAGAGGATTCCTGTACATTGGCTGTTTAGCAATAAATCACCTTTATTGGACCTTCACATGCAGACCTGATCTTTCCTACCTGACTCTGTCGCCTCTTTCTGTCTGTGAAGGAGTGGCAGAGTCAAGAAAGAAATCAGCCTAGAATCCCTACATAGCCACAAGCGAACTAAGCCCTACTTTCCTTCAATGCCACTGACCCTTATTTAACTCCAAGCAGGTGGTACCAAGATCATGGCATCCGACCCTCTCAATTCCTGGCAAATAGATGGGGAAGAAATGGAGGTAGTGACAGATTTTATCTTCCTGGGCTCCAAGACCACCGCAGATGGGGGCTGCAGCCAAGAAATTAAAATACGCCTGCTCCTGGGGAGGAAAGCTATGGCAAATCTAGACAGCATACTAAAAAGCAGAGACGTCACCCTGCCAACAAAGGTGAGTATAGTCAAGGCCATGGTTTTCCCAGTTGCAATGAATGGCTGTGAAAGTTGGACCATAAGAAAGACTGAGGGCCAAAGAATGGAGGCCTCTGAACTCTGGTGCTGGAGAAGACTCCTGCGAGTCCCCTGGACTGCAAGGCGTTCAAACCGGTCAGTCCTAGAGGAGATCAACCCCGACTGCTCCTTAGAAGGCCAGATCCTGAAGTGGAAACTCAAGGACTTTGGCCACCTAATGAGAAGGAAGGACTCACTGGAGAAGAGCCCGATTCTGGGAAAGATGGAGGGCAAGAGAAGAAGGCGACGACAGAGAAGGAGGTGGCTGGATGGAGTCACTGAAGCAGGAGGCGTGAGCTTCAATGGACTCCAGAAGATGGTAGAGGACAGGAAGGCCTGGAGCAGAGGTAGGCAACCTCGGCTCTTTTATGACTCGAGGACCAACTCCCAGAATTCCTGAGCCAGCCACGCTGAGGGGAAAGGGAGAGGTTTCCAAGCTGAGCCACGCTGGCTCAGGAATTCTGGGAGCTGAAGTCCACGAGTCATAAAAGAGCCAAGGTTGCCTACCCCTGGCCTGGAGGAACGTTGCCCATGGGGTCACGATGGGTCGGACACAACTTCGCAACTAACAACAACAAGGTGGTAGTCAGGAGTTAAGAAGACTTCCTGTGCATGGGCAATGTAGCAATAAATCAGTTTAGTTGGACCTTCATGCGTGGACCTGATCTTTTTGTACCTGACCAAATTCTTTGGAAGGATTATGTTAAAAAAAAAAACAACCCCAAAGAGAGATGCTAACTCAATCCCTTACCTCATATCTCCAAACTTCCGGCTGATTGCAGAACCCACGTTGGACAGAGCAGCTGAGGTCTTCTGCCCGGCCTGGTAGAGCGTTTCCTGGGTCTTCTTATACCTAGAGGAAAAACAAGAATTGGGAAGGAAGGCCGTCATTAGCCGAGAGCGGTCTCTAAGGAGCCAAGGGAAGACACAGCTGGCGCGTGAACAACAGGGGGCAGGAAAAGCAGAGGCGTGTACGCATCCTGCACACACAGCTGGAGGGTTTGCAAAGCTTTGCAACTACTGCTGGGAGCGAAAACAGGCTAGCAAACAGGTTCGAGCAAGGATGTGATCCTTCTGAAGACACGCTTGCCTGTGGCCAGATTTTGAGAGAGGCTCAAGATACAGCAAAGTCCTGAACTTACGACTAGGCGATCAGAATTTCCACCCCTAAGCAGAGAGGTTATTAAATGAGTCACGGCTAATTTTACAACTTTTTTTTTTTTTTAAAAATCACGGTTGCTAAGGAAATCACTGCTGGGAAGATTGCAAATAGTGATCACACGACTCTGGAAAAATGTAGGCCTGGGGCCCAGCTACGGAATATTGACCGCGTGACTGTGGGGATGCTGTGACGGTCGTAAGTGCAAGGAAGGCTTGCAAGTCACTTTCCCCCCCCCCACACACACACCATTATAACTTCAAACAGTCACTAAACCAGGAGTCTTCAAACTTGGCCCTTTTACGACTTGTGGACTTCAACTCCCAGAATTCCTCAGCCAGGCACCGCCTGGCTGAGGAATTCTGGGTGTTGAAGTCCATAAGTCGTAAAAGGACCAAGTTTAGAAGCCCCCTTGCTAAGCAAATGGTTATAAGTCAAGGACCACCTGAGTTCCAGCAAGGCTGCAAAGCAGTTGTTATGTTCTCTGGCTGGTTGATGATAATGTTTTAAGGAGGATTAACACTCTTTATTCTGGTTTATCTGCTGTTACCGTCAAATGTTTCTTCATATATTTTTTTGCATTGTTTAAGGAGATCACAAAGAAGGGGGTGGGGGAAAAGCAATGATTAACATTATTGGTATCTATCTGCCTATCATATAGGAATGGGACAGATTATCGCCCACACGCCTTTCAAATTAGCTACCATATCTGAGTTGCATAAATCCAAACCACTTCTGGATGGTCTCCCTTTGCCTCCACATAGAGGATATCTAGTCTCTTTTGCACCTTTGTCACTTCAGAATAAACAGAATAACATAGTTGGAAAGAAACTCAGAGGTCATCTAGTCCAGCCCCCTGCTCAGGCAGGAAACCCTATACCATTTCAGACAAATGGCTATCCAGTCTCTTCTTAAAAACTTCCAGTGTTGGAGCATTCACCGCTTCTGGAGGCAGGTTGTTCCACTGGTTAATTGTTCTCTCTGTCAGGAAGTTTCTCCTTAGTTCTAGGTTGCTTCTCCCCTTGTTGAGTTTCCATCTGTTGCTTCTTGTCCTGCCTTCAGGCGCTTTGGAGGATAGCTTGACTCCCTCTTTTTTGGGGCAGCCCCTGAGATATTGGAAGTCTCCTATCATGACTCCACACTTTTCTTTTGTAGCATCATCAACAACAAAAAAAAGCAGACATTCCTGACTTTCAGGAAATTCCAAAACACTTTGAATGTTGAGAGGCTGGAGAACCGCATTAAAAGTTTATAATTAAAAAAAAAAAGCAGTCACTGTTGATGCATTAATCCAGAAGAGAAACAAGCAAACGTAATGCTCAGGAAGTGATAGACTTCCTCCTCAGTTCCCCTCAAAAATTGCAATTTTACACTGTAAAAGCAGCCTATCTTTTGAAGGCCTGGGCTGCCCGTTTTGTGATTTCTCCAACAATTCAGACCAACCAAGGTTGTAATCCTGCTCTACTCCTTTTCTCTCTGATCATAAGACTTCAACACAAATTGAGGAAGTCGCTCACATCCGCAATCGCTGTCAGCACAAAACCTAGCTATGTTGAAAGGCAGATACTTGCGGAATCTCCTATCCACTGCTCAGTATTTTGTAGAGAAAGATTGTAGATTGCAGCTTGGGAGTCTCCAAAATACCCACAAATACAATGCCCAGTGCAAACTGACTAGCCTGGAAATGCTACTACACATAGTCCTCAATTCACAACTGTTTAACTGAGCCCCAAATTATAAGTCAGGCCGGGCATTAGAACAGAATATACAGTTGTGGCCAAAATTGTGGAAACCTTTTGGGAAAAGTGTATTTTTGAGGTTTGATGGCTAATAACACTTTTTTTTTGGAGTAGTACCATAAAATTATATTTATTTATTACTTAGATTTCTATGCCACCCTATTTCAAGAACTCAGGGCAGCTCACAACATAAATACTACATGTAGAAATCTAATATATAAAAAACATTTGTAAAACCCGTCAATTAAAAGACCAATCATCCAAATATATATATCGATGGAAAGATAATTTAATCAAGAATGTAATGCAACAAAGTTTGTTCAATTATCTATGTTGTATTCTATGAAAAGTTATAGCCAAATAACCAGAAAAAGGAAGCCCAACTTGCTTAGGTGGATCTCAGGGAGCTTTCCTACATCTGATTGTAGCCAATGAGCCTGAGTGTTTAGAGAGCCAATCGGGTGTCATCTTGTTTTGGCCATGAGCCAATCAGATCACAGTAGGATCCAGTTACGGATGTCCTGTATTGAAGCTGAGAGGAGGACATTGGTCAGTGTGTTGTGTGATGGCTATCAAGTCGGTTGGGTTTTTTTTGTGTGGTCTTTCATTGAGTGAGCTTGTAAAACATAATAAAATTAAAGTCATGGTGCAAAGAGTTGACCGGTTGCCCAGAAAGCGATGTAAAATAGTATTGTTAAGTGAACAAGGCTACAGTTATAAAGAAATTAGAAGAAAAATGGGTGGAAACTTAACCAAAGGTGGCATTTCTACTGTACACGTTTCCCAACAGGTTTCCACAATTTTGGCCACGACTCTAACATAACAGCAAGATTGGAACGGACCTTGGAGGTCTTCCAGTCCAACCGATCTGATTTTATGACCTTTTTTACATCAGTCATTAATTGAATTGCAATGGTCATTAAGCGAAGCCGTTGTCCGCAGCGTGTGGGTTTTTTTTTTTTTTTTTTTTTTGCCAAAAAGCAGAAATAAATTTCAGGTTTTCTGGCAAAACTTTAAACTGTGGTCATGGTGACCAGAGGACACGGCAAACGGTCGTTAAGTGTGGGCCGGTTGTTGAGTGTCAAAAATGTGATCACGTGACTGTAGGGCAGGCCCAGTTGTCGGAACTTTGAATCCAAGTCATAAATACAGGCGGTCCTCGATTTATGACAACTGAGCCCAAAATTTCCGTGGCTAAAGCAAAACATTTGTTTAGTGAGTTTTGCCCTCGTTTTACACAGTTGTTAAGTGAATCACTGTAGTTGTTAGCCACATCGTTGTTAAGTGAATCTGGCCTCCCCCTGCTTATTTTGTCAGGGGGGGTCGCAAAAGAGGATCATACGACCCCAGGACGCTGCCACCATCATAAATATGAGTCAGTGGCCAAGCATCCGAATGTAAATCAATGAGCACAAGGATTCTGCAGCAGTTGTTAAGTGTGAAAAAGGGTTGTAAGTCACGATTTTCAGAGCCGTTGTAACTTTGAACTGTCCCCCACGTAAACTAAATCGTCACTAAACAAAAGGTGGTAAGTCAAGGACTACCTGTACTCAAGTCTGTTGTAACTCTGAATGATCACTAAGTGACCAGTCGTAAATCGAGGACTACATATGTGGTTGTGCGTATCCCATCTCTGCTAGACCTAACAAACACATGCATACCAATAAAAGCACAGCACTCAACCGTTCTCCTTTCTGCAAAAGAATAGCAGAATGATAAGAGCTGGAAGGGACCTTGGAGGTCATCTAGTCCAACCCCCTGCTCAGACAAGAAACCCGATACCATTTCAGACAAATGGTTGTTCAATCTCTTCTTTAAAACTTCCAGCGTTGGAGCACCCACACCTTCTGGAGGCAAGCAGTTCCACTGATTAATTGCTCTCACTGTCAGGAAATTTCTCCTTAGTTCTAGACTGCTTCTCTCCTTGATGAGTTTCCATCCACCCGGAGTGAACAACCAATTTATAATACTTATTTTATAATAATGAAGTTAATAACTTAATGCATTTGGATCCATTCCATCCAAACACTGCGCAGTTCAACCTAGCTCTGGAATTGACAAGCTACAGCAGGCCACATCTAAGCATGCTGGCTGGCTGGGGAATTCTGGGAGTTGAAGTCCACCCAGCTAAAAGGTTGAGAAACAGTCTGAACTCTGAGCTAGGTTACATGCTCCAAGAGAGGCGCTCGCTCCGAGTCCAAGACAGGAAATAAAATTCTCTGCTCAGCATTGCTCAATCATTACTTCAAAGAGGGAGAGTTGCTTTTTTATTCCTCGGCCAGGACATCTGCAAGCTTGCTGGCGCCACTGCAGGAAATACAGCCGAGGAAGCAGAAGTTAAAAGCGCCAGGATGAAGGAATGGAGATGCAGCAATAGGGTAGACCTGGGTTCTAATCTCAATCAGAATAGAACCCAGCTGGAAGGGACCTTGGAGGTCTTCTAGTCCAACCCCTTGTTCAAGCAGGAGACCCTATACAGCAAGCGGTCTTCAAAACATGGCTCTTTTATGACTTGTGGAATTCTGGGAGTTGAAGTCCACAAGTCATCAAAGGGCCAAGTTTGAAGACCCCTGCTTTACAGGAATGACTTCGGAGATCCAAAGACAAAATGTATTTCCGATTCACCGAATACAGGTAGTCCTCGCCTTACGACCACAATCGAGCCCCCAATTTTTGTTGCTAAGTAAAACATCTGTTAAGTGAACGTTGCCCCGTTTTACGACCTTCCTTGCCACGGTTGCTAAGTGCATCGCTGCAGCTATTAAGTTAGTAACACGCTGTTAAGTGAACCTGGCTTCCCCGTTGACTCTGATTATCAGATCGCCAAAGACGATCACGTGACCCAGTGACACTGCGACCGTCATAAATACGGGTCAGTTGCCAAGCGTCCAAGTTTTGATTACGTGACCCTGGGGACGCTGCAACGGGTCATTAAGTGTGAAAAACGGTCATAAGTCACTTTTTTTCCAATGCCGTTACGGGTATTGGCGCCAAGTAGAACAGTGGATTCTTAAAATTACCCCTTTTTGTCAGCGCTGTTGTAACTTTTGGTCACTAAACGAATCGTTGTTTAAGTCAAGGATTACCTGTACCATGTTAGGCAAACATGTCCACTTTGCTAACAATCTAAATTCCACAATTTAGAATTGTCAAATCGACAATTGTGGGGCCAATCCACGTACGGCGAGTCCTCGGCTTACAAACATAACTGAGCCTGCCCATTAGAGTCGTGTTGACCGTTGGAAAGTCAATTTTGGAACTTTTTGTGGCTGCAGTTTATGTTTGTTTATGTTTATTCACACTTATATGCCGCCCCTCTCCGAAGACCCGGGACGGCTCACAACAAAATCACAACAATTTAAAATCAACCACATTCATACCCCACACAAACACAATCAATTCACAAGCACTGATGGCGGGACACTCTTAGGGCCGAGGGGCAGAGCTCAGCTCATATGCCCCAAGCCTGTCGGCATAGATGTGTCTTCAGCCCTTTCCGGAAAGCTAGGAGGGAGGAAGCAGTACGAACCTCCGAGGGAAGCTGGTTCCAGAGGGCTGGGGCAGCAACGGAGAAGGCCCTTGTCCTAGGTCCTGCCAGATGGCATTGTTTAGCAGATGGGACCCGTAGGAGGCCAACCCTATGTGCCCTGACCGGTCGCTGGGATTCATGAGGCAGAAGACGGTCCCGCAAGTATCCTGGTCCATTGCCATAAAGGGCTTTATAGGTCATAACCAACACTTTGAATTGTGTTCGGAGACCAATAGGTAGCCAGTGCAGCTCACGAAGGACTGGAGTGATATGAGTGTGTCTTGGGAGACCCAAGACGGCTCGCGCGGCCACATTCTGGACTACTTGCAGTCTCTGGACATTCTTCAAAGGTTGCCCCATGTAGAGAGCATTACAGTAGTCGAATCTCGATGAACCCTGCGGTCATTCGGCAATTTCAATAATGTCACCTGCAGCAATCTTTTTTCTCATGACTTCTATCTCTCTTTCAGTTTTGTTTTCACCATTTCCATGGTGTATGTTAGAACCTGGTTGTTGGGAGGGGGCTAATTTCTTTCTTCTTGTGGGATCTGCCATGATCCTGGGGGGAAGATATGGGCGCTACAATACATCCTCTCCACTTTCCTCTACCTACTTGTTCTTTGATCTAGTTCCCGGCCTGGGGTGAGAATGGAATGTGTCTCCAGCCATCTGCCTTATTTCTAGCTGCGGAAGAAGAGGCCCAAAGACCTAACAGCCTTGGGAACAGGCGCCTTATCAGCCCCGTTCCCACAGCGGATTCACACCTGGGGATTGAGCCGTTTGAACAGGCCGGATTGACTATTGGGGTGGGGGTTTGCCAGTTACTCTTTTAACCTATTGATTCGCACGGGAAACTCTCAGATCCCACCTTCCATGCCTGCCGTCAACTTCTCCTAATAAAAGTTCCTTTGGGAATGAAGCTGTTCCAGGAGTCCTGTTTTCTTGGGAAGAGGGACTGAGGCGGGGCCTTGCGGTTTTCAGTTTCGGGGTTCCTGGCGCTGCGACGTTTGAACTGCCCAAATGTTGCAAGGCTGCAACAGGATTAAAACCGAATAAATGAAAAGGAGTGCAGGTCCTCGGCGTACAATTCAGAATTTCCTAACAAGCTCAAACTCAACCCTGACAGGACGGAGTGGCTGTGGGTTTTGCCTCCCAAAGACAATTCAATCTGTCTGTCCATCATCCTGGGGGGGGAGCTTTTGACCCCCTCAGAGAAGGTCCGCAACTTGGGCGTCCTCCTCGATCCACAGCTAAATTTGGAACATCATTTTTCGGCTGTGGCGAGGAGGACATTTGCCCAGGTTCGCCTGGTGCACCAGCTGCGGCCCTATTTGGACCGGGAGTCTCTTCTCACAGTCACTCATGCCCTTATCACCTCGAGGCTCGACTACTGCAATGCTCTTTACATGGGGCTACCTTTGAAAACCGTTTGGAGACTTCAGGTAATGCAGAATGCAGCCGCACGAGCAGTGTTGGGCCTGCCTAGAAATGCCCCTATCTCGGCATCACTCCGCGAGCTGCATTGGCTGCCAATTGGTCTCCGAACGCAATTCAAAGTGTTGGTTATGACCTATAAAGCCCTACATGGCATCGGACCAGGTTACTTACGGGACCGTCTGCTGCCTCATGAATCCCAGCGGCCGGTTAGGACCCACAGGGTCGGCCTTCTCCAGGTCCCGTCAGCCAGACAGTGCCGCCTGGCGGGGCCTAGGGGAAGAGCCTTCTCTGTTGCGGCCCCGGCCCTCTGGAATCAACTCTCCCCAGAGGTCCGTATCGCCCCCACCCTCTCCGCCTTTCGCAAATTATTGAAGACACATCTTTGCCGACAGGCCTGGGGCAGTTAACACCTTGCCCCAGCCAGTGTATGTTTGTTGTAAGTTTGTTTTCGGATGATTGGTTTTTAATCTAGGGGTTTTATAAATGTATTTAATGTCAGATTTCTATATGTTATTATCTATGTTGTAAGCCGTCCTGAGTTTTTGGAATAGGGCGGCATAGAAATCAAATTAAATAAGTAAATAAATAAATTTCCGCGAGGTGGCAGTGGCGGTGAAGTGAGCCGTGCCCAATTTTACGATCTTTTTTTTTGGCCACGGTTAAATAAACCCAGCCAATCATGTGGTCGTTAAAACGAATCCAGCTTCCCCACTGACTTTGCTTATGGCCAGCTGGCTCGGAAGATCAGAAATAGCGATCGGAAACGACCCTGGGATGCTGCTGCAACTGTTTGAAATACTTGCCAAGCTGCCCCCAGATTTTGATCATGGGACAAGCGGGGATGCTTGCAACAGTTGTAACTTTGAGGACTGGCGGCAGGTCGCTTTTTTTTAAAGCGCCACTGTAACTTTGAACAGCTGCTAAGCCAATGGTTGTAAATCG
Organism: Bothrops alternatus; assembly: GCA_034064705.1. Classification (NCBI taxonomy): domain Eukaryota; kingdom Metazoa; phylum Chordata; class Lepidosauria; order Squamata; family Viperidae; genus Bothrops; species Bothrops alternatus. The sequence continues at coordinate 854,704 of JARGCV010000253.1, read as the reverse complement.
GGGACTGTCGGTCAAACGGCATGTAAAATTTAACTTGCTTCATCTTAATGGGGGCTTTCGAAATAGGCCAGAATCAATGAGATAAATAAAGGAGAATCTTTGTAGCTCAGGGTTGACATGAGCGCTCCGTGGTGCTCTCTGACCTTGGGTGTTTTCTTGCAGACATTTCATGGCTCAACTAGGTAACACCATCAGTGCTAGAAGGGAGGGGGGAGGAGGAGGAGGAGAACTGTGGGGTCCTTGGTGCTTTCTGAGCTTGGTTGTTTTCTTGCAGACGTTTCATGACCCAACTAGGGAACATCATCAGTGCTAGAAAGGAGTGGGAGGTATGGGGAGGAGGGGGGGAAAGGATGACTGTGGGGGTCCATGGTGCTTTCTGAGCTTGGATGCTTTCTTGTAGACATTTCATGACCCAACTAGGTAACATCATCAGTGCTAGAAGAGAGTGGGGTTTGTGGGAAGGAGGAGGACGACGACTGTGGGTTCCTTGGTGCTCTCTGAACTTGGTGGTTTTCTTGTAGACGTTTCATGACCCAGCAAGGTAACATCATCAGTGCTAGAAGAGAGTGGGGTTTGTGGAGAGGAGGAGGAGGAGGAGGAGGAGGAGGAGGAGGAGGAGGAGGAGGAGGAGGGCGGCTGTGGGTTCCTTGGTGCTCTCTGAACTTGGTGGTTTTCTTGTAGACGTTTCATGACCCAACTAGGTAACATCATCAGTGCTAGAAGAGAGTGGGGTTTGTGGAGAGGAGGAGGAGGACGACGACTGTGGAATCTTTCATTGCTCTCTGAGCTTGGTGGCTTACTTGCAGACGTTTCATTACCAAACTAGGTAACAGCATCAGCGCTAAGTAGCGCAAGCAATGATGATGTCACCTAGTTTGACTCGTGAAACGTCTGCAGGCAAGCCACACCAAGGTCAGAGAGCAACCAAGGACCTCTCATTTCAATCCCAGGCTACAAATAAGTCTCCTTTATTGACAAGCAACACTAAGTTGTGCAGGAAAGTTCCCCAATTAGTTTTACAACCTGGCAAAGGAAGACTGAATTAGTCCACGTTGTTGGTAGGATAAATGCACCGTTTCACCACCACAATCTCCCCAGGAAAAACACCAGCAAACAGCCCGAAACTCAAAGAAAAGTCCGGAGTCCCCCCCCTTTTTTTTACCCTTTCCCCCTGATTTTGCCTTATTGAGCAGCACCCAGGAAGCATTTACAGCAAAGAGAGGCAGCAGAAAAGTCATTAGTGCGAGGAAGGAAGAGTTAAGCGGTGCTCTACGCAAAGTGTGCGCGTGTGTGTGTGTGTGTTTATGCAGAAGGTTAAGAGACTCACGCTTCTGACTGTGTTAATTTCTCATTCCAGTCCTCCAGTGTATTGCTGGCCGAAACATATCTATAAATACAACAGATTAAAGAACACCTCTTTCATTTGCTTATACAATTTACTCAAGGCCACCTATTAGGAATAAATAGATTTTTTTTCTCTCTAGAATTTTCAAGCCAGCTAGGCTGGCTGAGGAATTCTGGGAGTTGAAGTCCACAAGTCTTGAAAGTAGCCACGTTTCAAGAGCCCTACTCTAGAAGATGACCATCACAGAATCTAGAGCTATAAGAGACCTCAGACGTCTTCTAGTCCAACCCACTGCCCATGGCAAGACACCTTATATCAGGGGCCTTCAAACTTGGCCTTTTTATGACTTGTGGACTTCAACTCCCAGAATCCCTCAGCCTGGCTGAGGAATTCTGGGAGTTGAAGTCCACAAGTCATAAAAGGGCCAAGTTTGAAGACCCCTGCCTTATATCATCCCGGACCAATGGCTGTCCAATCTTTCCTTGAAAACCTCCAGCGATGGAGCATCCAGAACTCCTGTTTTAGATCATTGGGTTGTAATGCCCATCTGACAGGCCAACATCACCCAGCCACCCTTCCAAGTCAATTGCATAGCTTCTTGCCACCAGGTGGTCTCCTTTCCCCTTGCCTATTTCCCTGCATCTGTTGCCCTGCAGCTGGAGAGACTTCCAAATTGGAGGTGGGCCTTGATGGATTGTCGGATTGATGATGTACCATCAGAGTTAACAAAGAGTTGGATGGGACCCTGGAGGTCTTCTAGTCCAGGGCTTTTCAACCAATGGTATGGGTACTACCTGTGGTACATGGGCACCTGGCAGGTGGTACACAACCATCCTAGAAAATTGGTAACGGGGGAGGGGAATGAGTTGAACCGGTAGGAGCACCGCACAAGCCTGAGCGAGAGACGTCTGGAGCTGCAGGGCTGTCAGGGCTCAATGGAAGCGCCAGGATCAGCGCCAGGCTCCAGCTGGAGCTCGGCGCTGATCCTGGTGCTTCTGCTGAGCCCAGAAGAAGCGCCGATCAGCTGGAAAGCGGCACTGATCCTGGCGCTTCCGCTGAGCCCAGAAGAAGCGCCGATCAGCTGGAATGTTGCAGCCTCTCCAGGGTCTTGTAATTTACATTCAGATGCTTGGCAACTGATTCATATTTATGACGGTCACAGTGTCCCAGGGTCATGTGAAGTGACCAAAACCTGCTGCAACCACCCAGCAGACGGGGGGAATAAAAACCAAACACCCCCCACCCCACCCCCATTGCCAATCCCCAACAGAAATGCTCACAGCAATGAAAACCTTGGACAGGAGGAAAAGCGCCGCTGGGTGGGCAGGCAGGGGTCTTGCTCGGTTGTGGCTTGGGGGGGCACTTTTTTCAGTGCCATTGTAACTTCAAACAGTCACTAAGCGAACTGTTGTAAGTTGAGGACTACCTGTACTTCATCACTTTTTTCCTTTTTTTTTTTTTTTGGTCATCAAGTTTTTGACCCCTTGCTAGGCGACTGGTGGTCCTCGGATGTTGCCATATCCTAAAAGTGGTACAATGGGTGAAAAGGTTGAAAAGCCCTGTTCTAGTCCAACCCCCCACCGTCCTCCTCAAAGCAGGAGACCCTTATAGTATTCCGTTTTACACTCCATGTTGGAGACGGAAGAACTTTTTTCTCACGTGTCATGATCCTAAGCAGGAAGCACATGATTGACTTCTTGCTCAGCTGCATCAGGATGGTGCTGGGATTAAAGGTGAAGTTTTCAAGGACCAGTTCCAAGAACTTTTACCGAGGTGTGTGTGTGTGTGTGTGTGTGTGTGTGTGTGTGTGTGTGTGTGTGTGTGTGTGTGTGTGCAAGTTCTTCATTGCGAGGGGCGGCATTTCATTTCAAGCGTTCTGCTTCGTGGGTTCAGCTGCCCCGCTGCAAACAGGCAGCTTTGAGCAGTTTGAAAAAGGATTGGTTTTTTAATTTTTAACAAAAGAAAAATACTCAAATCAGATCATAATATTAAAGTAAACAATAAACATAATCAAAACATAAATACATATTTCAAAATCACCCATAAACATAATATATGTACTTATTTCAATAAATCTACTAATAATAACTCAACTAAGAATAATCATAAACCATATTTTCCAAACAATTAACATTGCTGCTCGGTACCCCCACCACCACATCTCCCTAACCCTAACCTTCCCCCCTCACTTACCATCTAACGACCTACTCTCCTCCCTCCTTCTCTATCTCCCTCCTTCTACTCCGCCCTACTGTCCCTTCTCTTCCCCCTTCTTATCAACTTTCTACTTGCATCAGCCTTCACTCCTCCTTCCTCTTTCCATCAGATGTGGTGCCCAGAGGCCACCCGAACAACCCCTTAATAACAATAATTACACATTCTTGCATCAACCCTAATTGCAGTTGAGAAAACATAGTATATAAAATTATAAACCCTCCCTAGCCCCCCCTGACTTCCCATTAAATTAAAAAACCAATAAAAAAAATTTAAAAAAAAAAAAAAGAAAAAGGATTCATGCTTAAAGCCTCCCCTTTGATGCTCCAAGCAGGATGTGACACCAACAGTCCTGCTGAATCTCCACCTGCGAGCCACGGACCGCAATACCACAACTATAAAAATATCTCACCTTTATGCTGGAAATGTAAAACAGCAATAGGATCATATAACCATATGTGGTGGGAATGCCCAAAGGCCTGTGAGTATTGGAATAGGATACGAAGATGGCTGAAAGATATATTAATGTTGGACTTATGAGTTAAAACCTGAAGTTTTCCTGTTGGGAATAACCACGGAGAAATACAAGAAGGGAACAGTCTATTTGCTGTTACGTGTCCTGACTGCAGCTAAGCTTGCGTTCGCGCAAAAATGGAAGAGCAAAGAAATTCCCAGAGGAAGAGACACTATATAAAACAGCCGTTCTCAACCTTTTTCAGACCGAGACCCCGACCTGTGCCGCGCATGCACGGCGCGACCCCAACCTGCACCGCACATGCGAGGCGCGAAGGTCCGAACTGCGCATGCGTGGCGCAACGGCCCGAATCGCACATGCACGGGGCGCGCGCGACGGCCCTGAATCGCGCATGCACGGCGCAACGGGCCGCATTGCACATGCGCGGTGCTGCCCCATGCGCCGGCCGAGGGGAAAAGGGGGGGAAAAATGGCGGACTGCGGTGTTTGGCGACCCCTGTGAAACGGTCGTTCGACCCCAAATGGGGTTGCGACCCACAGGTTGAGAATCGCTGATATAAAATATTACCATGTGGGGAAATGGACAGGCTCACAATGGTATTGAAAGACAAATGTAGATCAGTTTATTTCGAAACCTGGGACAAATTTTACCGCTGGAGGGATTCGAGGAGGACGGTTGGGATTAAAGGCTAGCGTTAAGATAGAAATATATGTAATTTTAGAATAAGCATTGTATATAAAATTTAGATGTGTATTCAGAGATGAAGAACCGATTGTAAAATGTGGAATAATTCGATAAGAACGTATATACTGGAATGTCACGTTATATCCAATGTTTTTTTAATTGTATTGTAAATAAAATTTTGGTAATAATAATAATAATAATAATAATAATAATAATAATAATAATAATAATAAAAATAAAAAAACGTAACCTGAGCTACTAAGGACACCAGGCTAAGGATGGAAATGATATTGACACAGTAGGAAGTTGCAAAGATCACACCCAAAGTCAGCCACCGCTAACCGTTACAGGTAGTCTTCGGTTTACCAACCACGGATGCGGAGTTACAACGGCATCGAAAAAAGACGACTTATGACCGTTTTTCACACTTACGACCGTTGCAGCATCCCCACGCTGACGCAATCAAAAGCTGGACGCTTGGCACCTGGTTCATATTTACGACGGTCGCAGCGTCGAGGGGGTCATGCAAGTCCACAAGTCGTAAAAGGGCCATGCTTGAAGACCCCTGTGCTAAGGTATCAAATTAAAAAAAAAAAAAATACAGGGAGTCCTCCAACTTACAACCATTCATTTAGTGACCGTTTCAAGTTACAACGGTAGAGGTAGTCTTTGACTTACAACAGTCCATTTAGTGACCGTTCAAAATTACAACGGCACCGAAACGAGTGACTTTTTTTGGGGGGGGCGGCTGTTTTTCACCCTTACGACTCTTGCAGCCTCCCCCCGGGGGTCACGTTGATCAAAATTCGGACGCTTGGGCAACAGACTCATATTTATGACGGGGGGAGCCTCCCCGGGGGGGCCACGTGATCCCCTTTCGCGACCTTCCGACAGGCAAAGTCAACGGGGGGGAATTAAGATTCACTTTACGACCGTCCCGTTAACAACTATGGCAAGAAATGGCGTAAAGTGGGACAAACCCCGCTTTAAACAAGTGTCTCGCTGAGTTATGGAAAGGCGGGGTTCAATTGTGGTCGTAAGTCGAGGACGGGGGAATTAAGATTCACTTTACGACCGTCCCGTTTTAACAACTATGGCAAGAAATGGCGTAAAGTGGGACAAACCCCGCTTTAAACAAGTGTCTCGCTGAGTTATGGAAAGGCGGGGTTCAATTGTGGTCGTAAGTCGAGGACGGGGGAATTAAGATTCACTTTACGACCGTCCCGTTTTAACAACTATGGCAAGAAATGGCGTAAAGTGGGACAAACCCCGCTTTAAACAAGTGTCTCGCTGAGTTACGGAAAGGCGGGGTTCAATTGTGGTCGTAAGTCGAGGACGGGGGAATTAAGATTCACTTTACGACTGTCCCGTTTTAACAACTATGGCAAGAAATGGCGTAAAGTGGGACAAACCCCGCTTTAAACAAGTGTCTCGCTGAGTTACGGAAAGGCGGGGTTCAATTGTGGTCGTAAGTCGAGGACGGGGGAATTAAGATTCACTTTACGACCGTCCCGTTTTAACAACTATGGCAAGAAATGGCGTAAAGTGGGACAAACCCCGCTTTAAACAAGTGTCTCGCTGAGTTACGGAAAGGCGGGGGGTTCAATTGTGGTCGTCAGTCGAGGACGGGGGGGAATTAAGATTCACTTTACAACCGTCCCGTTAACAACTATGGCAAGAAATGGCGTAAAGTGGGGCAAACCCCGCTTTAAACAAGTGTCTCGCTGAGTTACGGAAAGGTGGGGGGTTCAATTGTGGTCGTACGTCGAGGATCCCCCGTTTTGCCCGGCAGCAAAACGGGAAGTGGGAATAATGCGGAGACATAATGGCTTCCTTTTCCTGTCTGCTCTGCTAACCGAGTGGAACTTCTCTTTTTTTTGGCTCAGGAAACCAAATCAGGGAAAGACATTCAGCGTCCAGCACGGCCTAGAAACGCATTTCCCAGCGAAGAATAAATCAGAAAATTAAGAAGCAAAAGGCCTCGACAGGAGTCTGCCATATTCCAAGCGCACAAGCAGCCTTTGTCCCCCCAAAATAAGGGGGCGCAAGGCCGAGAGGGCGACAGAGCCAAGAAGAAGAGGAAGAGGAAGTCCAGGCGTGCAAGGTGGGAGGAACTCACAAGTCAGACTGGGAGACTTTCTCATTCCACTCTCCGAGTTTCTCAGAGGTTTTCACATAGCTGGAGGGGGGGGGGGAAACCCAGGGGTCAATCACAGGTTTGTTTGTTTTTTTAATGAGGACTAGGAGCTTGGGGAGAGGGGGAAAAAATAACCACAAGAGGAAGAATAACAGAGGCGGAAGGGATTCTAAGATGGGTGGACTTCAACTCCCAGAATTCCCAAGCCAGCCAGCAAGTTGCTGAGATTGAGAAAGGCTGCTTTGAGGTTGCCCGGAAAATATCATTTTTTTCAACTCATCCAAGATCCTGGAAAAAGAAGACGGGGGCCTTTAATGAACCATAGAGAGATGACTGGCCAGGGAATTCTGGGAGTTGAAGTCCACACACCTTAGAATTGCCACCGGTTGAGAAATGCTGTCTTAGATGTCTATGATCTTGGGGTCAAGAAGCCCCGATGGCTATAACTGTCCATGGAGTCTCCAACAGAATAACAAGAGTTGGAAGGGACCTTGGAGGTCATCTAGTCCAACCCCCTGCTCAGGCAGGAGACCTTATCCCATCTCAGACAAGTGGCTGTCCAATCTCTTCCTAAAAGCCTCCAGTGATGGCTGTCCGTGGAGTTTTTTTTTTCCCCGGAAGACGTTTTACTTCTTATCCAAGAAGCTTCTTCAGTTTTGACTGAACTGAAGAAGCTTCTTGGATAAGAAGTGAAACGTCTTCCGGGAAAAAAAAACTCTCCACGGACATCCATCACTGGAGGCTTCCAACTTTTATTATTATTATTATTAATTATTAATTATTCAGTCAAAACTGAAGAAGCTTCTCGGGTGAAAAACGAAACAACTTCAAGGGAAAAAAACAACAACTTCTGGGTGCTGTTCCCGATTAATTTTTCTGTCAGGAAAATCAAGAAAAATAGCTGGAAGGGAAGAGAACTGGATTGTGTTCCTGAGAAAAAACACAACACAACACAGCACTGCAAGGTACAATGCCCTTGAGGCCAGCTCAAGTCTCCAAAGCACACATCATGTTGACATCTGTGCACAGACAAACCGTAATTTATTATCCATTGAATGAAACATACCCAAAATGGGCCAGTTTCCTGGAGAGCCCTAACATTTTGAAGGCAGCTGGTACATTTATAATAATAATAGTAAAGTTGGAAGGCACCTTGGAGGTCATCTAGTCCAACCCCCTGCTCAGGCAGGAAGCCCTACACCGTTTTGGACAAATGGCTGTCCAGTCTCTTCATAAAAACTTCCAGGGTTGGAGCATTCATAGCTTCTGGAGGCAGGTTGTTCAACTAGCTAATTGTTCTCACTGTCAGGAAGTTTCTCCTTAGTTCTAGGTTGCTTCTCTCCTTGATTAGTTTCCACCCGTTGCTTCTTGTCCTGCCTTCAGGAAAATAGCTTGACTCCCTCTTCTTTGGGGCAGCCCCTGAGATATTGGAAGACTGCTACCATGTCCCCCCTCATCCTTCTCTTCATTAAACTAGACATACCCAGTTCCAGCAACCGTTCCTCATATGTTTTATCCTCCAGTCCCCTAATCATCTTTGTTGCTCTTCTCTGTACTCTTTCTAGAGTCTCAGCATCTTTTTTACATCGTGGTGACCCAAACTGGATGCAGTATTCCAAGTGTGGCCTTACCAAGGCCTTATAAAGTGGTATTAACACTTCACGTGATCTTGATTCTATCCCTCTGTTAATGCAGTCCAGCACTGTGTTGGCCTTTTTGGCACACGGCTGGCTCCTATTTAAGTGATTGTCCACTAGAACTCCGAGGTCTCTCTCACAGTTGCTACTATTGAGCAAGGTGCCACCTATACTATACCTGTACATTTGGTTTTTCTCGCCTAAATGTAGAACCTTATAGAAGACCTCACCTCTACCCAGTCTACGTCTGGGTTCTTTTAATCTGTTTCCCATCTCTATTTTAATGTATTCACTTTTAATGTCTGCTGTTTTAATCCTGCCAGGGTTTTATTCTGTCAGCTGCTCAGAGTGGTTTGGCAGGGAGAGAAGGGCAGCATACAAGTTTAATAAACAAATAAATGAAATTGAGTAAGTCCATAAATAAAATTATGAAATAAATGAAATCGAATAAATAAATGAAATCTGATAGATGAAACGGAATAAACGAAAATTGAAAAAAATAAAATTCAATAGATGAAATTGAATAAATGACACTGAATAAAATTCAATGATTGAATAAAATGAAATTGAATAAAATTCAATAAGTGAAATTTAATTTAATAAGCCAATAAATGAAATTATTAAATAAATGAAATTGGATAAATGAAACTGAATACATGAAATCCAATAGATGAAATTGAATAAACGAAAATTGAAAAAAATAAAATTCAATGGGTGAAATTGAATAAATAAAACTGAATAAAATTCAATGAAATTGAATAAAACGAAATTGAATAAAATTCAATAAATGAAATTTAATTTAATAAGTCAATACATGAAATTATTAAATGAAACTATTAAACGAAATTGAATAAATAAAATTGAATAAATGAAATCCGATAGATGAAACTGAAATAAATGAAATTGAAAAAATAAAATTCAATAGATGAAATTGAATAAATGAAACTGAATAAAACTCAAATGAAATTGAATAAAATGAAACTGAATAAAATTCAATCGGTGAAATTTAATAAATAAAATTTGATAAATGGAATTCATTAAATGAAATTAACTTAAGATGTAAGTGAAACTTAATAAATAAATGAAGTTGAATAAAATAAATAAATGCTCAAAGTCACAGGGCTTCCTACCGAGACTTCTATCACTGTTCAGCACCAAGGCCTGTGATTCAGATAAACCAGTGTTTCTCAACCTTGACCATTTTAAGGCATGTGGACTTCAACTCCCAGAATTCCACAGCCAGCATTGCTGGCTGTGGAATTCTGGGAGTTGAAGTCCACATGCCTTAAAATGGTCAAGGTTGAGAAACACTGAGATAAACCATCCTCTCCCAGATACACAGGCCTTCCATTGTTGGGAGCCCTCCGGACACTTTGGACTACAACTCCCAGGATGCCAAGTGTTTCTAAGGCCCCTGGAGGGAGCCACCTTGGGCAAGACCCTATGAGCACTAGAAGCCTTACCCAGAATGTAAGTCAATGGCCCGAGGACCGCAGAGGGCTTCACAGATTCAACATGAGGAAGGAAATGGAAGGAAAGTACAGGCAGTCCTGAACTTACGACCGTAATAGAGCCTGCCCATCATGGTCATAGAAATGGATCAGTCACATGACCAATACAATAATAAGGGTGGCAGTTAAGTGAATGCCCAAGCTAATTAAGAGAACCAAGGATTGGCTGTGAGTTTTGCCAAAGTTAAAAGGACATGCTGGAATCTAGAACTAAGGAGAAATTTCCTAACAGTGAGAAGAATTAACCAGTGGAACAACCTGCCTCCAGAAGCGGTGAATGCTCCAACACTGGAAGTTTTTAAGAAGAGACTGGACAGCCATTTGTCCGAGATGGTATATAGCAGCGGTTCTCAACCTTTTTCAGGCCGAGACCCCACCTGCGCCGCCCATGCGCAGTGCGACCCCGACCTGCGCCGCACATGCGCGGCGTGACGGGCCTAACTGCGCATGCACGACGCGCGCGCCGACGGCCCGAACCGCGCATGCGCGGCGCAACGGCCTAAACCGTGCATGCGCGGCGCAACGAGCCGAATCGCGCATGCGCATCACGTGCGTGACGGCCCAGGGGAAATGGGGGGGGGGAAATGGGGGGGAAAAATGGCGGACTGCCGTGTTTGGCAACCCCCGTGAAACGGTCGTTCGACCCCAAATGGGGTCTCGACCCACAGATTGAGAACCGCTGGTATATAGGGCTTCCTGCCTGAGCAGTGGGTTGGACTAGATGACCTCCAAAGTCTCTTCCAACTTTTATTATTATTAATTATTATTATTATTATTATTATTATTATTATTATTATTATTATTATTATTATTATTATTATTTATGTGATCAAGTCACAACGGGATGCTGCAAAGGGGCACAAATGTGGCTTGGCTGATAAATGGCCAGAGCCTGGTCATGAGAATGCTTGGGGGGGGTAGAGGAAGGGGGGGGTCCAACTGCTGTAATTTTGACTCTGGATGTAAGTAGCCCCAAGGCAGGTCCGTGCTAATTTTGGACGGTCTTAAGTCGAGCACTTCCTGTACCTTCTCCTCTTCTGCCGTAAGTCTCCAGTGCTTGCACTGTGTGCAAGAACAACAACAACAACAACATACAAGATGGCAAAGAAGGGACCACCTACGCGTTAGAAACCTGGACGTCGTGCCAACTTTTGGAGAGGTTTTGCTTCAGGTCATCCAAGGGGGTCAGGCCCAGCTTCCTCTTCAGCTCCCCGCAGTGTCTCTCCTTGGCCGCCAACACCTGGCGCAGGGTGCCAATCTCCTCTTCCACCTGCACCAACAGATTGGGGCGAGAAAGCCCGAATTAGGCAAGACCCAGCAGAAAATCAGGGTCAGTGTAGATGACCTCGAGGGACAAAGGGGAGAGAGATAGCCATGTTGCTCTTTGCAGTAACTTGGGACGGTCACTAAACGCATGGTTGCTAAGTCGAGGACTAACCTGGGTGGGCTCCTACCTCTTATCTAATCATTCCCAAAGCAGGAGCCCGCCCAGGTAGTCTTCGACTTAACGACCGTTCGACGTTACAACGGCACTAGTAACAGGGACTTATGACCGTTTTTCACACTTAGGACTATTTCGGCATCCCCACGGGCACGTGATCAAAATTCAGACGCTCGGCTTGTATTTATGACGGTCGCAGTGTCCTGGGGGGGTCACATGATCCCCTTTGGCGACCTTCTGACCAGCAAAACCAATGGGGAAGCCGGATTCACTTAACAACCCATGTTACTGACTTAATGATTGGCTTAAGAATTATGGCAAAAAGGCCGTAAAATGCGGCAAAACTCACTTAACAACAAAAGAAATTTTGGGCTCAATTGTGCCACGGTTGTGAAACCCTGGTCTAGCACTCTAGTTACATTCATGCAATGAAGCTTTCAGGAAGAGAACTGGATAGCCCGTTTGTCCGAAATGGTAGAGGGTTTCCTGCCTGAGCAGGGGGTTGGACTAGATGACCTCCAAGGTCCCTTCCAACTTTATTATTGCTATTATTGATCAACGCAGTAAGCCAGATGTTCAGATTGGATTTGGCATTTTTGTCTACCTATCGAGTCCTTACCCAGGACCTGGGATAGGCAGATGTGGATGTTTGATGATGATGATTATTGATCATTGCACAATCAGCCAGATGTTCACACTGGATTTGGCATTTTTCTCTACCTATCGAGTCCTTACCAAGGATCTGGGATAGGAAGATGTGGATGTTTGATGGTATATTACAGATCTCGTCGCAGGATGGAAGCAGTTCCTAGTAAGGCCGCCTTTGCAATTGACTGATGGCGAATTTGTCAATGCCGATGATGGTGTTCAAGTGGTGCTCCAGTTGTTTTGGGATTGCACCCAGGGCGCTTATGACTATTGGTACTACCCTTGCTTGCCTTTGCCACAATCTTTCTATTTCTAGGTCTTTGTATTTTGTTATCTTCTCCAGTTCTTTCTCGTCTATTCTGCTGTCTCCAGGCACTGCCACGTCCACTATCCAGACTTTTTTGTCCTTCTTATCGACAATTGTTAGGTCCAGGGTGTTATGTTGCAGGTGCTTGTCTGTTTGAATTCTGAAGTCCCAGAGCAGTTTAATTTTATCATTTTCTGTGACTTTCTCTATTTTATGATCCCACCAGTTCTTGCTTACAAGCAAATGATATTTCTTGCAGAATTATTATTGTTGTTATTATTATTAACATGCCCAACTTCCTGTGGAGGTGTGCACTGTGCCTCAGGTTACCAATTAATCCAAAGAGCTGAATTGGCACATCAGGTAAATTCTTTTAAAAATATCTAAGTTTATTTGTCCAAATAATTGAAAAAGGAAATACAAGGTATGGATAATTATTGAACTATATAATAATTTAATCTATACAACGTAATTATATTTATATGGATATAAGAAAGAGACTGTATTTAAATAAGAGTCAACAGACAGTTGACTTAAATGTTAAGTGTTGAATGTTTAAAGAATATAAATATTAATTTAAGATACTTATCATGTCAATGTGTGTCTGATGTTTTATGTTTATGTTTTGTATATTGTCCACTTTGTCTTTTTATAAATATGTAAATATTCAATAAAGATATTTTTAAAAAAATATCTAAGTTTAATGCTAATCCAGCCCAGGAAGTCAGCTGGTGAAGCAGTCCAACCTGTTTAAAGCATCCTGTGAGATCCAGCAGTTGATGTGTTGGCGTTCTTAATGTGCCTGTCAAGTTGCCATATTCAGATGATGCTTCTCGTGAAGAAAATGTGGTATTTATTCCTTGTCATCTGTGCCAAAACTATAGTCAGCATAAACCAGGCAGGAAACGAGACTAGATGCGCTAAATGTCTAGGCCAAGGGTAGGCAACCTTGGCCCCCTCATGACTCGTGGACTTCAACTCCCAGAATTCCTGAGCCAGTCATGCTGAGGGGAAAGGGAGAGGTTTCAAAGCTGAGCCATGCTGGCTCAGGAATTCTGGGAGCTGAAGTCCACGAGTCATAAAAGAGCCGAGGTTGCCTACCCCTGGTCTAGGGAGATTCTCAGGCCGTCCTTGTCCCAAAGATGCTTTTCCACGAGGCAACCGGACTTTGATTTTCTTTGAAGATGTTTCGCCTCTCATCCAGGGAGCTTCTTCAGTTCTGACTGGATGGTGGGGAATGGAAGGTAAATTTCTCCCCCGTATTTTGTACTTCGGGGAATCTTTAAAGAACCTAAGCAAATCTTGCAAATAAAAGTGATGCTGCACATTGGTGTTTTGCAACAGGGCAGTTTCGTCATCGCGGTGTCAAAAGACGAGGCAGAGAGGATGATTGACAGCTGGGCCCTACAGGATTACAGGTCCAGGCCCTTCAAAGTCTCTGTGTTTTACCTTCTTCCTAGAGAATTCTGGGAGTTGGAGTCCGCCCATCCAAAAGCTGCCACGGTTGAGAAATATGGTCTATCTTACCTAATAATGGCCTAAGGAACATGATCAACAGAGCCAAAAAGTGATCTAAAAATTATAAAGGGGCTCACGTAAGTGCTTAAATGAAATATAAATCGTTTTTTGGGGGGGAGTAGAAAATATAAGCCTAAAGTTTTTAATTTATTGATTAGATTTTTATCCCACCTTTATTATTTTAGAAATAATTAAAGGTGGTAAACATACATAATACCATTTCCTCCTCCTATTTCCCCCCCTGGGCTGAGAGAGAGGGACGGCCCAAAATTTGGCTTTCACGCCTAAGGCGGGACTAGAACTCCCAGTCTCCTGGTGATTGGCCCAAAGTCACCCAGCTAGTTTTCATGTCTAAGGCGGGACTAGAACTCCCAGTCTCCTGGTGATTGGCCCAAAGTCACCCAGCTAGTTTTCATGTCTAAGGCGGGACTAGAACTCCCAGTCTCCTGGTGATTGGCCCAAAGTCACCCAGCTAGTTTTCATGTCTAAGGCGGGACTAGAACTCCCAGTCTCCTGGTGATTGGCCCAAAGTCACCCAGCTAGTTTTCATGTCTAAGGCGGGACTAGAACTCCCAGTCTCCTGGTGATTGGCCCAAAGTCACCCAGCTAGTTTTCATGTCTAAGGCGGGACTAGAACTCCCAGTCTCCTGGTGATTGGCCCAAAGTCACCCAGCTAGCTTTCATGTCTAAGGCGGGACTAGAGCTCCCAGTCTCCTGGTGATTGGCCCAGTCACCCAGCTAGTTTTCATGCCTAAGGTGGGACTAGAACTCACTGTCTCCTGGTGATTGGCCCAATCCTGATTCCCATCCCGAACCTTAACCCCCTAGACCAGGGGTAGGCAACCTTGGCTCTTTTATGACTGGTCGACTTCAACTCCCAGAATTCCTGAGCCACCATGGGGGAACTATGGCCCCCTCATGACTCGTGGACTTCAACTCCCAGAATTCCTGAGCCAGCATGGCTCAACTTGGAAACCTCTCCCTTTCCCCTCAGCGTGGCTGGCTAAGGAATTCTGGGACTTGAAGTCCACGAGTCATAAAAGAGCCAAGGTTGCCTACCCCTGAGCTAGAGCAAACAAGGTTGCTAAGACTGAGCAAGCTTCAAAGAGCGGAGAGAAGGCAACTTTTACCTTGATCAGCTCAGACCTTAGTTCTTCTTCCTCGGCTTCGGTGAGACCGTTGTAGGGTAAGGTCCTGGACGGGGCAGCCATGGCAGCGGCACTGGGGTTGTCCACGGGCACGTCGGTCATGGTATCCGACAGGAGACCTTTGTTAGGAGAGTTAAGGTTGATATCTGTCACGGACAAGAAGCAAAGGGAGGGAAAGGATAAGCAGAGAGAAGGCAGGCAGGTTAATCAAGCAGAAGCCGCCAGTACAGAAAAGAGGGACGGAAGAGGGGGTTAGCGCAAGGGCACCTGTGTTTCGAGACTCGCAACCCACAAGCCACACTATAAACCCAGTTCAACAGTACCAATGTGGTATCTGCTTTCAAGGCCGCTCTCGGAATGCTGCGTCCAGTTTTGGCCACCACGATATAAAAAAAGAGGTCGAGTCTCTGGAAAGAGTGCAGAGAAGAGCAACAAAGATGATCAGGGGAGTGGAGGCTAAAACGTATAAAGAACGGATGCGGGAATCGGGTAGGTCTAGTCTAGTGAGTAGAAGGAGGAGGGGGGGACATGATAGCAGGGTTCCAACATTTGAGGGGCTGCCACAAAGAGGGAAAGTCAAGCTATTCTGCAAAGCACCAGAAGGCAGGACAAGAAGCAACGGATGGAAACTAATCAAGGAGAGAAGCAACCAAGTGTAACAAGAGCTGGTAGAGAATGACGGGAGAGAAAGCTGGGTGGGAAGCCAGCATTTCAAACTAATTGGAGAATGTGATTTATGACTGTTGTAGGAGGGAATTGTGCTTTGATCTATGTGCTGAAGGGAGGGGAAATCAGATTTTGGCTTCAACTATGTACACACCCAGCTGTGCTGTTCGACTGAAGATCCTTTAAGGTAAACAACGCCTCACAGTTCTTTGGAGAGTTTCGTCTTTCGGAACCATGACACCTAGAACTAAGGAGAAATGTCCCAATAGTTGGAACAATTAACCAGTGGAACAGCCTGCCTCCAGAAGTTGTGGGTGCTCCAACACTGGAGGTTTTTAAGAAAAGATTGGGCAGTCATTTGTCTGAAGTGATATAGGGTCTTCTGTTTTTAAGCAGGGGGTTGGACTAGAAGACCTCCAAGGTCCCTTCTCACCCTGTTATTCAACATGGGGGATGGGACACTTCCTTGTCCTTTAGCTGAGACTGTGGGAGTGACTTATTCTGTGGGCTACAGCACAGCCAGGACCCACAGGCATTGTTGAAAGCAATTCAAAACAAACAAGAAGTGGCCAGATTGTATCCCGGCCAAGGAGACGTAGTAAATGGGGTCCGCGGGGCTCTCTTGAGCTTGCTCGGTTCCCTGCAGACGTTTCATGACCCAACTAGGTAACATCGTCAGTGCTAGAAGGGAGTGGGGTTGGCAGAGTGAAGGAGGACTGTGGGGTCCTTTGGTACTCCCTCAGCTTGTTTTCTTGCAGACGTTTCATTACCAAACTAGGTAACATCATCCGTGCTAGAAAGGTGTGGGGTTCTGCTCTCGTTTCTATACAAGCGGCTTCCCTTTCCAGTGTTGGTGGGAATAATAATAATAATGATAATAATAATAATAATAATAATAAAGTTGGGAGGTACCCTGGAGGTCATCTAGTCCAACCCTCTGCCCAGGCAGGAAACCCTACACCATTTCAGACAAATGGCTGTCCAGTCTCTTCTTAAAAACTTCCAGTGTTGGAGCATTCACCGCTTCTGGAGGCAGGTTGTTCCACTGGTTAATTGTTCTGTCAGGGGTGTTCTTAGTCGTTCCTCGATTAGGCTGTTTATTCTTTGATTGCTTATCTGAGTTAGTAGAGCAGTTCCTTAATTGGGGTACCGGTTTGCTGCATGAGTTGAGATTTAACTGGGCAATAAAACCTCTTTGCAAGAAAACAACCCACTCGGGGAGCACCAGACTTGACACTTCAACCCTGAGTTGCAAATATTTATGCATTTGTAAAATTTATTGACCACCCATATTACCACAATATTTTTTTTTCTATTGGGAGACATAGTTAAGTGGCACCTAGCTATACCTGCCTAATAGATGTTTGTCTCTCCCTGCATCCTAATTTACGCTTACATGTAGACATGAAAGAAGGTACAACAGGGTGTAGTCCTTGACTTACAACAGTCCATTTAGTGACCATTCGAAGTTAGAACGGCACTGGAAAAAAAGCGACTTATGACTGTTTTCCACACTTACGACCGTTGCTGCATTCCCAGGGTCAAAATTCAAATGCTTGGCAACCGATTCGTATTTATGACGGTCGCGGTGGCCCGGGATTACGTGACACCCCCCCTTTTGTGACCTTCCGACAAACAAAATCAATGGGGAAGCCAGATTCACTTAACAACTGTGTTGCTCATTTAACCATTGCAGTGTTCCACTTATGAATGGGGCAAAGCTCACTTAACAAAAATGTTTCACTTAGCAACATAAACTCGGGGCTCAATTGTGGCCGTACCTTGAGGACTACATGCATTTCAACAGCTTCTATATCTCTTCTTTCCTTCCCTACGCACGCTCAAGTAGGAGCCCAGTGATAGCCGGCTGGGGGATTCTGGGAGTTGAAGTTCCACCCACCTTAAACTTGTGGAGGTTGAGAAAAAAAAAGTGGTCCAAGCCATATCAGAGCAAATTCAAAGATTTTTCTAGACATTTTGGAACCTCAAGGTGCTTATTATCTCACTAATACTTAGCTTCGCAGACTCTATGTACAGAGTGGGGAGAGAACAGCTGCACACTCAAGATACACAAGGCCACACAGGCACCCACACCCTGCAAAAACACACAGCTGCTACTGTAACAAGAGCCAACCTTAGAAGGCCTTTAGAAAGCAACTCAAGGCTTAGGTGGAACAAAGGCCTGTTGTAGTGCAATTTTACGTTCTGTGCTTTAAAGCCGCCGGTTCTCAACTAGAGGCCCTAGGATACTTCGAGGGGGTCATAAGAACATAAGAACATAAGAAGAGCCCTGCTGAATCAGGCCAAAGCCCATCGAGTCCAGCATTCTGGACACAGTGGCCCACCAATTGTACATGGGGATCTTGAGCAGAAAGAGAAGGCAAAACCCTCCCTTTCCCTTGACCCCCAACAAATGGGACTCAAAGGAATCCTGCCTGCCTCAACCAACATAGAGGCGGCACATGGACATCCGTTTTAATAACCACCGATACACTTGGCATCCATGAATCTATCTAGCCCTGCCTTGAAGCTGTCAAGGCTGACAGCTGTCACGACCCCTTCAGGAAGTGAATTCCATAAATCAACGACCCTCTGGGTGAAGAAATATTTCCCTTTATTTGTCCTCACTTTCTTAGCTATGAGCTTTAGGGAGTGCCCCCTTGTCCTGGTATTGTGTGATAGAGAACAGATGAAAAGCATGTACAGACAGTCCTCGCTATACGACCAAAAAAAGGAGTCCAAAATTTCTGCCGCTAAGCAAGCCAATTTGCAGGCAAGCACCTCACTTTTTACAACCTTTTTTTGTTGTTGTTAAACAAATCACTGCAGTTCTTAAGTGAATCTTGCGGTCGCTAAGCAAATCTGTTTCCCCCCCAATTGATTTTGCTGGTCTGAAACCTGCTGATTAGGGGATTCTGGGATTTGAAGTCCATCCATTTTAAAGGGGCTAAGGTTAAAAAAAAAAAAACAGCTCTAAGATTACCCATTATTTTTCCTTTCTTTCTTTTTTTTTTAGTGAGTAAAGGAGCTTTTGGTTTTTTTAAACATGTTGCCTTCCCTGTTACTGTTCTTTTTGATTAAAAAAATAACTTTTAAAGGAGCAAAGCAAGAGAGGAATTCAGCAAATACTGGGAGACGTTTGCCCCTTGCTGTATACGGGGAAAGACATATTGACCGCATAGTAGTTGAACTGGGTGGCAAGATGTAGCCCATTGTTCCTTCAAAATTTGGGAGGATTTGTCAAAAGGACTGAGGCGTGAACCAGGTGTCAATCACCTGCAGACGCCATTGACCAATCGAAAGAAGATCGAGCATCAGTTGGGTTGTGCCGTCCTTTTTAAAAAAAAAAAAAAGTTAAGAAGCATTGCGCTACAGCAGCGTAAATATCCCTGTTGTGATTGGGTAACTGAGTCAAGGTGGTGTTACCCAACACAAATAAAGACTTTTATCCAATTTGGGGTGATTTGTTCTCTGTTTTACACTGGATGTGAAGAAGTTACTTTTCACTGGGTGGCCTGGACAAATTAAAATTGCCTTTCTCAATGTTAAGATGGGTGGACTTCAGCTCCCAGAATTCTGCAGCCAGCCTTCCTGGGTTGGGGAATTCTGGAAGCTGAAGTCCACCCATCTTCAAGTTAACAAGTTTGAAAAAAAAACCAAACACCAGCTGTAAACCAAGGGTCTTCAAACTGGGCCATTTGAAGCCTTGTGGACTTCAACTCCCAGAATTCCTCAGCCAGCCCTCAGGGCTGGCTGAGGAATTCTGGGAGTTGAAGTTCACAAGGCTTCACGTGGCCCAGTTTGAAGACCCCTGCTTTATACCATCAAAGCTATGTAGCAATAGGTGGGGGGTCCAGTTCTGGGATCTACTTCCCACAATCCCTCCAAGGGGGGGGAAGAGGAAGGGATTGCAGGAAGGGCCATCCCAAAGGCGACAGAAAGCAGAAATAATATAGGGGGGGGGGGAAAACCCATAAAAACAAAACAAAAAAATATAATGAAGCAAAATTTAAAAAAAAAAATACAATGAAAAAACAAAACAATAAACTGTCATAAAAATGAACCACTGAACTAAAAAAATGCAATGCTAAAGAATATACAATAAAATGAAATGGCAACGTCAAAATAAAATAATAAAATACAATAAAGCAAACAATAAAAAACAAAACGAAATAAAAAATGTAGCAAAGTAATTTTTTTTAAAAAATGAAAGTGAAAAAACAAGACAATAAAATGGGATAAAAACGAAATGCCAAAATAAATATAATAAAATGAAATGCCCCAAAAATACAATAAAATGAAATAGTATCAAAATAAAATAAAATATAATAAAGCAAATAATAAAAAACAAAGTAAAAAAATATAATGAAGTAAAATTTAAAAAAAAAATGAAAATGAAAAAACAAGACCACAAAATGGGATAAAAACAAAATGCCAAAATAAAAAAAATATAATAAAATGAAATGCCCCCCAAAATACAATACGATGAAATAGTAAAATCAAAATAAAATAATAAAGTATAATAAAGCAAATAATAAAAAACAAAGTAAAAAATATAATGAAGTAAAATTTAAAAAATGAAAAATGAAAATGAAAAAACAAGACAACAAAATGGGATAAAAAAACGAAAGGCCAAAATAAAAAAAATACAATACAATGAAATGTCAAAACAAAAATACAATACAATGAAATAGTAAAATCAAAATAAAATAATAAAGTATAATAAAGCAAATAATAAAAAACAAAGTAAAAAATATAATGAAGTAAAATTAAAAAAAAAATGAAAATGAAAAAACAAGACAACAAAATGGGATAAAAAAAAGGAAAGGCCAAAATAAAAAAAAATACAATACAATGAAATGCCAAAACAAAAATACAATGAAATTAGTAACGTCAAAATAAAATAACAAAATATAATAAAGCAAATAATAAAAAACAAAACAAAATAGAAAATATAATGAAGTAAAAAAAATTTTTAAAAAAAAAAGAAAATGAAAAAACAAGGCCACAAAATGGAATAAAAAAACGAAAGGCCAAAATAAAAAAAAATACAATAAAATGAAATGAAATGCCAAAAAAATACAATACAATGAAATAGTAACATCAAAATAAAATAATAAAATACAATAACGCAAATAATAAAATAATAAAAAATAGAATAAAACAAAGACCCCCCCCTTCCGCCCTATGCTTTTGCTCAGGGTCCTCACTCCCCCCCCAGGAACCCCCCCCAGCCCCATTTCCCACCATTCTTCCCTCTGGGGAGGGGGCTGACCTGCCCCTCTGAGAGGCTGGACCCCCTAGCCCCCCCCAAACAAAAATGGAGGCCGCCCCCTGCACCTAGAAAGCCAGCCCAACATGCTAGATTTCTACTTGCAGGGACGGCCAGCCAGGCAAGAGACGCCTCCCCCCCCCCGGAAGGCTGAAGCCCCGCAGTCCCCGGACGAGGCCCAGAGCCCCGCCACGGCCCTCCCCGGCGGCCCCTACCCTGGCTGGCGCTCTCCATCTCGCCCAGGCCCCGGAACCGTTGCGCGGCTACGGCGGCGGAGGGGAAAACAACCACCGCGGCAGCTTCTCTAGCTTGACGGTGCGACGTCACACGCCACCGACGCTTCCTTTCCGGCCTGCCGGACGTCATCAAGAAGCGTCGGCCCGCGCCCCGCCAAGAGGTAAAGGAGCGCGAGTGGGGAGGCGGCGGTGGAGGAGAAAGACAAGGCGCCGTTTCAAACTTCGGGTTCCCGATGGACTCTTTTGAGAAAGTGGAAAGGAGCGGCCGGAAGGCGGTCCTCGAGTTACGACCGCAATTGAGCCCAACGTGGGTGCTGCTAAGAGTGAAACATTGGTTCAATGCCCCCATTTTACGAGCTTTCTGGCCACAGTGGTTAAGTCTCCAACAGAATAACAGAGTTAGAAGGGATCTTGGAGGTCTTCTAGTCCAGCCCCCTGCTCAGGCAGGAGACCCAGAGGCAGGCAACCTTGGCTCTTTTATGACTCATGGACTTCAACTCCCAGAACTCCTAAGCCAGCATGGCTGGTTCAGGAATTCTGGGTATTGAAGTCCACAAGTTGAATCGCTGCAGTTGTTAAGTTAGTAACGTGATGGTTAATTGAATCTGGCTTCCCTCATTGACTTTTGAGGGAAGTTAGCCCAGAGAAGGAAATATTAAAAGGGCAGAAAAATATATTTTTCCTCAAAAGGATTATTTAAAAACCAAACCTGGTCCCAAATCTATCTCTCTGCCCCCAGCAAGAGCTAGCCCCATACAAATGCAGATGTAAAACCATCAGAAAGTTGAAGCCAGGGCACTCAAGAAGACCAAGAGAAAATCTGCATGCCCCACCCAAACTCTAGGACAGCGGCTCTCAACCTATTTCAGGTTGCGACCCCGACCTGCACCGCGCATGCGCGGCGCGACGGCCCGCATTGCGCATGCGTGGCGAGCGCGTGACAGCCCGCATCGCGCATGCGCGGTGCTACCCCACGCATGTGCGGTACTGCCCCCTGCGCCGGCCGAGGGGAAAAGGGGGGGGGAAATGGCGGACTGCGGTGTTTGGCGACCCCCGTGAAATGGTCGTTCGACCCCAAATGGGGTCGCGACCCATAGGTTGAGAACCACTGCTCTAGGAGTCATTAGCCCCATCACCTGGGAAGCAGGATATGATAATAGGATTAAACCACAGATATCAAGGCCTAGAAAAACACTCAGAAATAGCCTCAAGGTTCATGCCACAGGAACAGGAAACTATTCCAAAAGGCTAGAGGGGGTATAAAAACCTACGGCCCATGTGCTCAACTCCTCTTTTTCCTCTCCTCTGCTCTTTCTTGCAAGGACCATCTTTCTGCTTCTTCAATAAACTGTAACCTTCTTCCTAAAGCAGTCGCCATGTTGCTTATTTATCCCCGACTTGTCCCTCCCACGCAGATCTCCCCCACCCCCCAGGAAGTTTATTATTATTATTTGTTGTTGTTGTTAGTTGCGAAGTCGTGTCTGACCCATCGCGACCCCATGGACCACGTTCCTCCAGGCCTTCCTGTCCTCTACCATCTTCTGGAGTCCACTGAAGCTCATGCCTGCTGCTTCAGTGACTCCATCCAGCCACCTCCTTCTCTGTCATCCCCTTCTTCTCTTGCCCTCCATCTTTCCCAGCATGAGGCTCTTCTCCAGGGAGTCCTTCCTTCTCATTAGGTGGCCAAAGTCTTTGAGTTTCCACTTCAGGTTCTGGCCTTCTAAAGAGCAGTCGGGGTTGATCTCCTCTAGGACCGACCGGTTGGATCGCCTTGCAGTCCAGGGGACTCGCAGGAGTCTTCTCCAGCACCAGAGTTCAAAGGCCTCCATTCTTTGGCGCTCAGCCTTTTGTTATGGTCCAACTTTCCCAGCCATACATTGCAACTGGGAAAACCGTGGCCTTGACTATACGTACTTTTGTTGGCAGGGTGACGTCTCTGCTTCTTAGTATGCTGTCTGGATTTGCTCTAGCTTTCCTCCCCAGGAGCAAGCGTCTTTATTTGCAAGCCACCCTAAAACCCGAGAGTGAGTGAGCAACCATATAAATCCAATCAATCGATCCCAAAGGTGCTTTTTCAAAAGTCCAAATTGCCTTTTGAAAGAATCTTTGTGACATCAATCAATATTACTGTTGGGTTTGGGAATCAGAAGTATTGTGAGACCGTGGGTTAGTTGGCTCCTCTTTGACCCAATGTGAATTTCACCCCCCCCCTTCCCCGTCTTTTTCCAAGAAAAAACACAAGTCCGGTTGTCTTTTGAAAAGTACATTTGCTCTAGCACCCTCTAGTGGCGACAGAACACACAGCACCAAGAATCACGATCCATGCTCTCCGTTTTCAGGGTTTGGGTGTTTCCTTTTCAGGCTGCAGACCTTATTCATGGGAATAAATAAATAAATCCCGGAGTTTCTAATTAACAGACCAAGCTCTGGTGGTGGATAATTAGAAACGGTAACAAAACGTGTGCTGCTGGCATGCTAGTGGACGATCACTTAAACATGAGCCAGCAGCGTGTGCCAGCAGCCGAAAAAGCAAATAACAATCCTTGGTTGTATAAGCAGAGGCATAGAATTATGGTAAAGTATTAGTAGCGCTTTATGAAGCCTTAGTAAGGCCACACCTGGAATGCTGCATCCAGTTTTGGTCACCACGTTACAAAAAAAGATGTTGAGACTTTGGGGGAAAGTGCAAAGAAGAGCAACTATGATGATTAAAGGCCTGGAGATTAAAACACATGAAGAATGGTTGCAGGAATTGGGTTTGGCTAGTCTAGAGGGCAGGGGTGTCAAACTCAATTTCATTGAGGGCCGCATCAGCATTGTGGTTGCCCTCAGGGGGCCGGGTTGATGCAGCCTACTGGGTGGGTATGAATGGAGTGGGCGTGGCCTACTGGGTGGGCGTGGCCAGCTCTACATCGTTCGCGTCAAGGGTGCCTGTGGGGGCCTGGGCAGGAGTGGGACAGGTCTGAGGGTCTCTGGCAGAAGGGGGGGGACCGGGGCAAGTGCCAAG
Source organism: Bothrops alternatus (assembly GCA_034064705.1). Classification (NCBI taxonomy): domain Eukaryota; kingdom Metazoa; phylum Chordata; class Lepidosauria; order Squamata; family Viperidae; genus Bothrops; species Bothrops alternatus. The sequence continues at coordinate 830,458 of JARGCV010000253.1, read as the reverse complement.
GCATGGTCCACTGGAGGAGCCTCACTGTTCCTCTCAGGCCATGCGGGGGGGGGCTTGTGGAGCTAAGACTGAATGCGTTTCAGCATAGATGGCCACCACAAAATTGTACATTGGCTCCCGGCCAGCCTGGGCCAGGGCCAAGGCAGCGGGGGCCATTTCCTCACTGTTTCCAGGACAGCTTCGCGGGCCACATGAAACCACTTCGCGGGCCGCATCCGGCCCCCGGGCCTTGTGTTTGACATGTCTGGGCTAGGTGGTGACATGATAGCATTATTCCAATATTTGAAGGGCTGCCACAGAGAAGGGGGGGTCAACTCATTCTCCAAAGCACCAGAGGGCAGGACAAGAAACAATCAATGGAAACTAATCAAAGAGAGAAGCAACCTGGAATTAAGGAGAAACTTCCTGACAGTGAGGCCAATTAACCCGTGGAACAGCTTGCATTCAGACGTTGTGGGTGCTTCATCACTGGGTTTTTTTTAAGATAGGATAGGATAGGATAGGATAAGATAACCTTTATTGTCATTTTTTTTACTGTGGGCACAACGGCACACATCAAAAAGGATATTTAGTTGCCCGCTCTCAAAGGGAAACACATACATGACACACACCTAAACATACTATGTACAACGTATGTATAGACCCACACCTCTACATATACACAGCAAATAAATATTAAATACTGTCCATCTTGAATATATAACGGAAGGAGGAAGCTTGAGAGAAGAGACTGGACAAGTCTAGAGTCTCCTGCCTGAGCAGGGGGCTGGACTAGAAGACCTCCAAGGTCCCTTCCAGCTTCTATTCTGATTCTGGTAATTTATTTATGCAAATGTCTATCTTAAAATTAGTTGACTTTCACAAAAATAGAGGCCTCGATTCTTATCCCAGAAATTTCCTCCACCATCCCTGGGAGTATAAAAAGGAACATCTGTTTTGTAAATGTAACATTAAAGCTTCCAGGGTGCAAACAATTCACAGTGCCCTGGGAAGTTAATGTTTTAACTGAATAAACCAGCATTCAGTCAGATATTGAGATGTAGGCTGTGATTGCTAGGATGCCCCTGATTGCATTCAAGTGACATCTGTGAAGGGGGGGAAGGAGTTATTTATTAATTAAAAAGAAAATTATATGGCAGCTCACACGCAAAGATTGGGCAGTTTCCAACATTTAAAAAACACACAACATAAAAATGCCACTGCAACAAAGTAGCATCGCAATCAAAGCAGCCACTTGATCGACTCCGTCTCCATCTTCAGGGCTTGTCGGAAAAGCAACAAAGTGGGGAATAAATGTATTTTATTTTATTAATAATATTCTGTAGGGAAGGAGCTACCACCGAAAAAGCACTGCTAGTTAGGGAATTCTGGGAGTTGACGTCTACACATCTTAAAGCTGCTGATGTTGAGAAACACTGGGCTATGTCGGTGTAGGGTTTTGTGGGAAGTCAGCCCCCCCCAGAGAAGGAAATCTTAAAGAGGCAGAAAAGCATGCCCTGTTTTCTTAATAGCCCCAAGTCTCCCTCCCCCAAGCAGAAACCAGCTCTGTAGAAATGCAGATGTAAATAATCCATTCAGGAAGGTTGGAGGCCTCCAGCTAGAAGCTTAGGAAGACAAAGACACCCAAAATCTACATACCCCACCCAAACTCTAAGACAGGACATAATAGGATTAACCCACAGATGCCAAAGGGCACACCCAGACTCAGGTCAGAATACATGACACAGGAAATACAAAGCCTCAAACAGGAACAGGAAACAACTCCAAACAAAAGGCTCCAGAGGGTATAAAAACCCACCCCCTGCATGTGCTCACTCTCTTTTCTTCCAGAGCCATCTTCCTGTCTGGCTCTCCTCTTCAATAAACTGCAACCTTCTTTCTAAAGCAGTCGCCATGTTCTTTATCCCCGGCTTGGACTGAACCACGATGAAGACTTTTCCCTCAACAGTTTAAACTGGGTTGCCATCCTCACCTCATTCCAGTTTAAATCCTATCTCAGTTTAGCAATGCTCGGCACCTGATCAAGGGAACTGCAGTCATGAAAGGGCCTGCCTTTTAAAAAAAAAGTTATTTGGAAGACTCCTTCCAAGTAAACCATGATCCAATAAACCATGGATTAGTGTGTCATTTAATAAAACCCAGTACCTCTAGGAAGCTTGTGAGAAGAATAATTTGGTGGGTTCCAGCTCAAGCCACGGATGCCCAAGAATAAATAAAAATGAGATCCAGAGGAAAGAAGAAATATTTACTCCTAAAAGCAGAATAGAATTTATTCCTAAAAGCAGGCTGCAGAGAAATAAGATACAGCAGCAGATTTATATAGGGCAGGGGTCTTCAAACTTGGCCCTTTTATGACTTGTGGACTTCAACTCCCAGAATTCCTCAGCCAGCCACACCTGGCTGAGGAATTCTGGGAGTTGAAGTCAACAAAGTCACAAAAGGGCCAAGTTTGAAGACCCCTGATATAAAGGAAGCTTGTCCGGGGCAAAGTGTTTACGTGCTAATTCAGCGGTTCTCAACCTTTTCCGAGGCTCGACCCCGGCCTGCATCGCGCATGCGCGGCGCGACGGGGCGCATCGCAAAGGGGAAAAATGGCCGACCCCAAAAAAGATGGCCGACCAAAATTAAAAAAAATGGCAGGCCCGCATCGCGCATGCGCAGCGCGACGGCCCGCATCGCAAAGGGGAAAAAATGGCCGACCAAAATAAAAAAAAATGGCGGGCCCGCATCACGCATGCGCGGCACGACGGCCCGCATCGCAAAGGGAAAAAAAATGGCCGACCAAAAAAAAATGGCCGACCCAAAAAAAATGGCGGACTGCTGTGTTTGGCGACCCCTGTGAAATGGTCGTTCGACCCCAAATGGGGTCACGGCCCACAGGTTGAGAACCGCTGTGCTAATTCTAGGTTGACACTTGGGTGTGCGTGTGTATTCTTGTGTGTGTGTGTATTTATTCTTGGTCTCTGGGAGACCTAATTTAATTAACTCTGTGTTTGCAGACCTTATCCTTTGATATGTGAATTAGGTCTGGGTAACTTATGGGGGGTGGGGTGTTCAGCAAGTTTGCTAATTTTAGTTGATTAACTTAGTTTCAGCTTGACTGTCAATTATCTAGTGGAGATACTGATTCTCAGACCACTGTGGATTCTGTTAATATTTTAAGGGAAGGTGAAAACAGTAGAAAGAGTAACATTTATTTGGATATAAAACTTCTCACACATAAAGGGGTGGATCTCCAGAATGGAATTTAGGATCAGCTTTGCTTGTCCTCTAGGAATTAAATACAATTATCCTGATGGAGGGTTACATTTGACCCTGTGAATTGCCTCCTCTGAGAATTTGCTAGTTCCCTAAGCATGCACTAGTTCCCTAAGTGTGCAATGGTGTGCAAAGGCTTGTGTTTGGCTGAGAAAGGGGTTGTTTACTGCCCTTCATAAGTTCCAAAAAGGCAAATAACTAGAGTAGTTTGTTTTTTTACACTGGCAACTTGAAGACTTGTGGACTTCAATTCCCAGAATTCCCCAGCCAGCCATGCAGGGCCCTAATTGCACAGTTGTGATAGTCATCTTGAGTTTATTGACACCCACTGCAGACTCTTCTTTAAACACACACATCATATTAGCTTCAATATGGAGATTGAGATGTGGGAAGAATCCAGAGCAGAGGTAGGCAACCTTGGCTCTTTTATGACTCGTGGACTTCAACTCCCAGAATTCCTGAGCCAGCATAGGGGAACTATGGCCCCCTCATGACTGGTGGACTTCAACTCCCAGAATTCCTGAGCCAGCATGGCTCAGCTTGGAAACCTCTCTCTTTCCCCTCAGCATGGCTGGCTCAGGATTTCTGGGAGTTGAAGTCCACGAGTCATAAAAGAGCCAAGGTTGCCTACCTCTGCACTATATAGAATAGGGCTCTTCAAACTTGGCCCTTTTATGACTCGTGGACTTCAACTCCCAGAATTCCTGAGCCAGCATAGGGGAACTATGGCCCCCTCATGACTGGTGGACTTCAACTCCCAGAATTCCTGAGCCAGCATGGCTCAGCTTGGAAACCTCTCTCTTTCCCCTCAGCATGGCTGGCTCAGGATTTCTGGGAGTTGAAGTCCACGAGTCATAAAAGAGCCAAGGTTGCCTACCTCTGCACTATATAGAATAGGGCTCTTCAAACTTGGCCCTTTTATGACTCGTGGACTTCAACTCCCAGAATTCCTGAGCCAGCATGGGGGAACTATGGCCCTCTCATGACTCGTGGACTTCAACTCCCAGAATTCCTGAGCCAGCATGGCTCAGCTTGGAAACCTCTCCCTTTCCCCTCAGCGTGGCTGGCTCAGGAATTCTGGGAGTTGAAGTCCACGAGTCATAAAAGAGCCAAGGTTGCCTACCCCTGATCCAGAGAAAGAAATATTTTGGGAAATATTAAAAAGGCATAATATATTTCCCCAAAGTATCTTAAAGGCAGAAACCAAACGCACCCTCCCAAGTCTCTCTGCCCCAAACAGAAACCAGGTTCGCTCATTGTTGTCAACTCTAGGGGGCGCTGCTCACCTCCGTTTCAAAGCCATTGAGCCAGGGCTGTCCAAAGACAGTCCCACAGTCATGTGGCCAGCACATCACAGAACGCCATTACCTTCCCACCGAAGTGGTACATATTCATCTACTCGCATTTGCAGGCTTTCAAATGGCTGGGTTCACAGGAGCTGGGGTCTCAAACCCCGGCTGTCAGCTTTTCAGCCTCTTTAATCCCTGAGCCACCGCGACTTCCTTTTTATGTATATATATATATAGGTCATGTAAATGTTTTCAATAAAATTTAAATAGATACAGGTAGTCCGTTATTCATGACCATAATTGAGCCCCAAATATCCATGGCTGAAAGTGACAGTGGTTAAGTCAGCTTTGCCCCATTTTATGACCAGTCATAAGTTGAGGACTACCTCTATGTGCCTCAGCCATTTTCAGGCTCCTGCTTGGGATTCCCCACACCCACTCTCCCCTTGTTTAATCCAGATTATTGGGCCATCATGCTCGTTCTCTGCGGGGGACCTGCTGCCCCATACGTTATGCTGGCCCGTAGCTTTCGTCCTGCCATAGATGATGGGGACGATCCAGCATCTCTGAAGGACTTCTACTTGGGAAAAAGGGCACATCACCCAAAGACAACAGAGACACACGATCAGATTCTCCAAGACCTTCTCTTTGTCTGTCTGTCTGTATGCCTGTCTCTTCCTGTTTTCTCCAATCAGTGTCTACCTTCTCCTCTTCCTGCTATAATCGCCAAGGCATTTGGAAGTCGTCGGGCTTCAGAAGAGACCAGTGGGTGGCCTCTACGTTCTTCAGATGTTTCTTGGCTAAGAACACGGCCAACTGTTGCTTCTCCCTGCACTGGCTGTACTTCCCAACCTGCCACGGGAAGTAGTCCTTCAACCCCAGGCGGGACTTGTAACTCTGAAGCTCCTTCATGCACCAATCGTCATTCACTTGGTAGCGATGGTAAAGGGCTGCTTCCTGCTTGGCGTTGAAGGCTCTCAGCCAGTCGTGGACCGCTTCCTGTCCTTCCTGGGACATGACACACGGGTAACGATGCTCCAGCAACTGGATCAGAAGCTCGTTGGCCCTGTTGCATCGGAGGTTGGCTATCTGGTCCTCCAGACCCACCGGGCAGGTGCTGATGACCTCATCCTTGGTCCTGCGAATGAGCAAGACGGGGCCACAGTACTTGCACAGCTGTTCCCCTACGTTGAGGTTGAAGTGTTCCTTCACCGTCCGGACCACCAGCTTATTCCAACTCTTGGGCATGACGTTCAAAGCCAAGGGGAGCAGATCGTCAAAGGTGGCGTCCAGAACCAATGCGCCCAGCGTTGGGTAGGACATGGCAGCGCAGGTGGCAGAATATCCCCCCAAGGACCACCCGTACATCACAATGTCCACCACCTGGAAGCCCAGACGGAGCATGGCGTACCTCATCACCACGTCCACCGCGTTGGCATCGTTCTTCGGGTACGGTTGACCGGTGCTTCCGGCAAAGCCAGGGTGGTTCCATCCCAACACCGAGTAGCCTGTCCTCAAGGGAGTGAACAGGCAGCCCCACTGATAAAAACTGACGTTCCCCTCGCAGCAGATCACGAGGCGGTTCCCCCGTTCTGTTCCGGGGACGTTCAACTTGGTTCTCCTGTCCACAAACATGGTGTCGATCTTATTCCCGTCCCGGGCTACCAGCTTCGCCCGTCTCCCGTTATACTCTTGCAAGAGACGAGTCTGACCCTTGGCCAGGATCGGGAGCAGGGCTTGGTTCAAGAGGAAGACCGATCCCGGGTACAGCAGCCACCGGCCTAAGGAGTGAGCCATGATGTAGCTGGCAACTCGACTGGGCAACTGTTTTAGACTGCTGATCAGGTTCCATTGGCTACTCCGATGTCCATAAGGCCCCACCTCAAATGCCAGTTCTGGGGGACACGCTCCTGGCACAGCCTTGAGGAAAGGGTGCCTACGGGATTTGCCATTGTCGCTGTGACCTGCTGGGAATCCACTGCCTCCTGCTTCGTCCCATCGAAATTCCACTGGCCAGTTAGCAAAATCAAAGTGATAACTAGCCGTAAAATAGACCTTAAAAACTCGGGCTAGAGCTTTGGGAAAACAGAAGACACACATAGGGAGATGATGCTTATTCTCTAGGAGCTGCATAAAGTAATTTTTTTAAAAAAATGGAGGGGGGCAAGGCAAGGACCCCCACCTGGATATTTCTGATGTCTCAGAAGTAAGACCTTCTTGGCTGGACCACTTCCTTCATAGCTGCATGGTGCTGGCTTTAGAAGGACATCTCTGTGGCCTTGTTGAACCCATGCCCAGGCTGATCCAAGGGTGCTTCAGCATCTCCTCCCACAAGAACAAGGTAATAATGGGTGACATCAGCCCCCTTTGTGAGCTCAAACAGCTCCCAAATCAAGCAAGGGCCACTGCTTGAGCAGGGCTGAAGGAGCTTTGTTTACAGAAGGTCCAGAGGACCACGATGGATGGTGGTGGAGGAGAATGTCCTCCAGGTATAGAATAGATACAACCTGTCTCAGTTGTAGTAACTGCAAGAGGGATCTCGGACTCCTAGTGGACAATCACTTAAATAGGAGCCAGCCGTGTGCTGCAGCTGCCAAAAAAGCCAACACAGTGCTAGGCTGCATTAACAGAGGGATAGAATCAAGATCACCTGAAGTATTAATACCACTTTACAATCCCTTGGTAAGGCCACACTTGGAATACTGCATCCAGTTTTGGTCACCACAATGCAAAAAAGATGTTGAGACTCTAGAAAGAGTACAGAGAAGAGCAACAAAGATGATTAGGGGACTGGAGGCTAAAACATATGAAGAACAGTTGCTGGAATTGGGTATGTCTAGTTTAATGAAGAGAAGGACGAGGGGGGACATGATAACAGTCTTCCAATATCTCAGGGCTGCCACAAAGAACAGGTATTCTCCAAAGCACCAGAAGGCAGGACAAGAAGCAACAGATGGAAACTAAGCAAGGAGAGAACCAACCTAGAACTAAGGAGAAATTTCCTGACAGGGAGAACAAATAATCGGTGGAACAAATTGCCTTCAGAAGTTGTGGGTTCTCCAACACTGGAGGTTTTCAAGAAGAGATTGGATAACCATTTGTCTGAAATGGTACAGGGGTCTCCTGCTTGAGCAGGGGGTTGGACTAGATGACCTCCAAGTTTGCTTCCAGTCCTGTTATTTGCTATTCTGTTATTCTGCCTGGAAGGTTGGCACTGGGCAAAACGCCAACCTGGCGTATCTTTCTCATTGATCTCTAGGGTTGAAGAAACGAGGCTTGGAGGGCTGGTGAGACGGTCCCAGTTTTCTACTCAGAGATCAAAGGGGATCGACCTGCAGCCTTTACACCGATCCCAATTCCTTCACAATAAAACCAGTTCAGAGGTCTTGTATGTTTGGAGAACTAAAAAAGGACTAAGTGGAATGGAAGGAGATCTGGGGGGGGGGGAGAGGTTGCTTTTTGGAAATATCTAGGTCAGGGGTAGGCCATCTTGTCTCTTTTATGACTGGTGGACTTCAACTCCCAGAATTCCTGAGCCCGCATGGCTCAGCTTGGAAACCTCTCCCTTTCCCTTCAGCATGGCTGGCTCAGGAATTCTGGGAGTTGAAGTCCATGCATCATAAAAGAGCCAAGGTGGCCTACCCCTGGTCTAGGCCTAGGCCGCTTTATGACTCGTGGACTTCAACTCCCAGAATTCCTGAGCTAGCCTGGCTCAGCTTGGAAACCTCTCCCTTTCCCCTCAGCATGGCTGGCTCAGGAATTCTGGGAGTTGAAGTCCACGAGTCATAAAAGAGCCAAGGTTGCCTACCCCTGCACTAAATAGAATAGGGCTCTTCAAACTTTATGAGCCAGCATGGGGGAATTAAGGCCCCCTCATGACTCGTGGACTTCAACTCCCAGAATTCCTGAGCCAGCCTGGCTCAGCTTGGAAACCTCTCCCTTTCCCCTCAGCGTGGCTGGCTCAGGAATTCTGGGAGTTGAAGTCCACGAGTCATGAAGGGGCCAAGGTTGCCTACCCCTGATCTAGGTTGATAGACGTCAGGCCCCGAGAACAAAAACAAGACACACGGTATAGAATTTGTTCTGAGCAATTTCCATTTTTGTTCCTCACCTATAGACAGAATCTTGCCAAACTAAAGCGGAGTATAATTTCTCTTCAACGTATAACCACAATTGAGCCCAAAAACCTCTGTTGCCAAAAAGTCTGTTTTTCAGTGAGTTTTGCCCCATTTTAAAACTTTTCTTGTCACAGTTGTCAAGTGAATCGCTGCCATTGTTAAGATACGAACACGGTGGTTAAGCGAACCTGACTTCCCCGTTGGCTTTGCTTGCCAACAGGTGGCAAAAGGGGATCATGTGACCCCGGGGAACACTGCAACAGTCATAAACATGAAGCAGTTGCAAAGCGTCCCAATTTTGATCAATTGACCAGTGGTTGTAAGTGTGAAAAACAGTCATAAGTCACTTTTTTCAGTGCCCTTGTAACTTGGAATGGTCACTAAGTGAATTGTTGTAAGTTGAGGACTACCTTTAATTGCATGACGAAAGATATCCTCTGAGAATTTGCAATAGCACTTATATACCGCTTCACAGTGCTTTACAGCTTTCTCTAAGCCAGCGGTTCTCAACCTTTTCCGGGGCTCGACACCGGCCCGCATCGCACATGCGCGGCGCGACGGCCCGCATCGCGCATGCGCGGTGGCCCGCATCGCAAAGGGGGAAAAATGGCGGACCAAAAAAGAAATAAAAAAAATGGCCGACCCAAAAAATAAATAAATGGCCGACCCAAAAAAAAATGGCGGGCCCGCATCGCGCATGCGCAGCGCGACGGCCCGCATCGCAAAGGGGAAAAAATGGCCGACCAAAAAAAATGGCGGACTGCGGTGTTTGGCGACCCCCGTGAAATGGTCATTCGACCCCAAATGGGGTTGCGACCCACAGGCTGAGAACCGCTGCTCTAAGCGGTTTACAGAGTCAGCCTCTTGCTCCCAACTATCTGGGTCCTCATTTTACCGACCCCGGAAGAACGGAAGGCTGAGTCGACCTTGAGCTGGTAAGGATCGAACTGCTGACAGTAAGCAGAGTCAGCCTGCAATACCGCGTTCTAACCACTGTGATACCACGGCTCTTGGTGGGCTGTGATGGTGCAACGAGTTGCTATGGAGGAGCTGCCTAGAACCTCTTCCTCCCAACAAATCTTGGCTGTCTCTTGGTCCTCTGGAATGCAGCCCCTCCCTTCTGGGAATCCAGATTACATTCCACCACACCAGCTACAAGTAGTCCTGTAGCTGGTTTACAGCAATTCATTTAGTGACAGTTTGAAGTTACAGCAGAACTGAAAAAAGTAACCTATGACCATTTTTCACATTTATGACCATTGCAGCATCCCCATGGTCACGTGATCAAAATTTGAATGCTTGGCAACTGACTCATATTTATGACGGTTGCAGTGTCGTGGGGGGGTGTCACGTGATCCCCTTTTTGTGACCCTCCAACAAGCAAAGTCAATGGGGAAGCCAGAGTCACTTAGCAAACGTCTTAAGTGCAGTGATTCACTTTACAACTTTGGCAAGTCATAAAAATGGGGCAAAACCCACTTAACAACTGTCTCGTTTAGCAGCAGAAATTTGGGGCTGAATCATGGTTGTAAGTCAAAGACTACCTGCATCTAAGCTGCACTGTCTCTCATTACTCTGCAATGCAGCCCCTCCCTCCTGGGAATCCAGACCACATTCCACCACACCAGCTAATTTGAAATTTGAAAGATGGATCCTGAAGAAGGTAAGCACTGAATTAGGTGCTAGGATATCTCATCACATTCAATTAAATGTATTAAAATGGTCCCTATGTGTACAGCACCAGTGGCTCTTCTCCAACTGGCTGCTGTGGGCCCCAGTCCATGGAATACAACTTACAAAGGAATTGCTTTCAATGGGCAAGTTTCATAGTCTCTCTCTCTTTCTCTTTCTCTTTCTTTCTCTCTCTCTCTCCCCATCATCTGTGGAACCGTTTAGTTTGGGTATTAGCAAAGGAAGTTTACATTCTATATTAATGAGGATGAAGTGTCTGGCACAATGGTTTTCAAACTTGACAACTTGATATGCTGACCCGGTGAATTCTGGGAGTTGAAATCCATCCATCTTAAAAGTTGCCAAGTTTGAAAAACTGCTGGCCTAGGAGAGATAAGTAGTCCTTGACTTATGATGATACCTAACAGACCTTTGAGGTTCCGAGGGATTCCATGGGGTTACTTATGATTCACTTCCCAAGTCCCAGTGGTCACCCCGTCACTCACCACCTTAGTTTACAAGTGTGTGTGTATGTGTGTGTTTGCTTTAAGCACCCCTAAACAAGCAACGCTAAGGGGTCCTGAGCATGGTTGTTTTCTTGCAGACGTTTCATTACCCAAACTAGGTAACATCATCATGTTAGAAAGGGAGTATGGGGTGTGGAGAGGAGGAGGAGGAGAAGGAGGAGGTGGTGGTGGTGGTGGTGGAGGAGGAGGAGGAGGACTGTGGGGTTTTTGGTGCTCTCTTAGTTTGGTGGTTTTCTTGTAGATGTTTACTTACCCAACTAGGTAACATCATCAGTGCTAGAAGAGAGTGGGGTTTGTGGAAAGGAGGAGGAGGAGGAGGAGGAGGAGGAGGAAGAAGAAGAAGAAGAAGAAGAAGAAGAAGAAGAAGAAGAAGAAGAAGAAGAAGAAGAAGAAGAAGAAGAAGAGGAAGAGGAAGAGGAAGAGGAAGAGGAAGAGGAGGACTGTGGGCTCCTTGGTGCTCTCTGAGCTTGATAGTTTCATTACCCAACTAGATAACATCATCAATGCTAGAAGAGAGTGGAGTTTGTGGAGAGGAGGAGGAGGAGGAGGAGGAGGAGAAGAAGAAGAAGAAGTAGTAGTAGTAGTAGTAGTAGTAGTAGTGGTGGTGGTGGAGGAGGAGGAGGAGGAGGAGGAGGAGGAAGAGGGAAGAGGGAGGAAGAGGAGTGTGGAGTCTTGGTTGCTCTCTGAGCTTGGTGGCTTACTTGCAGACATTTCATTACCAAATTAGGTAACAGCATCAGCACTAACTAGCGTTAGCAACGATGATGTCACCTAGTTTGACTCGTGAAACGTCTGCAGGCAAGCCACCAAGCTCAGAGAGCGACCAAGGACCCCTCATTTCAATCCCAGGCTACAAATAAGTCTCCTTGATTGATAAACAACACTAAGTTGTGCAGGAAAGTTCTCCAATTAGTTTTACAACAAGGCAAACGAAGGTTGCCCAAAAAGAACGAAGAGGGAGGAAACGCAACCAATTCAAGGCTCAGAGTGGCTGGAATTTGGGGGGGGCTACCGATGTTTTTTTGTTTTTTGTCCCACAAAGTTCTGAGGAAGATGAAGAACGCTCAAGAAGGCGAATGAGCTCTGTCTGCTTCAGAGCGTGGAAAGGATCACCACGTCGTAAGAGCTCCTGCATTTTCACACGATTCCCAAATTCCAACAGGAACGTTTTTGCTCTGCAAGGGTAGTCCCCGATGTATGCCCCAAATTTCAGTTGGTAAGTGAGACAGTCGTTGTGAGTTTTGCCCCACTTCTCCTTGCCACAGTTGTTATCCCTTCAGTTATTAAGTTAGCAACACGGTTGTGAAGGGAATCCAGCTTCCCCATTGACTTTGCTTGTCTGAAGGGGATCACGTGACCCCGGGGACACTGCAACCGTCTTAAGTACATGCCAGTTGCCAAGTGTTTGAATTTTGATCAGCTGACCGTGGAGATGCTGCAACGGTTGTATGTGTGAAAAAGTGCAGTGATTCACTTAACAACCGGGGCAAGAAATGTTGTAATACGGAGCAAAGCTATCTTAACAACTGTCTCATTTAGCAAGGGAAATGTTGGGCTCAGCTGTAGTCGTAAGTCAAGGATTAGCTGTGCTAAAGCTGCATTTTCTCAATGTGCTTCACTTGGTTATGAAGTGACTCCATTAGCTGAATTTAGACAAAATAATGAATCATAATGCAAAAACCACCGTCACCCCAACCAGCCAAGCTTATCGTTAACCAGGTTTGGTGCACATGACATCAGTAGATCTTTACCTGTCATGGTTAAGTCTCCTGGGTGGACCCAGCCGGTCCATTCCTCAGCTCTTTGAGAAGCAGAACATTTACTTCCTGTCCACCTTTGAGTCATACGTTCTTCATCCTTAGACAAACATCTCAGAGCAACAATAGACAATGATGTATCCTAGCTTTTATTTCTCTCTCTTATTCTTCTATCAAACCACCATCTGCCAGCCTAGCTAGAGCTTCCAGGGCAGCTCAAATTCTTCCGGTGGTAAAGTTTTCCCGTGGGTGATCGCCACGTTCTTCAGATGTTTCTTGGCCAGGAACAAAGCCAGGTGCTTCTTCCTTTCCGACGTTAAGTCGCTCCCAACTTTCCACGGGAATTCAGCCTTACTTCCAAGGATGGACCGATAGGTCTTCAGTTGATCGAGACACCAGTTGTCATCAACCCGGTAGAACTGGTAGTAGATGAAGTGTTCCACGCGAGGGCAGTCGGCAGTGAGCAATTGGTGGACCACGTCCTCCACCCCGGAGATGATATTAGGATAACGGCATCTTAAGATCTGCAGGAGTAGCTCATTGGCACGGTTGGTCTGGATCATGGGAAGGTGGTTTTCCAGGTTGAACTGGGTGCTGGTGATTTCATCAAAGGTCCTCCTGATGAGGAGCACCGGCCCTTGATAGCGGTGCAGCATATCCGCCACGTTTAGGTTAAAGTGCTCGTTGATCGTCCGGATCACCAGCTTCCTCACCTGCTTAGCTACCATCTTGACAGCCAAAGGGAGCAAGCTATCAAAGGAGGCATCGAGAACCAGGGCTCCCAACTCTGGGTAAGCCATGGCAGCCCAGGTAGCGGTGTAGCTCCCCAAAGAGTAACCATAGATAGCAATATCCCCCAGGTTGAAATTCAGACGGTGCACGGCGTACCGGATGACCACGTCCATGGCGTTGATGTCGTTCTGGGGATACGGCTTCCCTGAGCTCCTGGCGAATCCAGGATGGTTCCATCCCAGGACGGAATACCCAGCCTTCAACGGGGTGATGAAGCACCCCACTTCGTAAAAGCTGCCGTTCCCTTCGCAGCTTATCACCAGCTGCATTCCCAGCTTCCCAGAGTTATTTCCTCGCTGGTCCACAAACATGGTGTCAATCTTGTTCCCATCGCAAGCCACCAGCTTGGCCCGCTTCCCATGAAAGTCCTTCATCAGGCGGGTCCTCCCGTTCACCAGCAGCTTCAGTGGGACTTTGTTCAAGAGATAGACAGAACCAGGATAAAGCAGCCAGCGGCCGACAGTGTGAGCCAAGGTGTACCTGATCCAGGTGCCGGACGCCTGCTTCATTTTGTGGACGATGTTAATTTTGACCTTCTTCGCCTCTCCATCCTGGACAGCTGTGGCCACACCTGGCAGAGAGCTCCTGTGACTGATGTTTTTCTCCTCACTGCTGGTACTTTTTCTGTCCTCATCCCAGGAATATTCAACTGGCCATTTCTTGAAGCAATAGCTGTCCTTGATCTTCAGGCACATCCCCATTTTGAAACACATGGCTGAACTCTTGAGTGAGGTCACCTGAAATGTATGAGATAAATGAAAGGAAGTTGGCAGGAGAGAAGGAGGAATGGCCACCAAGTCTGGTCTGGACACAAGACTGGGAGGGAGCAACTTCCTCAGGATTTGGCTTCAAAGTAGAGGTGACCCCTGAGCTGTGTTAAAACATCTTGAGGTCACCCTTGGTTGGTGCTCTACAAAAGGAGGATGGTACCATGCAAAGGGCAGAGGACATTTACTTTGAGAGTCCTCCTGGTCAGGGAGAGGTAATAATTAGCCAGGGCAACCTCCCTTTGTGAGCAATTTCTCCTCTGAGGACTTGGCTGAGGGAGCCATGAGGTCCACCTAAAAGCTATCCCAGATGCAATGTCTCTCTCTTGTGACCCTAGATGGGGAGAAGATCTCCTGCCAGTTTTGCTAAAAACGTCTTTTTTATATAACAAATTTTTAACTTTTTTTTTAACTTTTAAGTTTTTTAACTTTTACAACAGAATGCTCAAGACACACCGTGGTGGTTAGGTGGTCAATCATCCAAAAACAAAATCATATAATAGCTCAAGTAAATACATTAAATGTTCCTTCTCTATTTCCCTCAAATGATATAACATATTTAATATAATCCATTTCTACATTACGTATCTATAAATCCAAATCCTGTTTTGAGCTTTATTAATTTACAATTACCACAGTCCAATTTAACCTTAGATAAATGTATTATCACTTCGGGTATCTCTTTTAAAATACTAATCCAGATATATTCTAATTCATAATCTCATAAACCATTGATTGTATCACAGATCTCTCTTATTACTTCAAATAGCATTTAAATCTCATTCAAATAATTATATCTAAAAAAAAGAACACACCTATTATTACACAAAACATCGTCTTACTAACTTAACACACTCAATTAGTTGTTAAAGCTATCTGAATTTCTAAAAGCCTCTTTCATATTCTTATTCTCATCCATTATGAAATAATTTTCATAAAAATAAACATATTATTCAAGAAAATACATTCTTACTCTGTTTAACATATATATTCTAATAATCACAAATTTTCAATTCTAAATCTTAATCCTTAAATCAGTCCATATTTCTCAAAACCTTTTTAATCCATTACATATAATTTTAAATTTCTCTTTTTAGTCTTATTCTGGCTTTCTTCCTACGCCAAGCAGGCTTCCATAACAAAGCCTCTAGTTCAGCAAATAGATCTCCCATTATTGCTTATAATATCATTTGGGTCAGTAAAAGACCTCCTATCCTCTGTTTTTGACACCTGGTTCCTGTCTGCTGGATAAAACACTCAATCATGTCCAATTTTATAATTAATAGTTGATTATCAAGGTTGTCATAATTCTCCAACAGTTGTAATTTCAAGTCCATTTCTGTTAGTTTTGCAATTGTAGATAGTTTAGTTACAATCATTTTTTGGTCATCCAAAGTCTCCATTGGTTGTATGTAAATTAATTCTTCTTCTGTTGCTTTTTGGTCTGTAGAATGATCAAGCAGAGTCTGAAGGTCAGTTTGTAAATTCACAGTAAAATTTCTGTTTATTATTTCTGCAGTTCTCTCTCTTATTTGGGAACATATTTCCTCAGTAGCTTCATAAATGTTTTCCAGTATGAGTTTACAGTTGAGTTGTGAGAAGATTTCTCCATTTCAATAGTAACACAAACAAAAAACAGTTACAATTAAATTTCTCCACAAGATGTCCTCAGTAAACTATGAAAGTCTTTTCCAGACATCAAGAATGAGATTAGCATAGTCAGAGCTATGGAATCTCTTTTCCGGCTTCTCATAGAGTTGTTGTTGTTGTTGTTTCAAACAATAAAGATTTATCCCTTTAAAAAAGTAAGTCCAAGACATAGGAAGACACTATTCTCCAGCTTAGAAGATATAATAATAAAGTTTTATGACAAGGCTTTTTCCAGGGCCTCCAAATAGTCAATAAGAAGTTTTTTCCTTTGTTGTGGAAAGCTCTTTTCTCCATATAAACAAAGGCAGCTCTTTCAAAGCAGGGAAGTAATTCCAAAAGGCTTTTGACAGGAGAGCAACTAGGCAGAAAGAGAGAGGGAAAAATCTCACCGGGATCATCCACGATCCATGGTTTCTTAACGCTTAGATGTTCTTTTGACTTTCAGCTGGAGCAGCTAAATAATCAGCCATGTTACTAGCCGATCTTTCGCTCCATCGGCCCTGAGGAGCTGCCTCGGACCGCAGAAGGAGCTGCCTCCTCCCCCCCCCGCAATCAACAAGAGTCCTCCTCATCGGTAGCCACCCCTCCAGGGTGACTTTTCGACCCGATTAAGGGTCTACTGGCAGAGGAAAAGCAGGTAACGAAGAGAGAGAGCCGCTTCGTGTGCCTACAGCCACTGCAACCCAAACCGGAAGTCGCTAAAGACGTCTTTGTGGCCCCCACAAAACAGTATTTGTTCTTATAATCAAGAAGTACTGAACTTTGTGATAAGAGAAAAATTGGTACTAATCAATGACTTATTAGACTAAGAAACAGAATATATCTGGGAATGTTAGAATGTTATTGTTGGAATATTATGTGTATTTTAGAAGGGGTACCCGAAGTGCTAATAATATGTTTATTCAAGATGAAATTGGATTGTGGTCATTCTAAATCAGTAAAGCTTAAAAACAGGATCTGGATCTATATAGATCAGACATGTCAAACACAAGGCCCGGGGGCCAGATGCAGCCCGCAAAGTGGTTTCATGTGGTCCGCGAAGCCATCCTGGAAACAGTGACGGAACGGCCCCTGCTGCCTTGGCCCTGGTCCAGGCCGGCTGGGAGCCAATGTACAATTTTGTAGTGGCTACCTATGCTGAAATGCATTCAGTCTTAGCTCCACAGCGAGGAACCAGCCCCTACCACGTCGGCCCTGCCCACTGGGTGCCTGCTGGGGAGGTGTCACCCTTTGTGAGGAATGAAGAAATGCAGCATCGCCTGGAAGTGGCCAGCAAATGGCCCTCACCTACTTCACATATCCGGCTTGATGGGCTCCGGCGGAGGGGTTTTGGCAGGCAGTGGGGTGTTCTCACACACCCACACAATAGGCCACACCCATTCCATCCACGTCCACCCAGTAGGCCGCACCCACCCTAGCCACACCCATACCCGCCCCCCCCAAGAGCAACCGCAATGCTGATGCGGCCCTCAATGACACCCCTGATATAGATGTAATGTAGAAATAGATTAACCTAAATATGTTATACTATTTGAGGGAAACAGAGAGGGAACATTTAATGCAGCGGTTCTCAACCTGTGGGTCGCGACCCCATTTGGGGTCGAACGACCATTTCACGGGGGTCGCCAAACACCGCAGTCCGCCATTTTTTATTTTTTTTTTGGTCGGCCATTTTTTTTTGGTCGGCCATTTTTTCCCCTTTGCGATGCGGGCCGTTGCGCCGCGCATGCGCTATGCGGGCCCGCCATTTTTTTTTGGGTCGGCCATTTTTTTTTTGGTTGGCCATTTTTTTCCCTTTGCAATGCGGGCCGTCACACTGCGCATGCACGATGTGCCCTGTCGCACCACGCATGCGTGATGCGCCCCGTCGGGCCGCGCATGCGCGATGCGGGCCGGGGTCGAGCCCCGGAAAAGGTTGAGAACCGCTGATTTAATGCATTAATTTGAGTTATATGTATATTACTTTGTCTTTGGATGATTGATTACTCCATCACCACAGTGTTTCTCAAGCACTTTGATGTAAAAGTTAAAAAAACCAATAAAACTTGTGTTGTTTTTTTTTAAAGAAGTACTGAACTTCTCAAGAAATTTGGTTCACCACAGATGGTTGGTCACCTTCCTTGGCTTCTTCAGGTTCTGACTGGATGTGTGGAATGGATGCAAATGCAAACGGCCAGCCGTCTGCAAGGAGTATAAATCCTTCCTTTCCCCACCATTCAGTCAGAACCTGAAGAAGCTTCTTGGATGAGAAGCGAAACGTCTTCAAAGGAAAAACAAAGTCCGGTTGCCTTGTGGAAAAGTCCCTTTGGGACAACCAGGACCTGGAGAGTGGAGAATCTCCACAGACATTTAACAAACTGAGGGATTTACCCAGACCCTTTTCTTGCCCCCCCTTTTGCGGTCTTTTCCTGCTCCCCGAATGCTTGCTGCTGCCTTCGCTTTCATCCTTTTCTTTCTTCTGAGCTCATTCCTGGGGTGATTCTGGGTTTTCTCTAGAGAGTTGGGGCCAAACCATGCAGGACAAAGTTAGAGCTGCTGGACGGCGGTGCAGCAAAGTAGGTGACCGCTAGGTGGCGCTAGAGAATGGGTTGATTATGTGTCATCAAATCGTTTCCCACTCTTATGAGGGGAGAGATAGATAGATAGATAGATAGATAGATAGATAGATAGATAGATAGATAGATAGATAGATAGATAGATAGATAGATGGATGGATGGATGGATGGATGGATGGATGGATGGATGGATGGATGGATGGATGGATGGATGGATGGATGAAGGATATATGTAGATGGATGGATAGATAGATAGATAGATAGATAGATAGATAGATAGATAGATAGATAGATAGATAGATAGATAGATAGATAGATAGATAGATAGATAGATAGATAGATAGATAGATAGGGATGGATGGATGGATGGAGGATATATGTAGATATAGATAGATAGATAGATAGATAGATAGATAGATAGATAGATAGATAGATAGATAGATAGATAGATAGACAGACAGACAGACAGATCATAGATAGAAGATAGATGATAGGTAGACAGATAGAGAGATAGAGAGATTAGAGAGAGAAAGAATCATAGATCATAGATAGAAGATAGATGATAGAGAGATTAGATAGAGAAAGATAGATTAGATAGATAGATAGATAGATATAGATAGATAGATAGAAAGAAATAGAGATAGATAAAAATATAGATAGATAGATAGATACCGGTAGATAGATAGATAGATAGATAGATTAGATAGATAGAAAGAAAGAAAGCTAGATAGATAGATAGATAGAAAGAAATATAGATAGATAAAAAGATAGATAGATAGATTAGATAGAAAGAAAGAAAGATAAATAGATAGATAGAAAGAAATATAAGAACATAAGAAGAGCCATGCTGAATCAGGCCAAAGCCCATCGAGTCCAGCATTCTGTGTCACACAGGGGCCCACCAAATGTACATGGGGATCTTGAGCAGAAAGAGAAGGCAAAACCCTCCCTTTCCCTTGACCCCCAAACAAATGGTACCCAAGGGAATCCTGCCTGCCTTAACCAACATAGAGGCGGCACATGGACATCCGTTTTAATAACCACCGATACACTTGGCATCCGTGAATCTATCTAGGCCTGCCTTGAAGCTGTCAAGGCTGACAGCTGTCACGACCCCTTCAGGAAGTGAATTCCATAAATCAACGACCCTCTGGGTGAAGAAATATTTCCCTTTATTTGTCCTCACTTTCTTACCTACGAGCTTTAGGGAGTGCCCCCTTGTCCTGGTATTCTGTGATAGAGAAAATAATTTTTCTCTATCCACCTTTTCTATCCCATGCATGATTTTATACATAGATAGATAGATAGATAGATAGATAGATAGAGAGAGAGAGAGAGAGAGAGAGAGAGAGAGAGAGAGAGAGAGAGAGAGAGAGATTGAGATTAGAGAGATGATAGATTGATGATAGATGAGAGAGAGAGAGAAACATGGAGGGACATGGAGATGGAGGAGGAGGAGAAGGAAGGAGAAAGAGGAGAATAAGAAGGAGGAGAAAGAAGGGAGAAGGAGAAACACATAATCTAAAGACCTTCCATCGATCACGTCATGAAATTCACCCAACTTCCTTAATCTGATTACTAAATTAACCCACTTCCTCAACTGCCTCAGCACATTGAACTATCCACTAACCCAGTGATGGCGAACCTTTTAGAGACCGAGTGCCCAAATGGCAACCCAAAACCCACTTATTTATCGCCGGGTGTCAGGTGGGCATGGCCCACTGGGTGGGCGTGGCTGTGGTGGTCATGGCAGATTGGGTGGGTGTGGCCAAGGTAGGCGTGATCACCTCAATGTTGCTTGTGGGAGGGATGCCTATGGGGGCTGGGCAGGGTGGGGGGAGAGCCAGGGGGTCTGGCAGGTGGGGCGGTGGGCAGGAGGCTCATCCTGTGGGGTGAGGCGAGGCAAGGCGAGGCGAGGCGAGGCAGGGCGGGGGTGCCATTGTCACAGGGCAAGGTGGGGCAGGGGCCGGGGCAGCTGCTGCCGGACACCATCCGCCCCTGCACACAGAGGCCAGTGAGCGCATGGGTGCTGGGATGCATCTGGCCATGTGGATCCTTGGCGAGTTAGCGGGCAGCTGGTTGAAGAGGGACGGTTGTCGTCTCCAGGGCATGGCGCGCGTGCCCACAGAGAGGGCTCTAAGTGCCGCCTCTGGCACGCGTGCCATAGGTTCGCCACCACTGCACTAACCAAAGGGGTTAACATTTGGATTTTCTGTTATCTTTGGCTGGAAGGGGGTGGGGTGGAGTGGGGTGTGGTGGGGGAAAGATTTCGCAAGAGTGAAATCCAGGCTGCTGTGAGGGTCACTGAGAGGAAACATCTCTGCAAAGTCAGCAAAATCCTGACACCCCATGGCTAGAGCCATTTTCCCCTTTGAGAAGTTATACTTCTGCATTTAGTGAAAGAAAGAAAAAAAAGTTTAACTTTTTTTTAAAAAATGGCTAATTACAAATAACCAAGCAAATGCACTCACTTCCACAAGAGTTGAATGAATGACCAACAGTAAAAATGAACGTGGAAAGCAGCGAGACCCCTGAGGGTCATCTAGCTGACCTTGGGTGATCTTCAGAAAGCTAACCAGGATCAGCTCAGTTTAAAGTTTGGGTGAGAAATGATCAGTGTGTAGACTAGTCTGGGATTCAGGGGGAAATCTTAGATCAGTGTTTCCTGACAGAACAATTAACCAGTGGAACAACCTGCCTCCAGAAGCGGTGAATGCTCCAACCCTGGAAGTTTTTAAGAAGAGGCTGGACAGCCATTTGCCCGAAACGGTATAGGGCCATGGTGGCGAACCAATGCACGGGTGCCAGAGGCAGCACTCAGAGCCCTCTCTGTGGGCACGTGCACCGTCGTCCCAGTCCTAGGCCTTCGGCTGGGTTTTATAAAACCTTTTTGCTTTAGGCCTCCGCCGCCGTGTACAAAAAAAAAAAGGTTCAATCAATCAGTCAATTTCAACTTCTCATGGGAAAAAAAAGATCTTGCAAAGTTGGAATTGATTGACTGAACTTTTTAGTCCCACCCAGTCTGCCGTTACCACTGCAGCCACGCCCACCCAAAGGGCCATGCCCACCCAATGGGCCACGCCCACACGGCACCCAACGATGCGTAAGTGGGTTTTGGGTTGCAATTTGGGCACTCGGTCTCTAAAAGGTTCGCCATCACTGGTATAGGGTCTCCTGCCTGAGCAGGGGGTTAGACTAGATGAGCTCCAAGGTCCCTTCCAACTTTATTATTATTATCACACCGCAGGCAGCGATTAAGAAGCACACCTGAAGCCCTGTTTTCTGCCCTTCTCTTCCTCCAATCGTCTTTCTTTCCCTTTCTTCCTTCCACCCCAGTAATACTTTGGGGGGATTCGGACCCTTGCCAAGCCAGCTGGACCTGCCCAGACTCACCTTTTTTCCCCTTCCGGCAAATCCATTTCATTCCAGCCAGTCCCTGTTAAGGAGCTGGCTTCCTTCCTTCTGGTAGGACTCGGGGCGGTTTATAGCCCAATTTAAAACAGATAATAATAATAAATATTTAAAAATGAATTAAATTAATACATGGCTGTTACTAAAACCTGTTAAAATCCCAATTCTAAAACCCAAACAACCTTATTCAAAAAATTTACATAAAAATTTACATAAAAACCGAGGAGGTCTAGGCCAGGCCGGCTTGATTGAAGAGATAAGTCTTCAACTCTCTTCTGAAGGTGCAGAGATCATGACACGTCCGGAGTTCTGGGGGGAGCTCGTTCCACATCGTCGGTGCCCCCACAGAAAAGGCTCTCCCCGTGGGCGCCACCAGCCGACACTGCTTAACCGATGGCACCCTGAGGAGGCCCTCCCTGTGGGAGCGAACTGGTCGGTGGGAGGTCTCTCCTCAAGAGACCCCTTTGAAGGCCTGTTCCCAGGGCTCTCCTGACAAGGGGGTCTCTGTGCTCAGCACTTATGTATTGTTATTAGAATAGCACTCGGCCCTTAGACTTATATGCCGCTTCACAGTGCTTTACAGCCCTCTCTAAACGGTTTTACAGAGTCAGCCTCTTTGCCCCCCAACAATCTGGGTCCTCATTTTACCGACTTTGGAAGGGTGGAAGGCGGAGTCGACCTTGAGCAGATGAGACTCAAACTGTTGAACTGCTGGCAGTCGGCAGTCAGCGGAATTAACTTGCAGTACTGCATTCTAACCACTGTGCTGCCACCACGGCTCCTGGTGTAGAATAGAATGAAACGGAACAGAACAGAACAGAATAGAATAGAATAACAGAGTTGGAAAGGACCTTGGAGGTCATCTAGTCCAACCCCCTGCTCAGGCAGGAAGCCTCATACCATTTCAGACAAAGGGCTGTCCAGTCTCTTCTTAAAAACTTCCAGTGTTGGAGCATTCAGAGCTTCTGGAGGCAGGTTGTTCCACTGGTTAATTGTTCTCACTGTCAGGAAGTTTCTCCTTAGTTCCAGGTTGCTTCTCTCCTTGATTAGTTTCCATCCCTTGCTTCTTGTCCTCCTCCTCCTCTTCCTCCTTTTCTGAAGCCATTTTTCCCATCACATGTCCCCTATGCACGGTTATCAATCCCTGGCGTTGCCTTGCCTCCCCCCCCCATACAGGACCCGGATCTGTCTGGCCCTCCTTGTTTGCCTCACTCCCTGTCCCTGCCCCCTCCCCACTTTAAAAATAGCCCAAGATTTATTCTCTGCCAGCATGGAAAGCCCCCGGGGCGTAAGGGAGGAAGCAGACAGGCCTTTGAAAGCCAAAGGGGGGGAGAAGGGGAAGATGAATGAAAAGGACAGGAAATCACCCACCCCGCTTACTGCAACAGCCCCACAGAGGGGAAGAGGCTCAAATGCAAACTCCCCGTGGTTGAAGGGGAACTGCTGGCTGTCTAAAAGTGGCCTTGGCTGACTCTGCTGGATGGCTTGAAGGAACGCAAGACAAAAGCTGAGCAGCTTTGGCTGTCTCTGTCTGTCTGTCTGTCTGTCTGTCTGTCTGTCTCTCTTTCTCATCTGTATCAGTCATCTCACTTCTATGATCTCTCTCTCTCTCTCTCTCTCTCTCTCTCTCTCTCTCTCTCTCTCTCTCTCTCTCTCTCTCTCTCTCTTTCTGTCTCTCTGTGTCTCACTCTTCTCCTGTCTCTCTCTCTCTCTCTGTCTCTGTCTCTGTCTCTCTCTCTCTCTCTCTCTCTCTCTCTCTCTCTAATTTGATCAATCTCTCTATCTATAGAGAGAGACAGCAAGATTTCAGCAACATGCAGGTAGTCCTCTATTTACAACAGTTCATTTTAATGACTGTTCAAAGTTGCAACGGCACTAAAAAAAAAAGGGACTCATGATCATTTTTCACCATTGCAGCATCCCCCCCCACGGTCACGTGATCAAAATTCAGACCCTTGGCAAAGTGTCTCATATTTACAACGGTCGCAGTGTTCCCTAGGGGGGGTCACGTGATCCCCTTTTGCGACCTCTTGACAAGCAAAGCCAATGGGGGAAGCTGGATTCACTTAACAACCATGTTCCTAGCCTGACAGCTGTCGTGATTCGCTTAACAACGGTGGCGAGAAAAGCCGTCAAATGGGAGGAAACTCACTTAAGCCACCCCTGCCTGGCTTAACAACAGAAATTTTCGGCTTGACCGTGGTCATACATTGAAGACTACCTGTATATTTGAGACTCTAGAAACAGTGCAGAGAAGAGCAACAAAGACGATTAGGGGACTGGAGGCTAAAGCATATAAGGAACGGTTTCTGGAATTGGGTGTGTCTAGTTTAATGAAGAGAAGGACGAGGGGGGGGGACATGATAGCAGTCTTCCAGTATCTCAGGGGCTGCCCCAAAGAAGAGGGAGTCAAGCTATTTTCCAAAGCGCCTGAAGGCAGGACAAGAAGCAACGGATGGAAACTAACCAAGGAGAGAAGCAACCTGGAACTAAGGAGAAACTTCCTGACAGTCAGGACAATTAACCAGTGGAACCACCTGCCTCCAGAAGCGGTGAATGCTCCAGCACTGGAAGTTTTTAAGAAGAGACTGGGCACCGATGATGGTGTTCAAGTGGTGCTCCAGTTGTTTTGGGATTGCACCCAAGGCGCCTATTACTATTGGTACTACCCTTGCTTGCCTTTGCCACAATCTTTCTATTTCTATTTGTAGGTCTTTGTATTTTGTTACCTTCTCCAGTTCTTTCTCATCTATTTTGCTGTCTCCAGGCACTGCCACGTCTACTATCCAGACTTTTATTATTATTATTATTATTGTTATTGTTGTTGTTGTTATCATCATCATCATCAAAATTTGGGTTGGACTAGATGACCTCCAACGTCCCTTCCAACATTATTATTATTATTATTATTATTATTATTATTATTATTATTATTATTATTTTCTGCAGAGCTCTGACGTTAAGAGAGTTCTCCTGCAACCCTGCCTTTCTCCAAACTCTTTTTATGACGGTTATTTCAGCAATTGTGGTTTCTTCCAGCTACTGACTCAAACCAAACCAGCCCAGCTTTCTATTTTTTTTTTAACCAGATTGTCTTCAAAGTAGAGGAACCTGTTGAACAACAGACATCCCCCCACCCCCACCCCGCTTGCTTAAGAGGAAATCTAAGATTTTCAGCCTAGATTGCATGCCTCATTTGCCCTGTTCCACCATGGTAAATAACCACAGAAATGTATTTTTAAACCTTCCCTCTTGCATAGCTACAGAAGGGGACACACACGCACACACAAACACACACACACATACACAAACATGAATTTACCAGAATTTACCAAGCAAAAGACAAAGGAAAAGAAGTTACAAACTGCAACTAATCAATATACAAAGCGTTTTTGCCTGGAAAAGGCCAATTCCTGCAGGATCGAAGGAAAACGTGTTGGATACAAGGAGTCCCTGACTTACGACCACAACCATGAGCCTCAGATTTCTGTTGCTGAGTCAGACGGTTGTTAAGTGAATTCTGCCCCACTTTACGACTTTTCCTGTCGCAGGGGTGAAGGGGACCGTTGCAGTGAACATAAGAACATAACATAAGAGCCATGCTGAATCAGGCCAAAGCCCATCGAGTCCAGCATTCTGTGTCACCCAGTGGCCCACCAATTGTACATGGGGATCTTGAGCAGAAAGAGAAGGCAAAACCCTCCCTTTCCCTTGACCCCCAACAAATGGCACTCAAGGGAATCCTGCCTGCCTCAACCAACATAGAGGCGGCACATGGACATCCGTTTTAATAACCACCGATACACTTTGCATCCATGAATCTATCTAGCCCTGCCTTGAAGCTGTCAAGGCTGACAGCTGTCACGACCCCTTCTGGAAGTGAATTCCATAAACCAACGACCCTCTGGGTGAAGAAATATTTCCCTTTATTTGTCCTCACTTTCTTAGCTATGAGCTTTAGGGAGTGCCCCCTTGTCCTGGTATTGTGTGATAGAGAAAAGAATTTTTCTCTATCCACCTTTTCTATCCCATGCATGATTTTATACACTTCGATCAAGTCACCCCTTAAACGCCATCTTTCAAGGCTGAAGAGACCAAGGCGTTGCAATCTGGTTTCATAAGGGAGGCGCTCCATTTCCTTGATCATTCTTGTTGCCCTTTTTTGCACCTTTTCCAGTTCCATTATATCCTTCTTGAGGTGCGGTGACCAGAACTGTACACAGTACTCCAAGTGTGGTCTCACCATCGATTTGTACAGAGGCAATACAACACTTGCTGACTTATTTTCGATTCCCTTCCTAATCATGCCAAGCATGGAATTTGCTTTTTTTTACTGCTGCTGCGCATTGGGTTGAAATCTTCATCAAGCTGTCCACCAAAACCCCAAGATCCCTTTCTTGGGTTGTCTCAGAAAGTTTGGTCCCCATCAGTTGGTAAGTATAATTGGGGTTCTTTGCCCCGATGTGCATAACTTTGCACTTGTTTAGGTTAAAATGCATTTGCCACTTTCTTGCCCACTCACACAATTTCGAGAGATCCTTCTGGAGCTCCCGACAATCAGTTTCACTTTTCACAACCCGGAACAATTTAGTGTCATCAGCAAACTTGGCTACCTCACAATTAACTTCTATATCCAGATCATTGATGAATAAATTAAAAAGTAAAGGTCCCAAAACTGACCCTTGGGGTACACCACTTCTCACTTCTTTCCATCCGGAGAATTGTCCATTTATTGCCACCCTTTGCTTCCTACAATTTAGCCAGTTACCAATCCAGGACAAGACCTGTCCTCTAATTCCGTGGCTGGAGAGCTTTTTTAGGAGCCTTTGGTGAGGAACTTTGTCAAAAGCCTTTTGAAAGTCAAGATATACAATATCAACTGGGGCCCCTTTATCTATGTATTTATTTACACCCTCAAAGAATTCTAACAAGTTAGTAAGACATGATTTGCCTTTGCAGAAACCATGTTGATTTTCTTTCAGCAATGCCTGTTTTTCTATGTGCCCTGTAATTTTATCTTTAATAATGGTTTCCATCAGTTTGCCTGGAACTGAGGTTAGACTGACTGGTCTATAGTTTCCTGGATCACCTCTGGATCCTTTCTTGAAGATCGGGGTTATATTTGCTTCCCTCCAATCCTCCGGTACAGTGCCTGATCTTAGAGAA
Source organism: Bothrops alternatus (assembly GCA_034064705.1). NCBI lineage: Eukaryota > Metazoa > Chordata > Lepidosauria > Squamata > Viperidae > Bothrops > Bothrops alternatus. Next base: position 803,497 of record JARGCV010000253.1, on the reverse strand, counting down.
AGATTGTATATTTTAGCTAGAAGTTCAGCAATTTCACACTTGAGTTCCTTGAGAATTCTAGGGTGGATGCCATCTGGACCCGGCGATTTGTTGACGTTTAGTTTAGAAAGGCATGCAAGAACATCTTCCTTGTTTATCTCTATCAGGTTTAATTCTTCTATTTCCCTCCCTGGGAAAACTAATTCAGTGGCAGGCAAATGTTTTCTATCCTCCTCGGTGAAAACGGAGGCAAAGAAGTCATTTAGCCTCTCAGCAATCTCCTTGTCTTCTCTGATTATCCCCTTCTGACCATTGTTATCAAGTGGCCCAACTGATTTTCTGGTTGGGTTCCTGCTTCTGATGTACTTAAAAAAGGTTTTGTTATTATTTTTAATATTCTTGGCTATATGCTCCTCAAAGTCTCTCTTGGCTTTCATGACTATCTCCTTGCATTTGGTCTGCCAGAGTTTGTGATCCCTCCTGTTCTCCTCGGTAGGAAGAGCCTTCCATTTCTTAAATGAGTTTTTCTTCTTTCCAATAACCTCCTTTACCTCATTCGTAAGCCATACTGGTATCCTCTTGGACTTTCCAATCCTCTTTCTTCTTTTAGGAATGCATTTTATTTGAGCCTGCTGTAACGTATTTTTAAACAGTTTCCAAGCATTTTGGAGGGATTTGACTTTTTTTACTGTTCCTTTTAGTTTCTTCTTTACTATTTTCCTCATTTTGTCAAAATTCCCTCTGTGAAAGTTTAAGGTCTCTGTGTTAGTTTTCACTGACAATTTGCTATCCATGGTTAAGTTGAAGGTTATTGTGTTGTGATCGCTGGTTCCTATGGGCTCGGTTACAAGGACATCATGAACCAAATCCTGTGCGTTAGTTAGAACCAAGTCCAGGATCCCCTTTCCCCTGGTAGGTTCCATGACCATCTGCTCAAGGGAATAATCGGCTAACATGTCGAGGAACCTTGTCTCTCTTTCATGTGTAGAACAAGAATTTACCCAATCTATTTGGGGATAGTTGAAGTCCCCCATTATGACTACCCTATTTCTTTTTGAGGCCTCCTTAAATTCATTTTCCAAATAGCAATCTGCCTCTGGAGTTTGGTTGGGAGGGCGATAGCAGATCAAGTGAAGTTAGTAACGCTGTCGTTAATCCAACCGGGCTTCCCCATTGACTTTGCTTGTCACAAAGTTGCAAAAGCAGATCATCCGACTCCTCACCCCGGGATGTTGCAACCGTCATAAGTACGAGTCAGTTGCCAAGGGTCATGCATGGGATAGAAAAGGTGGATAGAGAAAAATTCTTTTCTCTATCACACAATACCAGGACAAGGGGGCACTCCCTAAAGCTCATAGCTAAGAAAGTGAGGACAAATGAAGGGAAATATTTCTTCACCCAGAGGGTCGTTGGTTTATGGAATTCACTTCCAGAAGGGGTCGTGACAGCTGTCAGCCTTGATAGCTTCAAGGCAGGGTCAGACAGATTCATGGATGCCAAGTGTATCGGTGGTTATTAAAACGGATGTCCATGTGCCGCCTCTATGTTGGCTGAGGCAGGCAGGATTCCCTTGAGTACCATTTGTTTGGGGGTCAAGGGAAAGGGAGGGTTTTGCCTTCTCTTTCTGCTCAAGATCCCCATGTACAATTGGTGGGCCACTGTGTGACACAGAATGCTGGACTCGATGGGCTTTGGCCTGATTCAGCATGGCTCTTCTTATGTTCTTATGTTATGTCTGAATTTCGATCGCGGGATCCTGGGAATGCTGCAACGGGTCGTAAGTGTGGAAAACGGTCCTAAGTCGCTTTTTTCAGGGCCATTGTAACTTGGAATGGCCACTAAATGAATATTGTAAGTTGAGGACTACCTGTATCTTCTCCACAATTTCAGTATTTGAGAGGGTCAGGGGGCTGCTGCAGACAGACAGAGGCAAACAAAGCAGATTCCTCAAAGAACATGTTTATTGATACCAAGTATCGGCATGTCAAAAGTGAAACCAAGTCTGAAGAGACACATAACAATTCCCCAATACAGTAGTAGTGGCCAAAATTGTGGAAACCTTTTGGGAAAAGTGTACATTTGAGGTTTGATGGCTAATAACGCCACTTTTTTTTGGAGTAGTACCATAAAATTATATATCGATGGAAAGATCATTTAATCAAGAACGTAATGCAACAAAGTTGGTTCAATTATCTGTGCTGTATTCTATGAAAAGTTATAGCCAAATAACCAGAAAAAGGAAGCCCCACTTGCTTAGGTTGATATCAAGGAGCTTTCCTTCATCTGATTGTAGCCAATGAGCATGAGTGTTTAGAGAGCCAATCGGGTGTCATCTTGTTTTGGCCATGAGCCAATCAGATCACAATAGGATTCAGTGATTGATGTCCTGTATTGAAGCTGAGAGGAGGATGTTGGTCAGTGTGTTATGTGATCGCTGTCAAGTCGTTGGGGTTTTTTTTGTGTTCTTTCATTGAGTGAGCTTGTAAAACGTAATAAAATTAAAGTCACGGTGCAAAGAGTTGACTGGTTGCCCAGAAAGCGATTTAAAATAGTATTAATAAGTGAACAAGGCTACAATGATAAAGAAATTAGAAGAAAAATGGGTGGAAACTTAACTAAAGGTGGCATTTCTACTGTACACTTTTCCCAAAGGATTTCCACAATTTTGGCCACTACTCTACCAAGTTAAGGAATCATATCCCTCAAACTGTGCAAGCAACTATGTATCCCCACTGAGCCTGTTGGTGGGCTTTTCATGAAATGCCCAGCCTGCGGTTTTCGGAGCAGCCGATGACCTTGGTTCCCATGGGAGAAAGTTGAATAGAGAAGGTCTGTTTTGTCTAGCTCAGGGGTAGGCAACCTTGGCTCTTTTATGACTCGTGGACTTCAACTCCCAGAAGTCCTGAGCCAGCCTGGCTCAGCTTGGAAACCTCTCCCTTTCCCCTCAGCATGGCTGGCTCAGGAATTCTGGGAGTTGAAGTCCACCAGTCATAAAAGAGCCAAGGTTGCCTACTCCTGCACTAGATAGAATAGGGCTCTTCAAACTTGGCCCTTTTATGAGCCAGCATGGGGGAATTATGGCCCCCTCATGACTCGTGGACTTCAATTCCCAGAATTCCTGAGCCAGCATGGCTCAGCTTGGAAACCTCTCCCTTTCCCCTCAGCGTGGCTGGCTCAGAAATTCTGGGAGTTGAAGTCCACATATCTTAAAGTTGCTGAGGTGGAGAAACAATGGACTAGGGCAGAAATGGACAACCTTGGCTCTTTTATGATTCATGAAATTCAACTCCCAGAATTCCTGAGCCAGCATGGCTAAGCATGGAAACCTCTCCCTTTCCCCTCAGCATGGCAGACTCAGGAATTCTGGGAGTTGAAGTCCACGAGTCATAAAAGAACTAAGGTTGCCTACTACTGCACTAGATAGAATAGGGCTCTTCAAACTTGGCCCTTTTATGACTCGTGGACTTCAACACCCAGAATTCCTGAGCCAGCATGGGGGAACTATGCCCCCCTCATGACTCGTGGACTTCAACTCCCAGAATTCCTGAGCCAGCATGGGGGAACTATGCCCCCCTCATGACTTGTGGACTTCAACTCCCAGAATTCCTGAGCCAGCAGGGCCCAGCTTGGAAACCTCTCCCTTTCCCCTCAGCGTGGCTGGCTCAGGAATTCTGGAAGTTGAAGTCCACGAGTCATAAAAGAGCCCAGGTTGCCTAGACCCCTGGTCTAGCGCAACACCTGGCAAACCCCTCCTCCCTCCGTCCCATGTGGCAACTAAGAACGAGAGGGAAAAATGGCTGCAGCCAGGCTCATTCTAAAGTTGACACTGACCGCATTGCAAAAACAGGCACAGACTTCACTACAAGTGACTTTTCGAAGTCCGTCTACAGAGATCCTCAGTCATCCAGGCCATGGTTGGCCCAAAGGTGCTTTTTTCAGGAGGCAACTGGACTTTCTTCGCTTTCCTTTGAAGACATTTCGCTTCTCATCCCAGAAGCTTCCTCAGCTCTGACTGGCTGGTGGGGGAATGGAAGTTATACTCCTTGCAGAGAGCTGGTCATTTGCCTTCTTTTAGAGAGTCATTGAGACCACCTGGGAGGTTTATCCATGTCCTCAGGGTCACCTGAGTGGTGCAAATGAGTGTGGAGCTTTTTTGGCTCTGAGGACACAGGTAAACCTCCAAATGGCCTCAACGACTCTCTAAAACAGTGTTTCTCAACCTTGACCATTTTAAGGCATGTGGACTTCAACTCCCAGAATTCCACAGCCAGCATTGCTGGCTGTGGAATTCTGGGAGTTGAAGTCCACATGCCTTAAAATGGTCAAGGTTGAGAAACACTGCGTCTAAAAGGAGGCAAATGACCAGCAATCTGCAAGGAGTATAAATCCTTCCATTTCCCGCCATCCAGTCAGAACCTGAAGAAGCTTCTGGGATGAGAAGTGAAATGTCTTCAAAGAAAAACAAGACAATCCAGTTGCCTCGTGGAAAAAGCACTTTTGGGTTTTCCAACTGTGACATATTCTTCCTTTCAGCTAAACCATCTGCTTACCCGAACGTCCTTCCCCCATTTGTTCACATCAGCCCCTACAGCGCAATCCCATCGAATTGCTCACCTAGCAAGCACTGCGATTTCTAATTCCAGGTTATGCTTCATCCTTTTAAGATTTATCTCTTTTCCAAGGCTAAGATTTATCTCTTTTCCAAGGGAGGATTAAAGGGGAAAAATCTGCCTCTCCCAAAATTCAAGGTCTTTTTTTTTTTTTTTTTTTAGGATATATGTGTTTTTCAACCTTGGCAAGTTTAAGACTTGTGGACTTCAACTCCCAGAATTCCCCCAGCCAGCTGTGGGGAGTTGAAGAAGCTGAATCAACCTTGAGCTGGTCAGGATTGAACCACTGGCAGTTGGCAGAATTAAGAAGAATCAACGGATGGAAACTCACCAAGGAGAGAAGCAACCTAGAACTAAGGAGAAACTTCCTGACAGTGAGAACAATGAACCAGTGGAACAACCTGCCTCCAGAAGTGGTGAATGCTTCAACACTGGAGGTTTTTAAGAAGAGACTGGACAGCCATTTGTCCGGAATGGTGTAGGGTTTCCTGCCTGAGCAGGGGGTTGGACTAGATGACCTCCAAGGTCCCTTCCAACTTTATTATTATGGATCATCGCACAGTCAGCACAGATATCGTTGCAAGCAGTTCCTAGTAAGGCCGCTTTTTGCAATTGACTAATGGCAAATTTGTCAATTATTATTATTATTGTTGTTGTTGTTATATTGTTATTATTAACCTGCAATGCTGCCTTCTAACCACTGGCACCACCAAGGTTCATAATATAGTCAAGGACTATCTATATTAGTAAAATCATAGCTTATGGACTACAAGTATATGGACTTGTAAGCAAGGTGATGTCTCTGCTTCTTTAATATGCTGTCTGGGTTTGCCATAACTCCCCTTCCAAAGGAGCGAGCATCTTTTAATGTCGTGGCTGCCATCTCCCTGTCCTTCTGTCCAGTTGTGTTGTTTGAAGCTCCTTTGGCAGCGAAGCCCGTTTGGAGATTCAATTCCTAAGATTACATCCGTGGCTTGTTTATTGACCACGGTTTGGGCCATTGTTCGGCGCGGCAAGTCTGGAGGTCTCGGTTGAAGGTGAACCTCTCTGCAGGTGAGGCTTTGCTGAAACCCGTAATGGGCCTGCCACATCCCACACCTGCTGGCATCCATCACCAGCACAAAGCTGTGGCTGCAATTCCTCCCCTCTGGGCAGGGGGGGGAAATGCAATTTCAGAGCGCTTCCATCTGCTAATGAAAAGGGGCAAGACGGTCACATTCCATCACTCACTTCGCTGCCCCAGGGGAAGATGTGGGGTGAAATCCTTGCCCCAGCCTGCTCCCCCACCAGAAGGCTCCTCCTGCGAAGACGGAGTTTGTTTTAACTCTGATCTGGAGATTTCTCTCTTTTGGACTAAAAGGTCGCATGGTGGGAGGAAGCAGCTGGGAGGGAAGGGGTGGCCAAGGGC